>CM017196.1:30922490-31077490 GCA_004837865.1 Musa balbisiana
CTTCTCGATTGACAGGTACTATACTCGAGTTTGCTTAAGATATGATTGATGTAATAGATAGATCTCTAAATCCTTGTATCATCGAATTAAAATTATAAAATTATTGATGATGAAATAGAAGCTGGAGTTTCACTCGTGGCACTCCTTTGTCCATATAAAATTCTTTGGATTTTTCAAAGCCCAAAAGAAAGAAAAACATATGTTAATGAATAGAGTCGAAAATTACTCAACCCATCAATTATTGGACCTCCTTGACTAACCAAGGCGGATGCATTTTGAATATGGTCTGCACCTTCTTGAGGTTGACATTTTTTCCTTGTTGGTGCATAATAAACCTGATGAACTTCCCAAGTTAACTCTGAAGATGTACTTAATTGGGTTAAAATGCATTTGAAACTTTTTCATGGAACATCTCTATAAGGTTGGTTATGTGTGTATTGACCGTCTTCCTCTTTATGATTATGTCATCTATGTAGGCTTTGATATTCCTCCTCATTTTGTACTTGAATATTTTATTCACCATTTTTTGGTAGGTTGTCCTAGCATTCTTTAGCATTTTTTGGTGGGTTCTTGATCTTTCAGGGCCATCCATATATGGTTGTATCCTGCGAAGGGATCCATGAATGTGAACAACTCATGACTCAAGATGGCGTCGACTAATTGGTTGATTTGAGGGAGGGGTAGTTGTCCTTCGGGCATGCTTTTTTTTTTTAGATTGGTTTAGTCAACACACATCTATCAATATTCGTTAGATGTTTTAATAAGCACAATGTTGACAAGCCACTTGGGGTATTGTACTTCGAAGATAAAATCAATACTAAAACTTGTCTACCTTAGTGTTGATGGCTTACTAGTGATCGAGGCCAAAATTCTAAATCCTCTACTTCACTTGGTGTAACTTAATGAGATGTTCAAGTAGTATTAAGCCATACTGAGGTTAATTTTAAGCATGTCTCTTGGCAACCATGCAAAGACTTTGATGTTACTTCAAAGGAAGTCAATAAGTTGTACTTACCATACCTTGAGCAATGCTACCCTAACTTTAATAGTCTGGTCAGTTTGGGCTTTGTCAAGAGGCACCTCAACCAATTGCTCCATTGTTTTAGGGTGAGGGATTGGCTTGGTAGCATATTGGGGATCCATTATAGGCACCTTTGGTCAAGCCCTCTTCAAATAGAGACTATCGTTAAATAACACTGGCACAACTCCTTTGAATTGCTCCTCTGTTGCTCAACTCCCACTCTAGTTGAGAACTTCATCAATAGGTGGTAAGTCAACACCATTGTCCACAGCTAGTTCAACATTGGTCGGCCTATCATTGTATTATACATCAAGGGAATGTGTACCATGACAAACTTGGTTAGGACCATCTTGAGTTAAAGCTTAGCTCCGAAGGTGATGTGCAAGTTAATAGTGTCAAGGGAGAGATAGGATTACCTTACGTTTGTTGATCATAACCCTTTTTACTATAACATTGATTATTCTCATGGATATCACCAAAGCATTGTCATAGTTTAAGTCAACATACTCTACCTCATTTTACTGAAATGTTATCTTCATATCACTATCCATCCTCTAATGCTTCCCAATGGTATCTCAAGCATAAGCTTTACAAGTTGGGGAGTTATCTCCTCCTAAGGCTATCTAGTTAATGATGAAATTAATTTGTCTCTCTATCGGCCTTAGGTTAGGGTAAAAACTCCCGATACCTTCAGATAAATCACTTAAGGTATTCATGACAAATAAGATCCTCAATTTACTCCTTTAAATCATGATAGTTTTCAATGTCATGGCTACAATCTCAATGGAGCTAATAGTATTTTGACCTACGCCTCCTTGTCAATGGGGATTTCATTGAACGAGAATCGCTTAGGAGTCCCTTCTTGATTTGAAGGAATACGTAATTGTGGGACACGTTGAGGGAAGTCAACTCGAGCCTTAGATGAGGTGGTGTGAGTTGGTTAGTTATCCTTTGTTAAGGTGACCTCGGGGTTGGGGTTGGAGGTGGTCATTCCTACTTCGACCTCTTGCATGATTCATTACGCTTGCCAAGACTATTGCCTCAAAGATGATATATTGGTTTTCCTTTTGAAATGTTTTAGGTACAATCACTAATGGTGTCTCTATTAGTGACTAAAAAGTTAGGAGGGCGTAAGCCTCATCATAAGTCTTAATGGGGAATGATGGATAGACATTGACTATAACTTAGATCTCGTTTGTGAATAGAGTAATGAAATATGAGAGCGTCTCTTCCTCCCCCTACTGAAGTCCCTAGAGGATCGCCACCAAATGTCAAGGATGTACATTCCCCATGAAGTGTTGCACTTGAACTCCTTTGCTAATTGACTGAAGAGCTAATTGAGAGTAGCTTCAAGCGAGCATACCACTCTCGCACTAAACCTCAAAGTGTGGTAGGGAAGGCACTGTTAGGAAATCTAGGATAACATCACATGCGTAATGGAAGAATAGAAAATAAAATACTAGAATTTCCCATAAAAAAGAAAGGTTTCATCGTCGTGCAAAGATTGGTATGCAAAAACCTAGAAAATAAAAAATTGTATATATAAAAAAGATGTGTTACATATGGAGATTGTATATCCTTAAAAACCTATAGATCTATGGGAGAGGATAAAGGAGGTCAACTGTCCTCCTCTCTAGTGGTGATTCACATGACGAGCTGCAAAGACACTTCTTAAATCACTATACAATCCTCCTTTCCACGCACACCGTGCGATCAAGAAGGGGCCGACCCTTCTTACTGTCCATATGCCCCAAATAGGGGCTGTTGCTTAAGGATAAGAGGGGGAGAGGAAAATAGAAGGTGGCAACCAAAAGGGTCTAGCCTATGCCCCTTTAGTTCCGTCCTATTTATTGAGGTCCCTATCAACTTAACTCTAATAGATCCTACCTTATTGGGTATTGGATCTTCATCCAACTACCCAAGCCTATTAGATTAGTGGGTCTCTACCTAGTAATCTCTCATTGACTCTTATTAGATATCACTCATAGGATCCAATAATTAAGAGGCTTATTGGATATCTAATAAGATATGAGCTACAACGGATATCTCATATTCGAACATCTACTCGTCGCAACACCTACAATATATATGTGACCCTTTAGGCCCAATATCGAGCTGATCGTGAGTCATACCTGTCAAAACTTCTTCTAGCTTAGTGAATTATTATCTTTATAATAATTCACTCGACTCATCGACTACGAATATACTAGGCCACTACATCGTAGTCCCTATATGATATAGGGGAATCTAATCCTTTGAACCTATCTATCCTTAATTACATGTATCTATAGTCTCTCATCCATTTAATACCCTAGAGACCATATACCGGGCATGGTGCTATTAGGCTAGTATGGTTTCTAATCAAGTCTTGCTCTAATCAGATTCTCCCAAAGAACTCTTTTTTTCTCAATCCGAATGACCTTGGTCAAGGATTTGTTTGAGTAAGAACACATGGGATATTTCTCTCATAATACTGAGAGAAAATGATCCTCTATCGATACTCAATAGCCCTCATAAGATTCACTGTCACTCTCGATAATCGACTATACTAGATCTGAAACCTTTAGATATATAAGTTTAGTATCAAAGAGTAGAATACTCATATATGATATTCTTGGTGTCTCAAGTCGAATGATCAGATACACCATTGGGATGATGGAATTGCTCTCTAATAATGATGTATCATCAACCATCCAACATTCTGTAGATGGATCAATTAGTGAACTTATTCTCCAATAAGCACTTGTGCGATATCTCTTGTGTCCCCACACGAGTAGCTATGAGACCAGTCGTCTCCATCATATGGACGGGTATACAGCACACTAGTCTATACGGTCATCTCAATGTCCCTCTTAAGTGACCTATAATCGGAATTATTTATGATATGTGTTTAAAGGTAAATTGGTCTTATTATGTTAATCTTATCACGATTCGATTCATATTGTACATATCCATGGATATTACAATATATATATACAACCAGCAATATAAAGTGAGAAAATATAATAATAATAATAATAATAATAATAAAGAGTATGTGTCATGTCACACGTGTCATACTCACGTGATTGGATTGTAGAGCACCTATGACTCGCATTAATCTACTGCCACTATTTCTCGCGAAATACACAACTCCCTCTAGTATGTGAATTGGAGACTCTCGGTGGATCCCTAATGGACGTTGCAATCCTCAAACGATATAAGGAAATCCAATCCTTTGGATCTGTCTATCCTCAGTTACCATGTATCTATAGTCTCTCATCCATCTAATACCCAATTCGATTGTATATCGAGCATGGTGCTATCAAGCTCATACAGTTTCTACTCGAGTCTCGCTCTAATCAAATTTTCTTGGAGAACTCTTTCTCTCTCAATTCGAATGACCTTGGCCAAAGATTTGTCTGAGCAAGAATACATGGGATATTCCTCTCATGACACCGAGAGCAGATGATCTTTTATCGATACTCAATAGCTATTGTAATGTTAGCTGCCACTCCTGATAATCGACTGTACTAGATTTGGAACTTCCATATCTATAAGTCCAGTATCAAAGAGTGGAGTACATATACAGAACATCCTTGATGTCTCAAGTCTAAGGACTAGATACACTACTAGGATGACAGAATCGATGTTTGACAATAAGGTATCATAAACCATTTAGCATTCAATAAACAGATCAATTAGTGAACTCATTCTCCAATGAGCACTTGCACGATATCCCTAGTATCCCCACATGAGCAACTATGAGACCAACTGTCTCCATCATATAGACAAGTATACAACACACAAGTCTATCCGGTTATCTTGATGTCTCTCTCAAGTGACCTATGACCAAGATTATCCCATCATAATAATAAAGAGAATCAGCTCCTTGCTGCCCAGCATGACTCTCAGATCTATGATGAACTTTTTCATCCACACTCCCTCATTTGCTGCCTTTGTCACAGTAATATACTCCACCTCTGTGATCGAGTTAGCAATAGTATCTAGCTTGAAATTCTTCCAACATACTTCTCCTCCATTCAAGGTGAACATATATCCTGAATTAAACTTACTATCATCGATATCAGACTAGAAACTCGAGTCTGTGTAGCCCTCAATCCTGAGGCTACTACCTTTATATACCAATAAAAGATTCTTAGTCCTTCTCAAGTACTTAAATATATACTTTACTGCTTTATAATGCTCTAAGCCTAGATCCGCTTGATACTTGCTTGTGACACTCAAAGCATATGCTATATCAGGCCTGGTATATAGCATAACATACATGATAGACCTATCATTGAGGCATAAGGTATCCTATCCATGTCTATCCTTTTTTCAAGAATCTTTGGGTATATACTCCTAAAAGGCAATATCCCATGTCTTATCGGTATGAGGCCTCTCTTGGAATTTTTCATTCCAAACCTTTTGATAATGGTATCTATATACCTAGATTAGAATAAGCCAAGTATTCTCTTGAATCTATCTCTATAGATCTGATTCCCCAAGATGTATAATGATTCTTCTAAGTCCTTCATAGAGAAATGTCTATATAGTCATGCCTATAGAGAGCATTCTTACATCATTCATAATGATTGGGATGTCATTCATATAAAACATCAAGAAGGAAATAACGCTCTCACTTACCTTCCTATACACATAAGGCTCATCTTCATTCTTAACAAAATCATAAGATCTGATCGCCTCATCAAATCTTATGTTCCAACTTCAGAAAACTTATTTTAGTCCATAGATGGACCTGAGCAATTTGCATATCTTATCTAGACTTTCTTTGGATATAAACCCCTCAAATTGTATCATATATATCTCCTTCTTGAGGTTGCCATTAGGGAATACGATTTTCACACCCATATATCAAATCTCATAATTATTGTGTGCTATAATAACTAATAGAATTCGAAAGAATTTTAGTATAGTTACGGGTGAGAAAGTTTTGTCATACTCAATACCTTATCTTTGATGATACCCCTTAGCTACTAGCCTTGCTTTATAGGTGTTCACATTTTCATCTACTCTGATCTTCTTCTTGAAGATCCACTTACAACCAATGGGTACAATACCCTCGAGTGCATTAACTAGGTTCTAAACCTTGTTCGAGTATATTGAATCTATTTCAAAATTCATAGCTTCTTGCCACTTCCCGGAGTTTATACTCATAATAGCCTACTCGTATGTCTGAGGATCAATATCCTCTCTATTGATATGTCCCACATATCTCTTAGGAGAATGAGATACTCTATCAGACTTACATAAAGTTGGAACTTGTGTGCTAGGTATCTGAACAAACTCTAGTTGTGGAATAGTATTTGAGCTAGGTTCTCTAACCTCACTCAACTCCATCATGCTCCTATTATCTCCATCAAGAATGTATTTTTTCTTAAGGAATACTACTCTCTTGGCAACAAGGTCCTTTGGTCATCGGGGTGATAAAAATAATACCCACAAATTTCCTTGGGATATCCCACGAACTTGTATTGTTCCATCTTGAATTCTAACTTATCGAGGTCATGTCTTTTAATGTGAGTAGGACAGTTACAAATCTTAACAATATTAATATTGGACTTCTTCCCTTTCAATATCTCATATGATGTAGATACTACCGACTTAGTTGGAACTCTATTTAGAAGGTAAGCTACAGATTCTAGGGCATATCCCCAGAATGAGATAGGTAGGTCGGCGAAACTTATTATGGACTCCACCATATCTAACAATGTGTGATTTCTCCTTTCTGATATATTATTGAGTTGAGGTGTATAAGGAGGTGTCCATTGGGATCAAATCCCATGGTCTTTGAGGAACTAGCAAAACTCTGTACTCAAGTACTCACCTCCTCGATCTATTGAAGAGTCTTGATACTTTTTCCAGTTTGGTTCTTTACTTTATTCTTATACTCCATAAATTTCTTGAAGGCTTCAGACTTGTACTTCATTAAGTACACATGTCCGTGCCTAGAGAAATCGTTAGTGAAATTAATGAAGTAGGAGTAACCACCTATGGCCTGAGTTGGCATGAAACACATACATCGCTATGTATAAGTTCCAATAACTCAATAGCTCTCTCCCTAGTTCCACTAAATGGAGAGTTGGTTAGTTTACCATGAAGGTAAGACTCGCAAGTTACATATGACTCGTAGTCGAATGGATCTAGGTATCCATCCTTTAACAACTTTCGAATCCTTCCCTCATGGATATGACATATCCAATGCCACAAGTATGCACTATTCACATTATCTCATTTCCTCTTGCACACACTTATTTCATAATATGTGGAGCAGTGTCCAGTATAAATAAATTATTATGCAATGTCTCTCTAGTGATGATCTTATCATCCTTAATAATTGAACAACTATTGTTCTCAAAAACTATTTTAAAACCATTCAATGTCAAACATGAAATGGAAATAACATTTTTGATAATAAAGGGAATAAAACAACATGCATCTAATGCAATAATACCTCCACCAGGCAAAGGTAAAGTGACCTCGTCGATAGCAACAGTAGTAACTCTTGCTCTATTACCCATCTTGAGGTCAATCTCGCCTCTCACCAATTTTCTAGGCTTTGCTAGAATCTGTAACAAATTATAGATGTGATAAGTATTACCGGTATCCAATACCCGTGCACTATTACAAAAATCTAACAAGTGGAGACTAATCATGAATGTACTTGAAGCTTCTCTAAGTTTTTGTTTTGCCTTTTATGCAAGGTACTCCTTGTATTTCCTCTTCCAATGCCCATATTTGCAATAGTAGAAGCACTAGCCTTTATCCTTTGTTTGGTCATTCTTGGCAACTTTTGCCTTACCCCGTTTGCCCTTGCCCTTTTTAAGGGACTTCTCTATCTTCCTTTTCTTTTTGGTTAAACTAGTATAGAGAACTAGCTTCTCTTTCTTGATGGTACTCTCAGCCTCCCTCAACATATTGAGGAGCTCAAGGAGGGTTATCTCAAGCTCATTTATTTTAAAATTTATGATAAACTGAGAAAAAGAATCTAGTAAGGACTGAAGCACAAGATCCACACACAGGTTATCCTCTTAGACCATTCCTAGACTTATGAGTTTCTCTATCCACTCAATCATCTTAAGGATATGGTTCTGAACCGGTGTCTCTTTAGTTATCCTAGCATTGAATAAACTCTTGGATATCTCAAATCATTGAGTCATTTCCTGTTCCTCAAACAATTTGTAGATATGCAGGAGAATAGATCAAGCATCCATCTTTTTATGTTGTCTCTGTAACTCGAGAGTCATGAAGCCCAACATGTAACACTGAATAAGAGTAAAGTCATCTATGTACTTTATGTAGTAAGTGATCTTATCCTCGTCCTTAGGTATAGGCATCACTGCATCAAGGACGTACACGATCTTCTCCATCATGAGAATGATTCTCAAGTTGTAGAGTCAATCCGTATAATTTGGACTAGTGAGGCAGTTAACATCAAGTATGCTACATAAGAGATTTGAAAAGTGACATATTTTTGACAAACAAGAGATGTAGCATAAATAAATAATATGCAAATTTTATAAAAAATAAACAATCAAGATATGGACTTCTATCTTAACGTGCTCCCACTATTTTTCTAGCGAGTCATGAGACACCCTTAGCATATGAAACGGAAGTTTCTGACAGACTTCTAGTAGAGATCAAGATCCAATTGATGCCTTAGTGTAACCTTGAGGGACTCGACAAATCACACTAAGCCTAAAAAGGTAGGTAATTATTGTCGATCACAACTCCTTGTGATTCCCGTTTTATTCAACCTCTGAACCACTATGGTCTCGAGGGACTCGTCAACCAACCATGATGTTTGGTTAAGTCATCACCATCATTACAAGATGAGTCTGATTCGATAATATACCCTCAAAGGACTCGACCAAGAATATCACATTCTCAAGTTATTGGTGATATCTTTATGTCAAAGGCAAGATATCGAATAATGATATAGGTGAGTCTCAAGAGACTCGACCAACTCAACCTATGTCGAGAATCAATTTCTTCCTATAATGATGGAAGGCCACATGGGTCAATCTAATTGTCTTACATTTACCGACTTAATATTATTGAGAGAGGAGATTTTGATTCGGTCTCCTAATATGATATGTCACACATATACATATTTAATATATATTTATATTGTATGTAAATAGATATACATATATAGTAGGTGTATAAGCAATTACATATCACATAAGTAATCACACCAGATGATCATGGATCACAACTTAATGTGATCAAGCCCGAGCCAGTGGGCCCAATCACTCACATCATGATCTATCTATACTTCAGTGCATCTCTATGCCCTATGATCGTCCATTTCGTCCTCGTCGATTCCATCAACATCTCGGTGCATCTCCATGTGTCACGATCATCCGTCTCGGTCTCTAGGTCTCGCTATCACCTCTACGCTTCCGCTACACCTCCTCGTGTAATTACAACATAATCACAAGCACGTAGGCCTGACAATGAATGAGAAAGAATAGAGGCTCGCAAGCCCTAATAATAATCACAATACACACATATATTGCATCACATGGTCTATGATCATCCGTCCACATCACACATCACATGTACACATCACCATATAGGATTACTAGATAATAATAATTAATTAAAATATTTAATTAATTATTATGTAGTATTTTGGAAACCCTACTATAGGGTGCCCCACATGGCAGATAGTCCCTTATGTGGCTAGGGAACCTTAACCATTAGGGACTCCCCTGAGGCTAAGAATCCTAGGCCTCTGGGTTGCCTTGTGTGGTTAGGAAACCCTGACCACCAAGGAGTCCCTTGCAGCCAAGAAATCCTGGCTGTAGGACAGCCATGGGTGGCCAGGAAATCTGGCCGCTTGCTTGCCCTATGCGGCTAGGAGTCCTAGCTAACAAGGCAACCCCTATGGCTAGGAAACCCTGCAGGTGCCTACGACATAGGTTGAGTTGGTCAAGTCACTCAAGGCTCACCTATTTTGTGATTCGCTATCTTGCCTATGATATAGAAATGTCACCGGTGACCTGAGGACATGGTATGTTTGGTCGAGTCACTCGAGGGCATATTATCGAATCAGACTCATCTTGTAACGATGGTGATGACTTAACCGAACACCATGGTTGGTCGAGTCACTCGAGGCCATGGTAGTTCGGAGGTCAAACAAGATGAGAATCACAAGGAGTTATGATTGGCAAGAGTTGCCTATCTTTACAGGCTTAGCGTAATTGGTCAAGTCACTCAAGGTTACATTAAAACATTAATTGGATCTCGATCCCCACTAGAGATTTGATGGGAGTCTCCGATTCACATATCGAAGGGAGTTGTGTGATTTGCAAGGAAATAGTGGGAGTAGATTAAGATAGAAGTACTTATCTTTATTTGTTTATTCCTTTGCAAAATCTGCATGTTATTTATTTTTGCTACATCTTTATTTTCATAAATATGTCGTATTCAAATCCCTTACATGGCATACTTAATGTCAACCGCCTCATTGGTCCAAATTACACCGATTGACTCTGCAACCTAAGAATCATTCTCACGGTAGAGAAAATCACGTATGTCCTTGAAATAGTGATGCCTACTCCTGAGGAAGGGGCATGCGAGAATCAGATTGCTTGCTACATGAAATATATAGACGATTCCACTCTTGCTCAGTATTACATGTTGAGCTCTATAACTCTTGAGTTATAGAGATAGCATGAAAACATGGATACCATATTTATTCTCTTGTATCTCAATAAATTATTTGAGGAATAGAGAAGAACTCAGCGATATGATGCTAGTCATAGGTGCCCTACAAGCTAATCACATGAATGATGGTACATATGACTTGACATATAGTCTTTTTGCTTATTATATTTTGATATTTTATCACTTTATATTACATGTTGCTTAAATATATTATGATATCTATAGATCTGTGCAATGGAAATCAGATCGTTATGAGATCACAATAATGAGACCGATTCACCTTTAAATATAGACCCTAAATAATTCCGATCATAGGCTACTCGAGAAGGACATTGAGATGATCGAACAGGCTAGTGTGCTATATACCCATCCATATGATGGATACAATTGGTCTCATAGTTGCTCGTGTCGGGACACTAGGGATATAGTACATGTGTTCATTGGACAACGAGTTCACTGATTGATCTGCTTATAGAATGCTGGATAATTGATGATGCCTTATTGTTATATAGCGATTTCATAGTTTTAGTGGTGTATCTGATCCATAGACTTGAGACACTAAGGGTCCTATATGAGTACTCCACTCTTTGATATCAGACTTATAGGTCTGGAGGTTCCAGATCTAACATAGCCAATCATCGGGAGTGGTAGCCAACCTTACGAGGACTATAGAGTATTAATAAAGGATCATCCACTCTTGATGTCATGATAAGAATATCTCATATATTCTTGATCAAACAAATCTCTAGCCAAGGTCATTCGGATTGAGAGACAAAGAGTTCTCCGGGAGGATCCGATTAGAGTGAGACTCGAGTAGAAACTGTATGGGTCTAATAGCACCATGCCCAGTATACGATTTCTGGGATATTATATGGATGAGGAATTATAGGTATATAGTAATTGAGAATAGATAGGTTCAATGGATTGGATTCCCCTGTATCGTTTGGGGACTACAGCGTAGTGGCCTAGTACGTCCACAATCAATGAGTATAGTGAATTATTATGAAGAAAATAATTTAACTGAGTTGGAAGGAGTTCTGATAGGTATGACTCATGGCCAGCTGGATTTTGAGCCTCAATGGTCATACACATATGGTAGGGATTACGATGAGTAGAGGTTCGGATATGAGATATTTACCGGAGCCCCTATCTTATTGGATATCCAATAAACCCTTGAATTATTAGATCTTATGGATGAGATCCAATAAGAGCCCATGAGAGATTATTGGATAGAGATTCACTAATCTAAGAGGCTTTAGTAGTTGGATGATGATCCAATACCCAATAGGGTATGATCCATTATGATTAAGTTGATATGAGACCTCTACAAATATGAGAGAATTAGTGGTTTATATGCTAGATTTTGGTTTGTCTCTCCTATTCTCCTCCCCTTCTCCTCCTTAAAGCAGGCCTAGAGTTTTGAGGAGCGTCATCACAGCCCTACTGTGTGGATCACCGCTAGAGAGGAGTGCACTTGACCTCCTTCACTCTCTTCTAGAGATCTGCAGGGATTCAGGGATATATGATCTCCCTAGATAACACGATCTATCTTATACATAATTTTAAGTTTCGTAGATTTTTGTGCACTAATCTTTGCATGACGACAAACAAATATTTGGGAATTTGGGGATTTTATTTTTTTATTCTTCGGCTGCACATGTGATGTCGCCCCCAAGATTTCCCAACATATGAGATATCCAAGTGTCTCTTCCATGTCAAGATAATTGAGGGGACACTAGTTCAGAACCATGTCCTAAAGATGATTAAATGGATAGAGAAACTCAAAGTCTAGGAATGGTCTTAGAGGATGATCTATGTGTAGACCTTGTACTTCAGTCCCTACCAGATTCTTTTTCTCAGTTCATAATGAATTTTAATATGAACAAGCTTGATGTGACTGAACTCCATAATATATTGAGGGAGGCAGAGAGCACCATTAAAAAAGAGAAGCTAGTTCTTTATGTTAGTGATACTATAAAGAAAAGGAAGGCAGAAAAGCCCCTTAAGAAGGGCAAGGGTAGATTGGGTAAAACAAAGGTTGCTAAGAAAGACACAACATAGGACAAAGGTCAGTGCTTCTACTACGGCAAAGATGGGCACTGGAAGAGGAACTGTAAAAAAGTACCTTGTAGAGAGGGCGAAATAAAAGCTTGGAGAAGCTTTAGGTACATTCATGATCAGTCTCCATTTGTTAGAATCTTATGATAACACATAAGTATTGGATACCATATATGCAATTCGTTATAAGTTTTAGCAGGACTTAAGAAATTGGCGAGAGGTAAGATGAACCTCAAGATGGGCAATGGAGCAAAAATTGCTATACCTATTGGCGAGGTCACCCCACATTTGCTTGGTGGAGCTATTATTTTATTAGATGCTTGCTATTTTGTTCCTTCTATTATCAAAAATATTATTTTTATTTCATGTTTGATAGTTAGTGGATATAAATTAGTTTTTGAGAGCAATGATTGCTCAATATTATTAAATTATAAGATTATCACAAGAGGAACATTGCATAATGGTTTATTTATGCTATAGACACTGCTCCATATATCATGAATGTAAGTGTGTTTAAGAGGAAACGAGATGAGGTGAACAATGCATACTTGTGGCATTGTAGGCTAGGTCATATCCGTGATGGAAAGATTCAAAAGTTGCTAAATGATAGATACCCAGATCCATTTGACTATAAGTCATATGCAACTTGCGAGCCTTGCCTTGGTGGAAAGATGATCAACTCTCCATTTAGTAGAACTTGAGAGAGAGCCACTAAGTTGTTAGAACTCATACATAGTGATGTATGTGATCCCTATTGAATCTCATATTTTGATGATGAAACCAATTGATAAGTGTTTATGATTTGATTTGTGTTTTGAGTGATGTAGGATGCTTCGATCAGAATGAGACAATGAAAGCAGGAAGAATCATGTTGGACCGAAGGAAAACATGTCAGAAGATTGGACTTCGAGCCGGAGGATCGGTCGACGTATCGATAGAAGGCTTCAGGCCATGGATTCGGGCATCGGGCTAAGAAGAATGGATATTGCGCCAAGGATATCAGTGTTGCGGAGATCAATTGGCCGATTGGACAATAGGCCGCAAGAGAGGACGATGCGCCGAAAAATCGGACGAAGCGTCGATGGACCAATGACATGCCGGACAACATGATTCATGCTTAGTAAAAATTATCTAGATCAAAGTGTATTTTACATATGCAGGATTAACTATAATAGCAAGGCATAAAGCAAAATGAAGTCTCGGAATCAAGAACGCGATTTCGTTGGGAGTTCGAGAGTTCGTCGGAAGTCCGGACATTCGTCGAAAGTTTTGCGGGAACTAACCGAGAAGTCCTGGAGCTTGCTAAAGAAGCTTGTCGGAACTCACCAAGAAGATCGTCGTGAAGTCCAGGAGCTTGTCGGGAGTCCGTTGGAACATTGCCGAGAGATCGTCGGAAGTTCGCCAAAAGATTGTCGAAAGCTTGCCGGAAGAAACCTTGACTCATAGGACTTGTTTAGCTTAGTAAATGTCTTAGATTTCATAGTTAGCACATAATATGAATTGGAATTGGGCCAACCCAATTAGGGGCCAGTTGGGCCCATGTAAGGACTGTGTTGGGCCCAATTAAAGGCCCAAATAATAACCTAAGAGGTGGCATCATCGTGGCACAGTCTCCAAGATTATGTCAGGTGGTGGTACCACCCAGACACAGTCTCTGAGAGGCTACAAGCGGTGGTACTGCTAGTTTAGGCAATGGTACCGCCCAACACAGCCTCCCAGACGGTGGTGCTGCCTAGTGGCAGGGTGTTAGGTGGTGGTACCGCTTGGGAGGCTGTGCTGGGCGGTACCATCGCTTGTAGCCTCTCGGAGGTTGTGTTTGGGTAGTACCACTGCCTGACATAGTCTCGAAGATTGTGCCACGACGATGCCACCTATTAGGTCACTATTTGGGCCTTTTATTGGGCCCAACATAGTCCTTACATGGGCCCAACTAGCCCCTAATTGGGTTGGCCCAAATCTAATCCCAATTATATGCTAACTATAAATTCTAAGACATTCTTAAGCTAAACAAGTCCGTAAGTCTTGGTTTTTTTCAGCGATCTTCCTGCGAACTTTCGACGATCTCTCGGCAATGTTGTAGCGGACTCCCGGTAAGCTCCTGGACTTCACGATGATCTTCTTGACGAGTTCCGACGAGCTTCTTTAGCAAGCTCCTAGACTTCTTGGTCAATTCTGGCAGAACTTCCGACGAACGTCCGGACTTCCGACGAACTCTCAAACTCCAAACGAAATTGCCTTCTTGACTCCAGGACTTCATTTTGCTTTACATCTTGCTATCGTAGTTAATCTTACACATGTAAAAATACACTTCGATCTAGACAATTATTACTAAGCATGAATCATGTTATCCGGCATGTCATTGGTCCATCGATGCTTCATCCGATTCTTCGATGCATCGTCCTCTCTTGCGGCCTATTGCCTAATCGGCCAGTTGACCTCCGCAACTCCAATATCCTTGGCGCAATATCCACTCTTCTTGGACCGATGCTTGAATTCATGGCATGAAGCGTTCTGTAGATACGTCAACCGATCCTCCAGCTCAACGTCCAATCTTCTGATATGTTTTCCTTTGGCCCAACATGATTCTTCCTGCTTTAATTGTCTCATCCTGATCGAAGCATCCTGTGTCACTCAAAATGCAAATCAAATCATAAATACTTATTAATTGGTTTCATCATCAAAATATGAGATTCAACAATCTCCCCCTTTTTGATGATGACAACCAATTGATGACGGAGTTATCCTTAACTCCTATCAATATGCCATTGATAGAACCTTGAATTCAAGCTGAATTCAAGTCATTGCAAATTTCATCATGAATATTTGCAACACGTCATCATGCATAACATGATCATACTTCTCCTCCTTTGTCATCAACAAAAAGGAGAAGTGCAACTTTCAAGTGTCTGAGATATTCAAATTCAAATTGTTGTATAATAAACATCAAGTTTTATCATCATGCAAGCTAGTAAAAATTTGTATCATTTTAGGTTTGTAAATTTTGCTAGATGTACAAGTTTAGCATGTTTGTTTTGCAATGTTCAAGCTAGCAAGTTTTTGAAAAAGAAGGCAAGTTTTGCAACATACAAGCTAGCAATATTTTATCATTTTACAACATGCATAATCACCAAATCATCATAAAAGATATGCAAGATTGTAAATTTTGCAAGTTTGCACTTTTACTTCTTAAGATAGGCAAGCTAGTAATTTTTAGTGATGTTTAATATAGCAAATTCTTTCTTCTCTTTTGAGAAGTGTGATTTTTTGCTTTCTTTGCAATGTGCAAGTTAGCAATTTTTGCTTTCTTCTTGTATTGTGCAAGCTAGCATCTATTATCTCCCCCTTTATCATTATCAAAAAGATGGGAATACCCTTTATATCAATTTTCAAATTATGATAAAGGTAAAGTTTCAATCTTATTTCAATATATTTGTGCATCATTATAGTTTCAATTTACAACATGCATAATTTTAGAACTTTACATATCATCCTTACTCTATGCATGATACTAAAATAGATCAATCATCATATCATACATGATACTTATAAGCTAGCAAATTTTATATCATTTCAGAGCATCAAAATAATATCTCGAGTATTTCATGCATTCATATCATCACATGAAGAATAACAAGAATAATTAGGTGATGAGATATACTTCAAGAATATAAGGAATTATACAAAAACAAAAAAAATCATATCATGAAAGATGAGATCATGTGAAAGATATTCAAAAAGAAATCTTAGGAGATCAAATAATAAAAGATATTCAAGTGAAATTTTAAGTCATGAATTTGAAAAAGATATTCTTTTTAGTAAATCGCAAAAGGAAACGTAGGAGAAAATGATCTTAATTCATAGAAAGATTTCAAGTATTACAAATTGAGAAATCAAGATCATGACTTTTTTCCTCTTTAGTAAATGGCAAAGAGAAACATAAAAGATCAAATAGGAAATCTTGATTCATAAAAGAAAATCCCAAATTATAATTTCAAAAAATCAAGATCATTTAGGAAATTTTCTTCTTCAGTAAACGACAAGAAGAAACATGGGAGTTCAAAAAACACGATCTTGATTCATAAATAATTTCAAGTTATAATCAAGAGAAAAATCATCATTTATCTTCAAATCATTCAACTTGTTAAATATAAACTCATCAAGCATGATACTTAGATTATTTTATATAAGCATACCTTTTTCATTTATGCCAAATCAAATCATGCATCATTTTTAAAATCGAAAAAGCCACTTTCATTACGGTAAAAATCAATAGTCCATAAATCTCAAGAATCATCATGCATAATTTCGAAAGATAAACTTACTATGCATGATCATTATGCATTATTTCAAATCAAACATAATTTCATTAATCATAGAGCATCTTCAATCAAAATCGAGAAATAATACACATTAATGCTTCTTAAACTAATCTTGTTAGGTGTACAAGCATTAGATTTATATCTAACATTTTATTGTATTATTACATCATTAAAACATCAAGCATGATTTCACATGGCATTTTTAATCAAAATTATTTTGTTTGTTTATCATAAAACATGTAATTTTCATGATTATTTTTAAAATCACTAGAAAGGTAAGCATGATCTAATTTATTTTTGTAATTTTATTTTATTTTTAAACATACAATTTTCATGAAAAATAATTATTCTAAACTAAATTAAAAATAACTCATGAAAAGTATCATGTAATTTCAATATAAATTAAAGGAGTTTCATTTGAGTTGTTTACCTTATTGATGAAAGCCGTTAAGCCGTAGTTTGCCATCTCGTCTTCATTAGTTTGCTCCTCATCTTTGGATGCACTCGTTTCGTCCCAATTTATATTTTTTTACATTTATTTTTTATTTTTGATTGTTGTTTTATAAACTTTTTAAATTTCATGAGGAGTTCAAATTCACCATCACTTGAGCTTATGCTCGAATGGTCTTCAATTGTTCTAAGTTCCAAATCCTTCATGTTCTTTGGAAGGTTGTTCTTGAGTTCTTCACATGCATTACACGTCATTTTATATGTCATCAATAAAACAAAAAGTTCTTCAAGTGAAAAATTATTAAGATCTTTTGTCTTTTGTATTGCGGTTACTTTCGGATCCTAGTTCTTATTAAGAGAACGTAAAATTTTGTTTATAAGTTCAAAGTCCCAAAAACTTTTACCAATTGCCTTTAAACCATTGACAACATCTGTAAAATGGGTGTACATGTCTCCAATGGTTTCGCTTGGTTTCATATGAAATAATTCATCCATTAAAAGATTAATCTTCGAAACCTTTACTCTACTAGTGCCTCCGTGTGTGGTTTCAAGAATGTGCCAAATATCAAAAGCTATTTCGCAAATAGAAACCTGATTAAATTCAGTTTTGTCTAAGGTACAAAATAGAGCATTCATAGCACAAAATAAAGCACAAAATAGAGCTTTCAAATCAGTTTTCAATAATATTCCATAAATTTAAATCCAAAAAACGCAAAAAAAAACTCTCATTCGAGTTTTTCAATATGTGTAGTCCGTCCCATTGAATAAGGGAGGATGAATGAGAGAATGTCCCTCTTGAAAGCCGAAAAAAGTCATTTCTCTTGGGTGTTAAACCAAATGAGAAATAACGAGGCTCTGATACCAATTGTTAGGAAAGCAATCAGCACTAAGAAAGGGGGTTGAATTAGTGCAGCGGTAAAATCATGATGGTTCTGAAATTTTGTTCGTACGTTCGATGAAAACCAATTTCGGAAAGATAGCTTGAAAGCGTATGGAAGAGTATTGAAGGCAGTAAGTAAATAGAGTAATGAAGTATGATAGTTTGCAGTTAAAGTAAATTGCATAATTGAAAAGCAAACCAGATTTATAGTGGTTTGATCAGCGTCGACCTACATCCACTCCTCCGATTCCTCTTCCATTGAGACCATCGACATCCACTATCGGTCTTCCTTCAATGGGCGAAAACCAACTACCTTTTTACGTCTCTCTTCTTCTTTTCACGGGTTTAGGAGACAACCCTTACAAGTACTCACTCCTCACTTAAATAGAATTCTAATCTTTAGAATAAAGGAGGGGATCTCTCAAGTGATTGCAATAGCGTTTTTCCACTTTTAATCTCTATATGCTTGTGTATTTTACCCAGGGATGAGAGGGGTATTTATAGGCCTCAAGTTGATTCAAACTTGGAGCCTAAAAATTTTCCATCCTAGGTTTCCTGGGTACGAGCGGTACCACCACCTGTGTTAAGCGGCATTGGGTGGTACCACCTCTTGGGAGGCTGTGTTGGGTGGTATCACCACCCAGACTGGTGGTACCATCGCCTGCAGCCTCTCGGAGGTTGTGTTTGGACAGTACCATTGCCCAGACCGGCGGTACCATCGCCTAGATCGGCGGTACCACAGCTTGATATAGTCTCGGAGATTGTGCCACAACGGTGCCACCTATTGGGTTACTGTTTAGGCCTTTCATTGGGCCTAACACAATCCTTATATGGGCCCAATTGGCCCCTTATTGGGTTGGCCTAAATTTAATTCCAATTATATGCTAACTACGAATTCTAAGACATTCTTAAGCTAAACAAGTTCGTAAGTCTTGGTTTCTTCCAGCGATCTTCCGACGAACTTCCGATGATCTCTCGATAATGTTGCAACGGACTCCCAGCAAGCTCCTGGACTTCACGACGATCTTCTTAGCGAGTTCCGACGAGCTTCTTTGGCAAGCTCCTGGACTTCTCGATCAATTCTGTCCAGACTTTCGATGAACATCTAGACTTCCGACGAACTCTCGAACTCCAAACGAAATCACCTTCTTGACTCCGGTACTGCATTTTGCTTTACGCCTTACTATCATAGTTAATCCTATACATATAAAAATATACTTCGATCTAGACAATTATTACTAAGCATGAATCATGTTGTCCAGCATGTCATTGGTCCATCGATGCTTCGTCCGATTCTTCGACGCATCGTCCTCTCTTGCGGCCTATTGCCCAATCGGCTAGTTGACCTCTACAACTCCGATATCCTTAGCGCAATATCTGCTCTTCTTGGCCCAATACCCAAATCCATGGCCTGAAGCCTTCTGTTGATACGTCGATTGATCCTCCGGCTTAATGTCTAATCTTTTGACATGTTTTCCTCCAACCCAATATGATTCTTCCTGCTTTAATTGTCTCATCCTAATCGAAGAATCCTATGTCACTCAAAATGTAAATCAAATCATAAACACTTATCAATTGGTTTTATCATCAAAATACGAGATTCAACAATATCCTCCTTTTTAATGATGACAACCAATCGATGGAGTTAACCTTAACTCCCCCTATCAATATGTCATTGATAGAACCTTGAATTCAAGCTGAAATCAAGTAATTACAAATTTCATCATGAATATTTGCAACACGTCATCATGCATAATATGATCATACTAAATCGCCGGAAGAAACTTTGATTCATAGGACTAGTTTAGCTTAGTAAATATCTTAGATTTCATAGTTAGCATATAATTGGGATTGGAATTGGGCCAACCCAATTATGGGCCAGTTGGGCTCATGTAAGGACTATGTTGGGCCCAATGAAAGACCCAAAATGTAACCCAGTAGGTGACACCGTCATGGCACAGTCTCCGAGATTATGTCAGGTGGTGGTACTGCCCAGACACAGTCTCTGAGAGGTTGTAAGCTATGGTACCACCCAACACAGCCTCCCAGGCGGTGGTACCACTAGTCTAGGCGGTGGTACCATCTAATGGCAAGGTGCTAGGCAATGATACCGCCAGACTAGGTAGTGGTACCACCCAGTGCAGTGTCAATGTCAGACTAACACAGGTGGTGGTACCGCCCGTACCTAGGAAACCCGGGATGGAAAACTTTTAGGATCCAAGTTTGAATCAACTTGAGGCTTATAAATACCCCTCTCATCCCTGGTTAATATACACACAACTAAGAGAAAAAAAGAAAAGAAAACGCTGTTTGAATTTTGTGTGAACTCCTCTCAAAATTTTAAGTGTTAGAATAGTTTGAGAGAGGAGTAAGTGGGGGTGTAAGACTTGTCTCCTAAACCCGATAAAAGGAGAATCGAGTTGTAAAAGGTGATTGGTCTTCGTCTATTGAAGGAAGACCGATTGGAGATGCCGGTGGCCTCAACGGAAGAGGAATTGGCAAAGTGGATGTAGGTCACGACGACCGAACCACTCTAAAATCTGGTTTGCTTTTCAATGTGCAATTTATATTACTGCAAACCTCCTCAAGCCTCTCTTTACATTTTGCATGAAATTTTTTGAGTTCAAAGTTTAGCATTTCTGAATTTGGTTTTCATCGAATGTACGAATGAGAAAATTTCAGAACCAACGTGATTTTTACTACTACACTAATTCACCCCCCCCCCCCTCTTAGTGCCGACCCCTTTCCTAATAATCCCATGTCAACTTATGTCATAAGTGGTTACTCCTACTTCATTACTTTTACTGATGATTTCTTAAGGTATGGACATGTGTATTTGATGAAGTATAAGTCCGAGGCCTTCGAGAAATTCAGGGAGTATAAGCATGAAGTGGAGAATCAGACTGGAAAGAGTATCAAGACTCTTTGCTTGGATCGAGGAGGTGAGTATTTGAGTACAGAGTTCATCCAGTTTCTCAAGAACCATGAGATTCTATCCCAATGGACATCTCCTTATACACCTCAACTCAATGGTGTATCCAAATAGAGGAATCGCACACTATTAAACATAGTGTGGTCCATGATGAGTTTCGTTGACCTCCCCGTCTTATTCTAGGGATACACCATAGAGACCGCAAATTATCTTCTAAACAAAATTCTAACTAAGTTGGTAGTGTCTACTCCATATAAGATATGAAAAGAGAAGAAGCTTGATCTTAAGGTTATTAAGATTTGAGGCTACCCTACCCACGTCAAAAGACATAACCCCGACAAATTGGAATCCAGGATGGAACGGTGCATATTTGTGGGATACCCCAAGGAAACTAATGAGTATTACTTCTATCACCTCGTAGACCAAAAAGTCTTTGTAGCTAATAAAGTAGTGTTCCTTGAGAAGGAATACGTTCTTGGTGGAGATAGTGGGAGCATGATAGAGTTGAGCGAGGTTGGAGAACCTACCTTAAGCACCACTCCATAGCCCGAGTCTGTTCAAGTACCTAGCAAATAGGTTCTGACTTTACATAGGTCTAGTAGAGTATCTCATCCTTTTGAGAGATATGTGGGACATATTAGAGGAGAAGATATTGAGGATATTGATTCTCAAACCTATAAGAAGACTATTACGAGTATAAACTCCGGGAAGTAGTAAAAAGCCATGAATTTTGAGATAGATTCCATATATTCCAATAAGGTTTGGAACCTAGTTGAAGCACCCGAGGGTATTATACCCATTAGGTGCAAGTAGATCTTCAAGAATAAGATCGGAATAGATGAAAAGATAAAAACCTATAAAGTAAGGCTAGTGGCTAAGAGGTATCGTCAAAGGCAAGGTATTGACTATGACGAAACCTTCTCACCCGTAGTTATACTAAAATCCATTAAATTCTATTATCTATTGCAGTACACTATGATTATGAGATCTAGCGGATGGATATGAAAATCGTGTTCCTCAATGACAACCTCAAGGATGAGGTGTATATGATACAGCTTGAGGGATTTATGTCCAAAGACTACCCAGATAGAGTGTGTAGGTTGCTTAGGTCTATTTATGAAATAAGCAAGTTTTTGAAGTTGGAACATAAGATTTGATGAGACGATCAGATCTTATGACTTTATTAAGAACAAAGACGAGCCTTGTATGTATAGGAAGGTAAGTGGGAGCACTATCACCTTCTTGGTGTTATATGTGGATGACATCTTAATCATTGGGAATGATGTAGGAATGTTATTCATAGTAAAGGCTTGGTTATCTAGATACTTATCCATAAAGGACTTATGGGAAGCATCCTATATCTTAGGGATTCGGATCTATTGAGATAGATCCAAGAGGATACTTGGCTTGTCCTAGTTCAGGTACATAGACACCATTATAAAAAGGTTTGGCATGAAAAATTTCAAGAGAAGTCTCATACTAATAAGACATGGGATATTACTTTCTAAGAGTATATCCCTAAGACTCCTGTAGAAAGGGCGAACATGGATAGGATACCTTATGCCTCAACGATAGGGCCTATCACATATGTCATACTATGTACCATACCTGATATAATGCATGCTCTGAATGTCAAGAGCAGGTATTAAGCAGATCCAGGCTAAGAGTATTGGAAAGCAGTAAAGTGTTTCCTAAAGTACTTGAAAAGGACTAAGGATCTTTTATTAGTATATGGAGGTAGTAGCTACAGGGTTGAAGGCCACAAAGACTCGAGTTTCTAGTCTGATGTCGATGATGGCAAGTCTAATTCAGGGTATATGTTCACACTAAATGGAGAAGCAGTATGCTTGAAGAGTTCCAAGCAAGATACTATTATTGACTCGACCAAAGAGGCGGAATACATTATTATAGTAGAGACGACAAAGGAGGGAGTCTGGATGAAAAAGTTCATCACGGATTTTGAGAGTCATGCTGAGTAGCGAGGAGTCGATTCCCTTATATTATGATAATTACAGGGCGATTGCTCAAATGAGGGAACTTGGGTCTATCAGAAGTGTTCTGAGGAGGTTCCAACTTATTAGAGAAATCGTGGCCCGAAGAGATGTAGCAATTGAAAGAGTTCCATCCAAAGATAACATTGTAGATCCATTGACAAAACTTTTGTCTCAGACTGTCTTTGAGCATCACAAGGGTTTGATGGGGATCAGGCACAGGTGATTGGCTTTAGGTCAAGTGGGATATTGCTAGTCATAGGTACACTATAAGCCAATCACGTGAGTGATGGCACGTGTGACATGATACACATTCTTTTTTATTATCATATTTTAGTATTTTATCACTTTATATTACTTATTGCATATGTGCATATATATTGTGATGTCCATGGATCTGTGCAATAGGAATCAGATCGTGATGAGATCATGATAATGAGATTGATTCAACTTTAAACACAAACCCTAAATAATTTTTGTCATATGTTACTTGAAAGGGACATTGAGATAACCGGACAGACTAGTATGTTATACTATATAATTGAGGTAGCTGGTCTCATAGTTGCTCGTGTAGGGACACTAAGGATACAATGCAGGTGCTCATTAGAGAATGAGTTCACTGATTGATCCGCTTATAGAATGCTAGATGGTTGATGATAATTTACTATCAAATAGTGATTCTATAGTCCTAGTAGTGTATCTAGTTCTTAGACTTAAGACACCAAGGATATCCTATATGAATACTCCACTCTTTGATACCAAACTTATAGGTTTGAAAGTTCTAGATCTAGTACAAAAATAATTATTGGGAGTGGCAACTAACTTTTCGAGGGCTATTGAGTGTCGATAGAGGATCATTCACTCTCGATATCATGAAAGGAATATTTTATATGTTCTTGCTTAGACAAATCCTTAGCCAAGGTCACTCAGATTGAGAGAGAAAAAGTTCTCCAAGAGAATCTGATTAGAGAGAGACTCGAGGAGAAACCGTATGGGTCTGATAGCACCATGTCCAGTTTATGATCTCTAGGATATTGGATGGTTGAGGGACTATAAGTAAATGGTAACTGAAAATAGATAGGTCCAATGGATTATATTTCCCTATATTGTTTGGGAACTACGGCGTAGTGCTTAGTACTCTCATAGTCGATGAGTCGAGTGAATTATTATGGAGATAATAATTTATAGATCCAGATGGAGTTTTGACAGATATGACTCACGGCCAACTCAATATTGGGCCTAGAGGGTCATACACATATAGTAGATGTTGCGACGAGTGAAGAATTAGTTATGAGATCTCCGCTGGAGTCCTTATCTTATTGGATATCCAATAAGCACATGAATTATTGGATCCCATGGATGAGATACAATAAGAGCTAATAAGAGATTATTGGGTAGAGATCTACTAATCTAAAAGGCTTGGATAATTGGATAGAGATCCAGTACCCAATAGGACAAGATCCATTAGGGTTAACTAGGGCCTCTATAAATATGAGGGAACTAAAGGCCCATAGGTTAGGGCTTCTTGGTTGCCACCTCCTATTCTCCTCTCCCCTTTTTCTCTTCAAATAGCAGGTATGGAGATTTGAGGAGCGTCGTCACAACCCTGCTATGTGGATCACTACTTGAGAGGAGGACGCTTGACCTCCTTTATCCTCTCCAACAAATCTATAGGGATTCAGGGATATACGATCTCCCTAGATAACATAACTATCTCATATGTGGGTTTTTGTATCGCGGGTTTTGCACACCAATCTTCACATAACGATGAACACCTTTTGGAAAATTTAGGATTTTTGTTTTCTGTTCTTCCGCTACACACATGATGTCACCCCTAGATTTCCTACAATAGGGGCTACGAAGACACTCCTCAAATCACTGCACAATCCTCCTTTCCATGCACACCATGTGATCAAGAAGGTGTCAGCCCTTCTCGTTGTCCACATGCCCCAAACAGGGGTTGTTGGTAGAGGAGGAAATGGGGAGAGTAGAATAGGAGGTAGCAGCCAAAATGTTCTAGCCTATGCCTCTTTGGTTCGCTCCTATTTATAGAGGTCTCTATCAACTTAGCCCTAATGGATCCTGCCCCATTGGGTATTGGATCTCCATCCAACTACCCAAGCCTATTGGATTAGTGAATTTCTATCTAATAATCTCTCATTAGTACTTATTAGATCTTATCCATAAGATACAATAATTCAAGAGCTTTCTGGATATCCAATAAGATAGAGGCTCCAACGAATATCTTATATCTGAATCTCTACTCGTTGCAATACCTATCATATGTATGTAACCATCTAGGCCCAATATCGAGCTAGCCATGAGTCATACCTTTCAGAACTCCTTCTGACTTAGTAAATTATTATATCTATAATAATTCACTCGACCCACCAATTATGGACGTATTAGGCCACTACGCATAGTCTCTAGACAATATAGGGGAATCCAATTTATTAGATATGTCTATCCTCAATTATCATATTTATATAGTCTCTCATCCATCTAATATCCTAGAGATCGTATATCGAACATGGTATTACCAGGCCCATATAGTTTCTACTCGAGTCTCGTTCTAATCGGATTCTCCCGAAGAACTCATCCTCTCTCAATTTGAATGACCCTAGCTAGAGATTTGCTTGATTAAGAACACATAGGATATTTCTCTCATGACACTAAGAGCGAATAATCCTTTATCAACACTGAATTGTTCTCGTAAGATTGGTTGTCACTCCCGATGACTGGTTGTGTTAGATATAGAACTTCTAAACTTAAAAATTCGGTATCAAAGAGTAGAATACTCATATAGAACATCCTTAATGTCTCAAGTATAAGGATAAGATACATCATTAGGATAACAGAATCGTTGTCTGACAATGAGGTATCATCAACCATCCAGCATTTAGTGAGCGGATTGATTAGTGAACTCATTCTCTAACGAGCACCTGCATTGTATCCCTAGTGTCCCCACGAGCAAGTATAAGACCAACCACCTATAATACACTAGTCTATCCGGTTATCTCAATATCCTTCTCGAGTAATCTATGATCGGGATTATTTAGGATCTTTGTTTGAAAGTGAATTGGTCTCATTATCGTGATCTCATCACGATTTGATTCATATTACACAGATTCATGGACATCACAATATATGTAACAGGTAACATAAAGTAAGAAAAAATATCAAATAAATAGTAAGTAAAAAAAGAGTACGTCTCATGTCACACGTGTTATCACTCACGTGATTGGCTTGTAGGGCACTTATAACTAGCAGGTATAATATATGAAAGCATCCAACATACCGTATAAGGATATTTGAGTATAAAAGATTATGATATGCTCGCTAGCATCATCATCAAATGCCACTAAGGTTAGGAGCTAGAAGCTGGCAAAGATAAGCTCCTCGTGGATCTTCTGTATAAATGGTGATCGACTCGAGGTATAATTAGCCGAATCTTTACCCTTGGGCAATTAGAACTCCCAATGTATATCCTCCAATCACTGGTTTATCTATTGAAACTGTGCCTAAAGGGTATCCTCCATGGAGTCTGCTAACTATGCCTCAAACTTAGGTAAAGCAAACTAAAGGTGGTGTGGTCTACTAAACTCCACAATTGAGGATTGGAGTCCCCCATCCACTAGGAGCTGAGCTTAGTAGGCCTAAAGCGTTCTTGGGAGTTGATGGCACATCGAGTTGGGAAATCTCGATAGGCATTAGTAGGACTATGGGCTGTGGTGGGGTTAAGAGTATCGTTGACTAACTAATTGAAGTAAGAGCAATGTGATAGTCTGTATCATTCCAATTAATGTATATACTTATTGAGTAAGGTTCAAGGTTGGGATGAGCATATAGGTCAGGGTTATCTCTAAAAAAGAAAGGTTTGGGTCATTAAATAGATCCTAATATTACATTGGGGTACGAGGCGGAAGCTTGAGATTTGAAAATAGCTATTGCCCTTTGTGAGTAAAGGTGCTATGGGTTGAGGGTAAAGCTTTTTCGTTGAAGTACTCATTAAGTACATCGGTGGGCTAACATTTCTGACATGTACTCTCCTTTTTTGTGCCAAAATATTAGGAGAAAAATCAATGACATCCTAATAACTATAACGTGACTCGGGTCTTCATACATAGGAAGGATGAGGTGTTGCCAAGGTGTCTTTAGAGTTTTCCAGAGGTCCGAGATGGATGTACCCATGTGGAGACCAAAGTTATGTGTGGATTTCCTAACCTAGTCTCTCCAATGCTAAGTTAGTTTAGAAATAGATAAATAAAAATAATAATAAAATATTTTATTTTAATTATCATATAAAAAAAACTTTTTATATCAAGTAAAAGGAAGAGAATGTCTTAAGAAATATTCTTCAGATGGACAGCCCATAATTATTGTCTTTTGGACTTATCTATGTGAGATAACTCATAATTATTTTTTTAGACTCGTCTCCCTCGTGCTAACGAGTATTGTCAACTATCATTAGTTGAGAATATTTCTCCTGTCACATACATATGAGAAATAAAAAATTTATTATTTCAAATTTTAATATATCATATAATATAGCATAAATGATGTTTCTGTACTTTAGGATTTTGAATATAGTTAACTTATAGCAGGTAATAGAAATAAATTACACTGACATTTATATGTAAGCCGTAGGTTTTTCAATTAAGTGCAAAGGAGAGACCAAAGCTGTCTTGACTCATATTTGAGGATAATGTATATTGCAAAACAAAATCAAGTTATAACCACAAGAAGTGTACATAAAATTGGTGTTTGGATGCAACATTTTTTTATAAATTATTTTAAAAAATATTAATGTCAGTAAAATAATGAAATAAGGATGATAAACTCATAGTCATATTTTTTTAAAATAAAAAGAAAAATTCTCAATGCAAAGTGAAACCATTTATACTTCTTTGGCAGAAAACAAACGAGTTCTTCAATGACATCTCCAAGAACACACGTAGCAGTATAAAAGAGCGTCTCCTTATCTGGTCGAGCAGCCTCTCTCGGCTTCGGGTTGATGCAAGCAACACTCGCTGCAGCGATGCCCGCCCAAACCCTCCTCTTCTCCTCCTCCTCCGCCGCCCTTCCCCACCTTCCCCCGCCGGCTTCCTCTGCTCGCCGCCTCCTTCGCTCCGCCCTCCTCGGCCAGCCCTTCCGCTGCCTTCCCTTCTCCTTTCCCAAGGTCGCCTCCTCTGCCTCTCCCGCCGCCGCCAGGCCCCTCGTCGTCGTTGCCGTCATCAAGAAGGCCGTGGCCGTCCTCAAGGGGAACTCTGACGTCGAGGGCGTCGTCACCCTCGTCCAAGAAAACGATGGTCCTCTCTCTCTCTCTCTCTCTCTCTCTCTCTCTCTCTCTCTCTCTCCTTTTTAGGGTTTGGAGCGTTGAATAACATGCTCACTGTAATTTCGAGTCGTTTCGATGGCAATGTCTTTGGATGAGTAGATTTTGATTTCGATTCTCTCCACTTTTAGGGTTTTAGGGGTTTAATAACGTTGGTACACGATGATTTTTAGTTGTTTCAATGGACATGTCTTTGGTTGGTTAGATTTGATTTTGATTATTATTTTTGCCTGTTATACTGTGAGCTGCATTTTGCCTAAGCTAAGCTCCAAACAGTTGGGACATTAGGACTTGTTGTTGTTGCTGTTGACGGTGGTGGTGGTGGTGGTGTATTGTTTAGTTGTGGATGAAATCGATGATTTGTAGAAAGCTTTTTTTTTCTAAAAGAAAGGGTTCAGAGCTTTTCAAACGCCTGCAAATTCAAACATCTCTAGGACATTTGTTATGCAAATTTGAAGTGTTGAAGATATGAATTGAGGAAAGTTCACTAGAAAATACTCATGTTATGTAGCATGCGCCTTAGGTAGTTCTACAATTTTGGAGCACAAGTTTCTTTCTTATGAAACAGACGTTGGAAACCTGAGATGAGTGCACAAATAATGTTTTAGTAAGAACTAAACCTATAATACTGGTCTTTCAGTTGATCAATATAACTCTGTAATGTGCCTAATTTGGTGCAATGTTTTGAATTTGCTTTGAGTTTTTCCTTGCTTGAAGACAAAACAATCAAATTTCTTGAGGAAAAAAAGCTGAAAATGCATGTTTTTGACACCATATTAACTTACAGTTTTCTTTGCCAGATTTCTATTCTTCTAGGGTTATGGCCAATCAATTTGAATGTTGATGTACATTCTGTTGAGGAAACAAAACTAGTTTCTTGTGCATGTATCATATTGGTGACCCAGAATGTATACTTAAGTTGGGAAAACCCATCTCATGAGACTCTCACCAATTCAAGGGATTCAAGGGCTAAGGAGGGTCATATACGTAGTACAAGCAGAGAGGCTACTTTGTGTCTCAAACCTAGTCATTCAGGTTGCAAGGAGCAACACAGAATGCCCCATTTAATCTAATATTTTCTGTAATCAAATGTCTACCTTCATAACATAAAGTTGATCATATGTATAAGTGTTTCTCGATTGTTGCTTTCAGTTCATGTGTGACATTGCTATGAAACTTCAATGTCTATATGTTTCTGCAATAGGTCCTACAACAGTTAATGTTCGTGTCACTGGACTCACACCTGGACTTCATGGTTTTCATCTAGTGAGTAACTACTTTCTATTTCTCATCCTAAAAATAAATGACTTCTAAACATGCTCTACTTGTTCTGTTTTGTAGCATGAGTATGGCGACACAACAAATGGCTGCATTTCAACAGGTTTAACTTAGCCATTTGTATCAAATATTTTTCACATATGCAAATGATAAAACTTCATGATATATTTCTCACATTTGCTAATGATGCTCTTAGTTAATGCTATAGTATATGATGCCTACAGGTTAGGATAGACTTTGTAAATTCCTGGTTAACTAGGATTCTGTTATACATTTTCAATCTTTTACATCTAAACTGCTATACTTGAAAATCTGCACTGTGAAATTCCAACCGCATAGTACAAATTGTTTAATCTTGCTACTATATTTTTCTATCCAAATCTCTATGAAATTTTTATGATAACTTTAACACTTTCTAACAGTGGATTTCCTTTTAGTTTCGTCGAAAAATTCTCAATATAAACTACTGATATTTTACGTCCAATCTGTGACACTTGAAAATCTATGCTGCAGAAAATTTCAGCAGCATATTGTTGCCTTAACCGATCTATTTGCAATCTTTTTGAACAAAATTTCTTAGTTTTTTCATAGATCATCTTGGCTTCCATCTAAGATTAATCTATTAAGGAATTCACCTCTAAAAACGATTTTGTGTTGCTGTGAATTTTCGTCGCAAACCGCTGAAATTTTTCGACGAGAATTCTGCTATCGCAACTTACACCAATTTCTTTGCTGTTATACTGCCAAAATTTTCTTGATTAAATTGGACATACTTACTGTCATATACACTGAGATTTTGCTATCAATTCCCTCCTCAAATCTCTCAAGTTTTTTGTGGAAATTTTGTTGAGAAACCACTGTTTCTTCAACGACAATTCTACTCTTACAAGACAACACAATTCTGCAGCAAACTTCCACTGATTTCTATCAAACCACAGATCTAAAACTTTCATCCACAGATCTAAAACTCCACCAAACCACACCCTCAAACTAGACCCAAAACGGCCATAAAACAAACCTAAACCGTAGCCTACATCCACCAATCTACCAACCCTTTCGACCACCACTTCTCTCAACCTATACATGTCTTTAACCCGACAACAAAAGAGAGATCTTAACATCACAGATTTGGAGGCATGTACTATGGCATCTGAGACAGCAATCAATGCTAAATTCGAAGCCTTCGAGGCGCAAATGGAGGATAAGATTTGGACGCTCTTTACTGAACTCAGATTGGGTCGACCACCAAGCCCGAAGAAATCACATCAAGGAGAGAGCTCTACCCAATCGTACCAAGCCCGAAGAGATGACTTCCAAGGGAGGGGAGATTCTATGATTGATCCCAGCTATCCACGCATAAGGGTGGACTTCCCTAAATGGGAAGAAGGAGACCCGATTGGTTGGATCTCGCGCGCAGTGCGATATTTTCGGTACCACAAAACTACGGATGCATCTATGGTGGAAATTACAGCTATACATCTTGAAGGGGATGCCAAACAGTGGTTTGACTGGTTTAAATATACTCATGGAGTCCTCTCATGGCGACAATTCAAAGAAGGACTATTGATCCGGTTCGGACCAACCGATTACGAGAATATTGACAAACCTCTAGCAAAGATCCGACAAACCTCTACCGTTAAGGAGTACGAAACCAGGTTTGAAAGGTTATCTAATCAAACTTATGATTGGTCTCAAAAACAACTATTAGGGACCTTTATTGAGGGCTTGAAGCCAGAGATCCGGGGAGAAGTTCAAGCACGACAACCGTACACGCTTATGGCAGCCATCTCTTTCGCACGACATCAAGAGGAGCGATTGAACCATGAAGCTAATAGGACTAGGATCGCTTCTCGACCTACAATGCAGAAGCCCTCAACCCCCCTACTATCAACCGAGTCCCTGCACCAAAAATGATGACAAGAGAAGAGCTTCAGAAGCAATCTACGGAGGAGTTATGTTGTCACCGCGATGAGCCGTGGAGCCACGAGCATCACTGTAGAAAAGAGAGACTTATGATTGAACCAGTAGAAGAAGAGGTCATTGAACATCTAGAAGAGAGCCTTGATAATGAAAAGGAAGATGCAGAAGAAGAGCCACAACCGATCGAAGTTACGGTACATGCACTAGCCGGCTACTCAAACCCGCAAACGATGAAAGTTGAAGGCCTTCTCAAACAACAATCGATCACTGTTCTCATCGACACGGGCAGCACTAATAACTTCCTAGATAGTAAAGTTGCTGAAAATCCAAAAAAAAAAATTGTTCCTATATTTCTGCATAAACTTTTCGTCGTAAAGTTTTCATCTCTACGACGAAAGATACATTGCAGAATTCTAATCGCATAACACAGTCTGTTTGATCTTGCTACTGTGTTTTTTCTATCCAAATCTCTACCAAATTTTTATGACAGATTTGACACTTCCTAACAGTAGATTTCCCTTTGGTTTTATCAAAAAATTCTCATATATAAACCATTGATCTTTTACATCTAATCTGCTATACTTGAAAATCTGCACTGTAAAATTTCAGCCGCACAACACAGTTTGTTTGATCTTGCTACTGCATTTTTTCTATCCAAATCTCTACGAAATTTTTATGACAGCTTTGACACATCCTAATAGCAGATTTCCCTTTAGTTTTGCCAAAAATTCTTAATGTCATCTCATGTCCTGTCATTGTAATTAAGCACCAATTCGTTCTGACAGGGGCTCACTTCAACCCTAACAAAATGACACATGGTGCTCCTGAAGATGAAGTCCGTCATGCGGGTGATCTGGGAAACATAGTTGCCAACTCTGAAGGCAGACTTTTATCCATCCTTCATTTTGTACTATCTTTATTGCTGATTGAGTTGTATTTTGAGTGCATATTGCTTTCAAAACTACAGGTGTAGCTGAGGCAACAAAGATGGACAGTCAGGTCAGGATTTGATGGGTTGCTTGGTCTCTGTTACTATGTATCACAGTCCTTTCTTTTTTTCACACTTTTCATGTTTATTTAGGCTCATGTCTTATTACTAACTGGTTCCTGGTATTCTTATGTTGTTCTTTATTTTTCTCTGTGATGAATATATAGATACCTTTGTCTGGGCCGAATTCAGTTGTTGGCAGGGCCTTTGTGGTTCATGAACTTGAGGATGATCTGGGAAAAGGTAGCACTTAGTATATGTTTAGTTCTTTCACTACTGTATATAATGAATTACTGAGTACTTCGTGGAAGCATGTGTTTGTTGTCCCTTCTTTTCAATATTTCTCTTCCTTCCTCTGTTTTTTGGATTAAGTTTCACGCTCTGGTGTCCCCAGGTGGTCATGAACTTAGCCTTACCACTGGAAATGCTGGAGGAAGATTGGCATGTGGTATGCAATATATATTAATGTTGTCTTTTTCTTGAATGAACTCCTATCTTCCTAGCTATTTTTGTTGTTATTTTAGTTTCATTTGAAGTTTCTAGCTCTTATTGGAAACAACTAAGGAAGAAGGTAGTAGGAATTACGGTTAGTGGCCTTAATGTCACAATTGAATGATATTCTTTTCGTGTTTAAGCATTGGATATTACAAGGAAATTAGGAGTTTTGAGCACCACCTTGGTAGAGGTTCAACACCATAGTTCACGAATCTCTACTGTGAATTATCTAACAAAAAATTGTGTATGTTCATGAGAAGAACATGTAAGACTGTGGTAACACATCTCCTGTTAGTAAAATCTTATTAATCCATTGTAACCTTTTAGGGTGGATGAAATTTTCTCTGGAAAGAGACAAAACAGACTAATTTAACAAACAGGAGTTGGAATTTATCTTGTTTAAGAATGCACCTAAAGAAATAATGGGTCCCACCACTCTCCAATGTACCATGTTCATATATGACCAGTGCAAGAGAATTGTTGTGGGATATTACGTTTCATAAAAAATTAAAAATCACCTTTCAGGGGCATACTTGAATCTGTTATTCATTATGATGAGATATATGACCAATTTATGGCTAAACCTAGTTGCCACAAGGTACCAATCCAAGTTATTGTAGGTGACATTTTTATTTTTGGCCCATGCAAGAGAATTGCTGCAGAAGATTACATTATATGGAAGAATGAAAAATCACATTTCAGGGGCATTATATGATAGTCAATTCATTATTCATTATTCATTATGAGATGGTAAAGTATGTCATTTGGTTGCTTGCTTAACTTCTTTCTAGATTGAGATGGTCGATTGAAGTTAGATAGACCATCATACTTGAACTTGAAATCTTTGAGGGGTTCTCTTTTATATGACTAATACTGAAATGTTCACTGGTCTTTTTAATTGGAACTTCTTCATATAATATACACATCTCATTTCAAATAAAAGGCATCCTGTTGCTGTTTGCACGCTAGAGCAAAAGCATCAAGATAAATATGTTGAACTATACATTTTATTTTTGCTGAGCTGAGAGAAAGTAAAAATATCTGACTCCTTGCTGAAGTTTCTTTGCTTCATTCCTTTCCCTTGATTACTTGTGGATGACAACTCATTGTCACTAATAAGCTATCACGGAAGTAGACAATGTATTTGTCATTTATATTCTAAAAGAAAGTTAAGAGATGCAATCCTAATGAGGGCCTAAAAATGGTGGTGGTTCACTGTCTCAAGATTAATAAACTTGAGGGTGTTATCTTGAGAGATGTAATTTGATTGATGAACAGTAATGAGGAAGAAGATCTTGAGATAGTTACCTTTTCCATGTTGTGTAATTTATCTCATAAAATAATTAGGAAGGCAACAAATGATTTCGCACAAGTAGACCATCTAAAATTGGATGACAGAGGTGTAAATATTATGAATCATCCAAGTAAAATAAGAAGCAGTTTTAGAACTATGGAATCATAACCCAAAGCGGGAGATAAGCACAAAAAGAAAATGTTGTTAATACGATAAATCGATTTTTACTAATCTGTATGTCAATACTCAGAGGTAAACAAGATGAGAGGACAAAGGGGACCAGTGGGAGTTTTGGTGTGGGGAACAGTGCTTTAAATTTTGAATTCAAGCATGCATTCAAGTTGTCCTTTGAATCTTTTTGTAATTTTTATTCTGGTTTTTTTGACATCTTGTATCAGACATATCACCAGTTACTTGATTGTATCTGGAGCACCCATAGAGGTAGGATTTTCATACTGATGCTTGTGTAGATGTAAAATGGTTAATTTGGCTTAACTGTTTTAGTTGTTTACAGATTTTTCATGAGTTTGCACAATTATTTTCTATTAAACAATGTGTTATCTATGCAGGTGTTGTTGGTTTGACTCCAGCCGAGTAATTATTTCATACATCCTAGAAAAGCTTGTTCATTTGCAGACAGTGGAACTTGTTTCCAAGTCGTTGAACCTAATGGTTTCTAGCATTTTTGGGGCATGTGCATAAGAAACAAGACTCTGTTTCCCTTTTTGTATCTTAAGACGGCACCTAATAATTTGAGTATCAATCTGGTTAGGATAATTAAATGTGATTTTTAAAATAAATTCAAGACTGCAGTTTGAGCTGCATTATTCTTTTCATGGCGCAAATCATGTTTGTGAGTAGTACCAGTTTGTGCAGCTTCTCTAGCCACTTTTGGGCTAGGGTTATGAGCTAAATCAAGCCATGTTTATCAAGGGACTGTCTGGTTGCCTGCGAGTGCATTTGCAGCTAGTAGCTTACGTTTAAACATTTTGTTACATGCAAGAACATCACTTGGAGCATTTTGGGACTGGCTCGATTGCAAGCATAAAAAAAATTGTTTCTGACTGCAAATTACTCATTTGTTTTTTATTGTCGCTGTTACTTGCAGACAATTTTTTCTTTCGGTAGGCAATTCAGTACCACCTCGCCTAAGAAGCACGATGCCCAGCATAAACGTACGATGAAGTCTGAAGATTTCAGCCATGTGTGTTTTCTGTAAGTATTCAACCTCTTCCCTAAGATTTATGCAAAGATAACTCCTAAAATCTTTGGAGAGTCGATTTGGCGCTCCCAACCCCCCCCCGCGAGCAGGGTTTCACCTTAGTTCAATCAGCATGCTCATGCCACGTGATCACCACGTAACCGAGCCTTGTAACTTCTATGATACTCCAAATGTAAAAGGCGAATGAAATGCCGATATCTATCTTAATCAGTTGGATACGTTATTTTATGTTGGAGTATCCCGATCAAACCCTTTTGCCTGGGCTATATTAACACCAACGTTTAACAAGTTCTTTCTTTATATATATATATATATAGGAATCTGTATCTCTTATACTTGAACCAAAATACAGCACAGCGTCCCAGTTGAACCAAGATACAACAACCGTTCTCCAACCATAGCGATGCAGATGAACTATTATATCTGCCACAAGAGTCTTATTGCTGCCATCATCATGCAAAGTCACCACTGGTTTGGAATCAAGGACGGATGATCATGAGGTTCCAAGGACTTGAACCAGCTACAAGTAATGCCAAGTGTTGTTGTTGAACCAGCTCCTATACAAGAAAACACAAATAACTGGTGTTAGTCCTACTATATCCATGTGTCATATCGTTAAATATAGAAAACCACCTTACCTGCCACATATAGTGATCCCCACTTTATAGCTGATTGTAAGAAACAGTGGTAGAAGGAAGAGAACATATAAGCCACCTCGAAGCACCATTGATACTGCATCAACCTGATTCTTAGAAGAAGGCACAAAGTCTGAAGTTTTTCTGGATACATTGTCTGCCATCCTGTAGGAAAGGATAAAGCCCGCATGTCCGTTCTTCTGTAATGACCAGTGTCCCACACTTCCTGATACCGTGGGATCACAGATGTGAACAAACCCAGCCGTGACATGGGTTGAGCTGGTCGGGTGGACTGCGGACGTCTGTGCCATTGATTTTGCAGCGCCAGCAGGATACTCAGCAGCAAATGCAGGGGGTGCAGGGATCGAGCCCAGCATGTTCACCAGACATTTTGAAATGGTTTTGGCATTTCCATCCTTCATGTGGGCATCTGCAACAGAGTTTTGATGAAATTGTGTAGGACTAAACCGTAGAGGACGGAGGCTGAATTACTATTAGTCAATTATGCAGCTAACCATCGCCAAATAATCTACTATGGTATTTGAAACCAATCACAAACTAGCTGAGAATATCAATTTTTCAGCAGGAAAACATGATACAAAATAAAACAAAGGGCCTTCAGTGACATTAGAAGGAACTTGGGATTTTCGCACACCGACTATATCATTTGCAGAGTGATTGAAACACTAATTTGTGTATGTTATTGTTGAGGTTGTAATGCATACCTGGTTTAACAGTTACATCCTCATGGTTGCCCTCCGTCTTACTACAAGCAACAGATGAAGCTGAGGATGATGCTCCACCTACAATATGTGTATCTGGCACCTGTGCTGGTGCCTTGCTTCTTGAGCAATTGCCATCACAAACCTATTGTATATGGAAAGACAACAGAAAAGCGATCTAAGTCATCATGAAATGCTCTTCTACAAATTTAAGAGTCTGCCAGCTCTTACCTCTCCAGTAAAGTTGGACTTGTCAGACGAACTAGTACATTCTGAGCATCCTGGAAAACCTATAGTGTCATAGTATAACTTATCATTAGTGGCATCAAAATATGCCAATAAGTCATTGATCATCTCAAAACCAGACGTGTCATCGACGGGTGAGTGTGTAAATTGATCCTTTTCATGCTCGAATGCTAGATTATCCCTAGGTGCATCACAGAATACCATGTTTTCTTGAAGCTGTTGGCTCGAAGGGCAACCATGAGGAACAGGACTCAAATCATTTGGTTGGACATAGAAATTATCCTGTGCCGAGGTCATCTGGTATGATTCCAAGGGGTCAGAATTCTGGCTCATGGTGTCAAAGAAATCCTCAATGTCAAGCATTTTCTGCAAGTTGCTATTTCCATCTATCCCATCCATATTCTGAGCATGGAAAGTTCTTATGGGATAACTAGATTCTTCACTGAGTGGGTATGCAGCATTTGCAGAATCTGTAAGGTCATTCAACTCCACATATTCATCCTTTTCATTTGGAGGACTATGATTATGAGTGTGTTCTTCCATGAGAGTTTCCTTTTCCATGTCATCAGTGGGAGATTGGCTAATCTGCTGTCCAGGTTCATCAATACACTCAACCATGTCAGTGAAACTAGTGCCATCGAGTGTCATGTCCAGTAAAATGGTGGCATCTTCTGTAAGGCCACCATAGTCCTCATCAAGATCTGCCACAAAGTTGGAAGCATTCGCATGTTGATTCCCCAAGTCCACATTCTGAAAATAATTCAAAAAATTTAGTAAATTGCAAATTACAAAGATGTTGTCCAAACCAACTGGGAACAGGAGATATCAACAACAAACAATTTCCATCAAAATGAAGTATTCATTTTGATATCTCTAGAAAATTTTGTAAATTCCTACAGACAATGCACAAACTATACTAAGTCAAGGTTATCTTTAATAATTTTGCAGACACATATTGATCCAGGATAATTCATGAATTTGGTGACATATTCCAGAATTGTTCATGCATACATCAACAAAAATGAGTAATTAAAACCACCGGTGATGCTATATGTTAGACTCATTTTTCTACTTTTTCTCTTCCATGCTTACTTTTTCACGCAGAATACAATATCAGATCTGATTAAATAAGCAAAACAATATAACATAAATTTCATAAGATCTGCTGGTACTAAGAAGTGTGCAAGAAGTTTGCATGATGGACAAAGCAATTTTCTATCTGCTTCACCAAACTCTCAGACTTGCATACTCCTTCAAAGTTCCAAATTTCTAATAAATTGCTACAAAGTTTAGATACGCTTTTAAGTAACACATGATTCCTGCATGTTCTGCCATAGAAATTCTTGACACATCATATTGAAATGGTATCCACGAAACATTAATGTGACATCCATGTGCACATGGTGAACATAAAATTTACCATGTTCTTTCCATGCATCTCTATGTAAGCACCATTCAAGTGCCACATCAACCCTTACCTAAGGTCTTTGACCTTGGAATCTCAAAGCACTCAAGATTTTACCAGTTCCTTCAATATGACTCTAGGAAAAACATGAATTTATGATATCCCATTCTGTGTAATTGACTTATAATAGTTGAAAGACTGGCTGAAACCTTGCTGCTGCTAGTATCTCTAAGATAGGTTTCCAACTTTTCCTAAAATGTCTCATTCATAACTACAAGTGTAGAAACAAACCGTTGCCCACATCATCTAGTCTTTATGAACTTCAAACTATGAAGAAATCCAATGGATGTGCCGCTTTGAACATATTGTCCTTCACATTTGAAGTACTTTAAAGGCCACCAATTTGATAGCTAGATATGGCTGTGCTACTTGTGACACTAAAATGTTCAATTCCACCAGACATTTGTGACGAACTTGGTAGCATCTATTTTATTAGGAGGAAAAAGCAGTCACTGCTTAGAAATAAATAAAACTAAACAATAAGAGTTTGGCCAGAATGAATTAAAAGAGAGTTTGTGCAGAAGGGTATAACAAGTACACCTAGGTTTCCAGGGCATGAACTTAAATGAAAAACAAGCTACAAGTTCATCTTGAGTAAATTTCTCAGTAGAAGTCTGCATTGCTCTATAAAGATATTTAAAGATGCGAACCAACAAGAATAATATAGTAGCATGCTTCTGCTAGCAATGATTAGAACAAATGACACAGTATACAGATGACACATATGAGAATTGATGTATGGTAGACTAAGAAAAATAAGGAGAATAATCAAGTGTTAGTATGAAAAATGTGAAGTCAGCAGAAATCCAAAATGTAACAAGATTTACAGGTTGATGCACCTTTACGAAATCACCGAAGTGCAAATACTCCTGTTCTGCGGCCTCATTAAACTCATCTTCTCCACCATCTGGCATTAAAACTACCGCATCATCCGCCTCCACTTCCCACTCTTCCTCAAGAAACGGTGCTCCGTACTGAGCTCCATTCTGGGGTCCGGCACCGCTCTTCTGAAAGATCCTGCATACCACGAACGCATTCTTCCCCACCCAGAATACCAAAATCAATTCTCGACCGACCCGAAGAACTTGATTTCATCTAAAGAGAAGGAAAAAAAAAAGGAAAAAAAAAAAAGATCGATGCATCGTGTACCTGCGAAATGCCGGCCTGGGTCAACTCCTCATCCTTGAGGCGGTACTCGTGCATCACCCAGTTCGTCCTGGTGCCGCCCGGCGCCCGGCCAGCATGGTAAACGAGCGTTTTCTTCATGCCGACGACGCGGGGACCACGGCAGACGGGGCGGTCCTTGCCGGTGGTCTTCCAGTACCCCTGCGGGGTGGCGCGGTTCGTCCGCGATCGGTTGGAGTACTTACGGTCAAGGGGGCTGAAGAAGTACCACTCCAGGTCGCGGCTGCGGATCCGGGAGCGGCCGGGGAGGTCCCAGGGCTCGCACTTGTAGAGGTCTACCTCGGCGACAGCATCGATGCGGAGAGGGCGCCCGCAGACCTTCCGCTTTAGGTAGTAGCTGACGAGCTCCTCGTCAGTGGGGTGGAAGCGGAAGCCGGGAGCGAGACTCGACGCGGCCGGGGGGGGCGGCTGGTCGCAGGAGGCGGCGTTGCCGGCGTTCATAGATCGGCGGGGCATCGGATCGATTCGGTGATCGGCGGAGGATTCTGTGAGGATTTCGATCAAAGGATTAGGTATGAGGATGGAAGAGGGTCTAGATTGTTCTTCATATAAACAATCTACGGGTTTGGGGCACTTCCCATTGAGAAGACTTGCGCGAAAAGAAAGTAGTACTATCGCCACTGGTCTTTCCTACGCAACCGTTCTGCGGCTCCTCATCGGACGTTTTAAAATCTTCCACGTCATCGAGTAAGGTTTCATACGTATAATTAACTGGTGATGTTTCCGAATCCTGGGCAAAGAAGGGCTGCTGATCGTAGCTCAGAGTTTCTTAAGATTAGTATTAATATACGATAAGTGGTCAGAATATGCAGAGAGGACATTTATGATTTTTTCCGTTTACTATTTTTTCACTTCGCTATTCGACATTTCGTTAATTGCCAAACCATACGAGGGCAGGAAATTAGGACATAAAAACAGGAATTATAAACATAATAAATACCCATTTTAAATAATTCTCAAACGATATTCTCATTTTTAATTTTTTAAATAATATCTCTAAAAATACCTCAAACGGTATTCTCATTTTTTAAAAATACCTAAATTATCCTTTAAAAAATATCTTATTTGTTATTGTGTTTTGACCTATTTGGACTTGTTATAGTATGTTGATCATCATAATAAAAATACTATAAAATCTATTTAAGAATATTATAAATGAGTCAAATAAAATTAAAATATACTAAAATAATTTAATATTTAAATAGATATTTATAATAGTTTAGGAATAACATCACCCAAGTACCCAAATAGAATTCAAAATTTGATCTGTTATAGTATTTGGTTACTATAATAAAAACACTATAAAATTTATTTAAAAATATTATAGGTGATTAAAATGAACTCGGAATATCAACTAAATCAATTACAAGCCTAAAAAAAATATGATATGATAATGGTATATGAGTAATGACAACAAAGAGACATAATATTATATCACTTACAATATTTTTTAACAGCACTTATAGTGTTTTTATTACCTCAATAAAAATATTATAAATATTATTAAAAATAGTATAAATGAGCCAAATGAAAACATTGTAATAATTTAAAATAGGTAAAAAATGGATGAGAAGATTTGGTAGGAAGAATTAGTGAGGGGTATTTTAGGTATTTTAAATTAAGAGTACTGTTAAAAAAAATAATGGGTACCTATTGGGAAATTCCTAAAATATAGATATTTCTAGGGAAATTGTCCTTTATTATGGGACATCCATTCTCATTAAATTTCATCTATTTCTTTATATATTTTCGTATAACATATATTTTTATTATGGTATATTCATTCTCACTGGATTTTGTTTATATCTTTGGACGATTACCTAAAAAATCCGCTAAAGATCAATATTGCTCGTAGAGCAATCCCTATTTATTTATTCTTATAGATAGTCTTATTCTCCTAAGAAGACCATATTTGTGAATTGGGTTTATTCAGAATGGTTCAGGTCAAACCAAGAAAAAAGTCTATTAGACCCTAAATATCAAACAAAAAAACCCTATGGACCCTACGTTTATGGTCTTCTCGGCAACATGGCATTTTCCTGTTGAAGCAATACCAATGTTTAAATTCTTCAATGTAGCTTCATGTGTAATGCATGTCGTCAATATGGGCGTCTTTATCTTTATCTTCGTCTTTCATCTTTAAAATATGATCACAATGAAGAGACTTCATCCTCATTTTGAATCTACCACAAGAAAAAAGTTTAAGAGGAACTGATCACAATATCTTCATCCATGACATCTCACTTTTGTAGCTCTCTTGTCGATACCTCCTGATAATCCTCTAGAATTTTTTCAACATAAACCAAATTTTATATAAATAGATAATTCATATAAATATATATATATATATATATATATATATATATATATATATATATATATATATATATATATATATATTAATGAAATCTGACAAGGTGAAAGTAATTCATTTTTAGTTAATTTCAGGCATGTCATTTTGGGCTTATTATACTCGTATAAGCAAAAAAAGGATAATATTGAGGATGTTCTTTATTTCATATTTATTAAATTATATTATTTCTCATATGAATGAAAATTTATTGAACATATAATCACAGTTCCATTTGTTGATCCATCTAAATTATCAGAGGAAGTGATGGAAAAATCGTATCCCAATTTGGACGATGAATGGTCGTAGTTTTGTCTGATACTTCTTTATGGCACTCGCCAAGCATAGTAGAGGTCGTTTGGTGTCAATTTCACTAACACAATATTATTTGGATAATCTGATGCGTACCTCATTTGAATATTTCGTAGATATTCTAGATTTTGCTATTTTTCGAGAACCTTTATTGCTGTTTCTCGAGGACCTTTATGAAGCATTCTTGAGCCATGGGATATAAAAAACATGTTTATAATCAATGCGGTTCATTTATCATTCATAGTGATTAATGTTTCTATTTTTCTCTATTTACGAAATGAAGATCATGTAATTAATTTGATGGCAGAGGCATTAGATAATCCGTATTACCACTATTTCTCATCTTTGATAATGAATTATATTTCATTAGAAACTTTAATTATAGCGCTGCATGACTCTGATGAGGAAATGGCTATTTAGGACTTTTGTCTGTTATATGTCTTCTAAATATGTGCTGATTATCATTTTTTTTACAAACTATTCATTTTTTATCATTCATAGTAGAACATGAGCTTAATAATATTATTACTGAATTCCTTAGTGATGAGGAGAATTTAGAATAAAAATAAATTATGTATTTAAGTTAGATAAAACTATCAGAACAACTGAAGTTGATAAAATTGGGTCCAAGAAAGATGCTATGGAGAAATTTTTTATGAACAAAAAATTAACCAAAATATAGAGGAAATTCTTAGAAATGTTAATGAGAGCATTAAAAATTATTAGGAGAATGTGAAGGAGAAGAATAAAGTTAAGGATAAAACCATTTCAAACATTAAGGAGAATATAAAGCCTATGATATAATTACTCCAACAGATAACAATAATACTATGCAAAAAAAAAAAAGAAATGTGTGGATATGGATACCATTTAAGGTAAGGTTAACAATTTGTTAACCATAAACAACACCTTGTTTTAAATATTGTCTTCTTAATTAAAATTTTATATTTTTTTATAGAAGGAGAGAGATCCAATTTCATATGAGGAAGAAGCTGTCATCATTATATGCAAACCAAAGACATTGTTATGAGTTAGATGAATAAATTTGATTTGCTTGTTTGAATGTAATAAAACTAGATATTGTTGGCTATCCTATTATCATATTAATAGCTAGCATAAACTGAGTTCTATTGACATTTGTATTGGATTTTCCAACTTGATATTAAATGTGATGTCATTATTTATGTTTATTCTATTATCAGAATTAGATATTGGGTTAGAGAGCATCATGTCAGAGATTGGACATCGGGCCGAATGATTGGTTGACGTGCCGGAAGATATATTTTGTGTCATGAGTTTGGGGCATTGAGCTAGAAAGATCGGATATTGCAAGAGGTCAAGATGTCGATGGGTCGAACAATATACCAAATGAAAGGACAATGTACCGAAGGTTCGGATGAAGCACCGAATGAACCAATGACATGTCGAATAATATAATATTTATGTTTGTAATCATTTGTGTCTTGATCAAAGTAGTTTAGATCTTAATTAAGTTGATTTTGGGTATAACCATGCCAATTCAATGACCTAAAATTGGGCCAAGCGATGGCACCATCAGGCCAAGCAATGGAACCACGTGTGAGCTGGAAAATACGAAATGTACTTTTATGAAAAACCCGACAGTGGTACTACTAGGGTTAGCGGTGATACTGCCCAGTGTCAGGCGATGATATACCGCTAGTGCATAGGGTGACAAGTGGTTATGATGTTGTTAAATTTAATTGCTATTGTTGTTTAATCTCTACCTGTAAGTAATTATCTCATAATGTTTAATTTTCTGTGACATTATAGCTTAGGTACTCGAATTATATACAACAAAGATTGAATGTATGTGACATGCATGCCTTTATAACTTTATTAGATTAGTCAGTTCTAACATACGGGGAATTATTTGATGCATATTCAAGCTTGTAAGTAGGTAGATCGCAAAGATCATCTTCGTTGAGGCGGTGTTCTTGTCATCAATATTCGATGTATTCTAGATTTGTCAAAATGATTGAATATTTTTTTTTTATTGAATTTTTGATTTTGATGATAAAATTAATTGATGAAGTTATAATCTAATAAGTGTTTAAATGATGCTAGACTAACTTTGATTATAGAAAGATAAATCAATTGAAGCATGAGAATTAGATATTGGGTTAGAGAGCATCATGTCAGAGATTGGACATCGGGCCGAATGATTGGTTGACGTGCCGGAAGATATATTTTGTGTCATGAGTTTGGGGCATTGAGCTAGAAAGATCGGATATTGCAAGAGGTCAAGATGTCGATGGGTCGAACAATATACCAAATGAAAGGACAATGTACCGAAGGTTCGGATGAAGCACCGAATGAACCAATGACATGTCGAATAATATAATATTTATGTTTGTAATCATTTGTGTCTTGATCAAAGTAGTTTAGATCTTAATTAAGTTGATTTTGGGTATAACCATGCCAATTCAATGACCTAAAATTGGGCCAAGCGATGGCACCATCAGGCCAAGCAATGGAACCACGTGTGAGCTGGAAAATACGAAATGTACTTTTATGAAAAACCCGACAGTGGTACTACTAGGGTTAGCGGTGATACTGCCCAGTGTCAGGCGATGATATACCGCTAGTGCATAGGGTGACAAGTGGTAGTATCGCCTAGTTAAGGAGGTGGTACCGCCAATATCCTAAAAACCCAGGGATATAAATTTTTGCTTCTATTTTTAAAGCTATTTGGAGTCTATAAATATCCCACTCATTCTTGTTTTGGATAATAAGAAAAAGAGAAGAAAGAGAAAAGAAATCTTGAGAAAAAAAATATGTAATCTCTCTTAAAAGTGTTGAATCTCTTTTTCTTAGGGTTTAGAAGTCTTTTTAAGGGAGGAGTGAGGTCTCTTTGTAAAAGAGGAGTGTAAATGTTCTCTCCTAAGCTTGTGAAAAGGAGAAAAGATTATAACAAGTGCTAGTCATAGGTGCCCTATAAGCTAATCACGTGAGTGATGACACGTGTGACTTTGACATATAGTCATTTTACTTATTATTTGGTATTTTATCACTTTATATTACCTATTGCATAAATATATTGTGATGTCTGTGGATCTATGCAATAGGAATCGGATCATGATGAGATCACGATAATGAGACCGATTTGCCTTTAAACACAGATCCTAAATAATCCCGGATACCTTATTATCAAACAACAATTCTGTCATCCCAGTGGTGTATCCCAGTGGTTGGAGGTTTCAAATCTAGCATAGTCGGTCATCGATAGTGGTAGCCAACCTATAGGTTAAGAACTAAGCCAGAAGAAGTTTTGACAAGTATGTCCGCAATCGGTAGTGAAAGCTGGTGGCCTCGAGAGAAGAGGAATTAGGAGTGGACATAGGTCGAGATGATTTATTTTTATTTATTCTTTTTCTTGCAATCACTTACTAATTTAGTTGCTCACTACTTTTACTCATATTCTAAGTTAAACGTATTTTCGATATGGGTTTTATCAAAAAAAATTTTAAATCATAATTTTTTGAAAGCACTAATTCACCCCCTCCTCTTAGTGCCTTTTACGGTCCTAACAATTAGTATCAAAGTCAAATTCTCTTCGTTGGTTTAACACCCAAGAAAGATTATATAGCTTTTTATGATAATTAAAAGGGTCACTCTATTACTCATCCTCCTATGTTTAATGGGATGGACTACATATATTGGAAAACATAAATGAGAATTTTTTTATTTTTTTATGGATTTTAATTTATGAAATATCTTTGAATGTGTTAAATCTCAGATTTTGATGATGAAACCAATTGATAATGTTATGATCTAATTTATGTTTTGAGTAACGTAGGACTAGCTTCGATCAAGGAGAGGTAAATTGATTGAAGTATGAGGAATCAGATGTTGGGTTGAAGTTGAACATGTAAGAAGATTGGACGTCGGGTCGAAGGATCAGTCGACGTATCGGCAAAAGGCTTCGTGTCGTGAGTTCGGGCATCGAGCCGAAAGATCAGACATTGCACCAAGGAGATTGAAAGTTGTAGGAGTCAACATGCCGATTGAACAATACGTCAAAGGAGACGACGATGCACCGAAGGATCGGACGAAGCGTTGTAAGAACCAATGACATGCAGAACAACAGATAATTCGTGCTTTGTAATAATTTGTCTAGATCGAGTTAGTTTAGGTTATAATTGGGTTGTTTAGAATGTAATTAATCCAACTCAATTAGGGGCTAATTGGGTCCAAAGTGAGGCTGTTTTGGGCCAATAGAAAGGCCCATTCAGTGACCCAAACGTTGGGTCAGGCGGTGGCGTCGCCGGTCCAAGCGATGGCACTACTAGTGGCTCAATCACTGAGACACAATCTCCAAGACTATGTCAGGCGGTAGTACCGCCAGACTAGGTGACGGTACTGCCCAGTGTAAAGCGGTGGTACCACCACCACCGCCTAGAGTTAGTGTTGTAGGCGATGGTACCACCCAGCACAAACGGTGGTACTGTCAGTACCCTGAAAACTGGGGATGTGATACTTTTTTACTCTAATTCTAAAGCAAATTGAGGGCTATAAATACCCCTTACTTCTCAGCTGGTAAAACATAGAGAAGTGATAAGAACTGAACCAAAACTATAGTGAAATAGCTTACAAAAGTTGAGAGTTCACCTCCATTATTTCTAAGTATGAAAGTTTGTAAAAGAAGAGTGGGCCACCTGTGGAAGTTCTATAAAGTGGTGATTGACCTTTGCCCTTTAAGAAAGATTAATAGTAGAAACTAGTGACCTCATTAGAGGAGGTGTCGACGGTGGATGTAGGTCGGACGACCGAACCACTATAAAATTAACTTATTCTCTTCTTGGTGCGTACTTCACTTTTGTTGCATTCTACTTTACTTCATTGCAAACTGTCCAATCCCCTCCTCTCTATTCACTTCGAGTCAAATTTCTTTTCAAAATGTTTTTGTCGAACTAAGAGTCTCATCGCATGAAGTTTTCTGAAGTTGTTTAAATTTATCATTTTTATCCGCTGCACTAATTCACCCCCCCTCCTCTTAGTGCCGACTCGATCATAACAATTAGTATCAGAGTCACGTTCTTTCTCGTTTGGTTAATACCCAAGAGAAATGACTCTTTTTGGCTTTCAAGAGAGCAACTCTATCATTTATCCTCTTATGTTCAATGGGACGAACTACACTTATTGAAAAACTTGGATGAGAGTTTTCTTACTTTCTATGAGCCTTAATTTATGGAATACTATTGAACTTGGTTTTCAAACACCTAAATCTATGAATGAATGAAGTAATTTTGAAAAAAATCTTTCTCTTTGAACGCCAAAGCTATGAATGCTTTATTTTGTGCTTTGGATAAAAATAAATTCAATCTAGTTTCTATTTGCGAAACTACTTATAAGATTTGGCACACTCTTGAAATCACAGAGGAAGACACTAGTAGAGTTAAAGATTCGAAGATTAATCTTTTGATATATGATTTTAAATTGTTTCATATGAAACCAAACGAAATAATTAGAGATATGTGCACCCGTTTTATGGATATCATCAATGGTTTAAAATTTTTTGGCAAATGTTTTTCGATTATTGAACTTGTTAATAAAGTTTTATGATCTCCTTCTAAAAATTAGGATTCGAAAGTAATTGCAATACAAGAGGCAAAAGATTTAAATAAGTTTCCACTTGAAGAACTTAATGAGTCTTTAATGACCTATGAAATGAGTTATATGACACAAAATGAATATAAGAATTACCTTCTAAAGAACATGAAGGATTTGACACTTAGAACAAAAGAAGACCACTCGAGTGAAAGCTCAAGTGATGATGATGATGACGTAGAACTCCTCACTATAAAATTTAAAAAGTTTATGAAACAAATATCAAAGAATAAAAATAAACTTAAAAAGAACACAATTACTTATTACAAACGCAAGAAACCATGTCACTCCAGAGATAAGTATATAGAACTGAAGAAAAAGTTACCAAAAGACGAATCGAGTATATCTAAAGACAAGGAGCAAACCAACAAAGATTAGGTGACCTTTCACAATGAGGTATATAACTCACCCGAAATATATTTACCTTATTTTAAAATAACTTGATGCATTTTATGAGTTATTTTTAAATTAGTTTAGAAAAATTATATATATATAAAAATTTGATTATAAAAATTAAATATTTTAGGATAAAAGAACAAAATGTTAGATTTAAAACTAATGCTAGTACACATAATAAGATTAATTCTATGTATGTTTTTAAGAAGTAATAATGTGTATCTTATTGATTTTTATATTATTTTTTTATTTTGATTTTGATTAAAAATGTCTTATGTTTAATGAAATCATGATTGATATTTTAATGAAGTTATGATGATTTGAAATCATATATTTTGGAATTATGTGTTGTACTTTTTGATCTTGATGATTTTTATAATAAATCTTGATTTTTATAATAAATCATTTTTATAATAATGATTTTTATAATTATGATTTTTATAATAAATTTTTATAATAAATTTTTATTTATAAAAAAAAATAAGGACATGCTTGTATGAAATCAAATCACTTAAATTAAAACAAAAAGTGGAGAAAGAATTGCTAGTGTGCACATCTCAAAAAAAGCATATTGCTAGCTTATAAAGAACGACAAAACTTGTAAGCTTGCACATCTCAAGGGAGATAGTCTTGCTAGCTTATGCATCACAAAAGATTAGCAAAAAATGCTAGCTTACATATTATAAAGAGAAGTAAAAAGTTACTGTTTCAAGACAAACAAAAACTTTACTAAACTTCACATTAAAAAATTGTTATGTTGCACATTACAAAAGAGAACAACAAAAAGAGCTAGCTTGAATGATAAACTTAAATCTCCCAAATACATAAACTCTTCTTATACATTTTTTGGATCATGATCTTGATTTCTTGATTTTTATGACTTGAGTGTTCTTTTTAAATCAAGATTGTTTTCTTTCATCCCTTCTATTTACAAAAGAAAAAATTTGTCAAAAATGATATATCATCTTTTAGTATTCATGACTTGATTTTTCATTTATCTTTGTCATAATTTAAAAATTGATATAAAGGGAAAAGAATTACAACGTTGTATTCTTTCCTTCTATTTGATAATCACAAAAGGGGAGCAAAACTTATTAGCTTGCTAATCTCAAAAGAGAAACAAGAAGTGCTCTCTTGTAAATCTCAAGAGAAGCAATGTTTGCTAACTTACACATTTCAAGAAGATACAAAAATAGGTTATCTTACACATCTCAAAAGATATAAAATTTTGCTAACTTTCATATGTGAAAATCTTACTAGCTTGCATATCTAAAAACTTGCTAGTTGTCAATGACAAAGGGGGAGAAAGAATTGCTAGTGTGCACATCTCAAAAGAAAATTACTAGCTTGAATGATGATATTTCAAAAGCTTGAGATTATATTTATAATGCAATGATTTGAAATTATATCTAAAAAATTTGCTAGTTGCACTTCTCCTTTTTGTTGATGACAAAGGGAGAGAAATTATGATGACGATCATGTATGAGATGATGTACTTGGATATTTTAATTATATATGATTTTATGTTGCATGCAATGATATGATTAATTGGTTCTTTCAATATTCATGATGCATGCAATGGTGAAATACATATAATTCTCTGAATTCAAAGTTTCTATCAATATGACATATTGATAGGGGGAGTTAAGGTTAACTCTGTCATCAATTGGTTGTCATCATCAAAAAAAGAGATTATTGAATCTTAAATTTTTATTATGAAATCAATTGATAATATTATGATCTAATCTATATTTTGAGTGATGTATGACTAGCTTCGATTAAGAAGAGACAAATTAATTGAAGAAAGACGAATTAAATATTAAGTTGGAGTTGAACATGTCAAAAGATTGGACATCGAGCTAGAGGATTGGTGGACGTGTCGGCAGAAGGCTTTGTGCCATGAATTCGAGCATCGAGCCAAAGGATCGGACATTATACCAAGGAGATCGGAAGTTGTAGGAGTCAACATGCTGATTGGGCAATACGCTAAAGGAGAGGACGATGTGTTGAAGGATCAAATGAAGCACTAGAAGAACCAATGACATGCCAAGCAACAAATGATTCGTGCTTTGTAATAATTTGTCTAGATTGAGTTAGTTTAGGTCATAATTGGGTTGATTTAGAATGTAATTAAGCTAACTCAATTAGGGGCCAACTGGGCCCAAAGTGGGGCTATTTTGGGCCAAGAGAAAGGCTCATTTAGTGACCTAAACGTTAGGTCAAGCAGTGGCATCGCTAGTCCAAGCGGTGGCATCGCCAATGGCTTAGTCACCGAGACATAGTCTCCAAGACTATGTTAGGTAGTGGTATCGCCAGTTTAGATGGTGGTACCGATAGACTAGGTAGTAGTACCACCTAGTGGCAGTGTTGCAGGCGATGGTACCGCCCAGCACAAGCGGTGTACTACTAATACCCTGAAAACTGAGGATGTGATAATTTTTAGCTCTAATTCTGAAGTCAATTGAGTGCTATAAATACCCCTTACTTCTCAACTGGTAAAGCACAGAAAAGTAATAAGAACTGAATCAAAACTATAGTGAAATAGCTTGCAAAAGTTTAAAGTTTGTAAAAGGAGAGTGAGCCACTTATGAAAGTTATATAAAGGGGTGATTGATCTTTGCCCTTCAAGAAAGATCAATAGTGGAAACCAGTGACCTCATTGGAGGTGTCGGCAGTGGATGTAGGTTGAACAATCGAACCATTATAAAATTGGTGTGTTCTCTTCTTAGTGCGTACTTTACTTTTGTTACATTCTACTTTACTTCATTGCAAACTATCCAATCCTCTCCTCTCTATTCACTTACAAACTTATTCAAGTCAAATGTCTTTTCAAATTATTTTTGTCAAACTAAGAGTTTCATCGCAGGAAGTTTTTTGAAGTTGTTTAAATTTATCATTTTTATTCGTTGTACTAATTCACCCCCCCCTCTTAGTGCCGACTCGATCCTAACAGAATATGGTTTTCAAAAATCTTCTAGACCAATGAATGAATAAAATGATCTAGAGAAGAAAATATTTTTGTTAAATGTTAAAACTATGAATGCTTTATTTTATGCTTTAAATAAAAGTAAGTTTAATTATATTTTGACTTGTGAAACTGTACATGATATTTGGTAGAAACTTGAAGTTACTCATGAAGGCATAAATAGAGTTAAAGAATCTAATATTAATCTGTTGGTGCATAATTTTGAATTATTTTGAATAAAGTCATGCAAAACCATTGGTGACATATACACTCGTTTTATGGATGTTATTAATAGTTTGAAAGCTCTTAGTAAATATTTTACTAATCTGAAACTTGTTAACAAAATTCTAAGATCCCTTCCAAAATGTTGGGATCTAAAGATAATTACAATACAAGAAGCAAAAGACTTAAATAATTTTCCTCTTGAAGAACTCGGATCATTAAATGGTCTATGAAATAACTTACAAGGCACACGATGAATATAAGAACAACTTTCCCAAGAATAAAAAGAATATGACACTTAGAACAAAAGAAGACTACTTGAGCAAAGGCTCAAGTGATGATGATGACACAGAACTTTTCATAAGAAAATTTAAAAAGTTCATAAAATAAGAATCTAAAAAGAAAAATAAACTTATAAAGGACATAATCATTTGTCATAAATGTAAGAAGCCGAAGAACTTCAAAAATGAATGTCAATAAGAAGCTGCTCACACAAAAGAAGAAGAAAGCACTCAAAGCGACTTGAAATGAATCAAGTACATCAGAAGACGAAGAGCAAAGTAATGAAGACGAGGTGACAAACTATTCTTTAATGGCTCTCAACAATGAGGTATGCAACTTAACTGAAATCTCTTTATCTTACAATGAATTACTTCATGCATTTCATAATTTATATGATGAATTTAAATTAATTGGTAAGAAATATAAATTATTAAAAAAGATCATATTTTTCTCTCTAATAAATTTGATAAATTGAAAAATGAATATGACAATTATATGTTAACTCCTACACTAAATGTGAAGAGTTAGATTCATATAAAAAAAAATTTATTATTACAACAAATATTAGAAAATTTTAAAATTTGTATCAAATCATTAAACATGATTCTTATTAATAAAGGTCATGTATGTAGAAAAGAAGGAATCGGCTTTGTGAGTAACACTCAACAAAAGCCAACCACATTTGTTAAAGGACTCACATTATATATTTTTCCTAAAGTGAAATATAATTTTTGTGATAGATGTGATCATAATTATGCTTATACATGTTCATTTAAAAGGTATAGCTCATATAAATTAGTTTGGGTTCCTAAAAGAACCACAAATGACTTAATACCAAAAGTCAAGATAAGTAGATCTAACTATGAGGGATCTAAAGTTAAATGGGTACCTAGAACAAATCTATCTTTCTTATAGATATATTTATAATCGAAAGCTAGGAGCAAAATATAATATTTTGATAGTGGATATTCAAGGCATATAACCAAAGATATAATATACTTCGCAAAGCTTACTAGCCAAAACAATAATAATAATAATAAATTATTGGAATTAGAATTATTGGTAATAAATATTTTAATTGAAGATAGTTTATTAGTTAATGGTTATAATATTGATATTGATGATTTTTATGATAAAACTTATTTTTCAGTTTTAAATGATGATGCATAGCTTTGGAATAGAAGACTAGGGCATGCTAATATGAAATCAATCACATAAATTGAAACTAAAAGAGGAATACATTTTTGTTGAAAATTTCTCTAAAGATTATCAAGTTTTCAATAAGAAATTGATAAATCTATTTATGTTATTTTTATAAATCTCTTAAACTAAGAAAATAATTTTGATAATAATTTTGAATTTTATAATTTGATTTCTTCTTCCAAAACAACTTTGAATACATCTACTTCCAAATAATCTTTACATAAAAATGGAAGTATATAGATGCACATCCTAAGGAGCTACTCATTGAAGATATATCAAAACGTATTTAAACTTGCTCTTCATTAAAAAATATTTATTCAAATATATGAATCTAGAACTTTTACTATTTATTCTCATATGATTCTTTCTTTTTATTAATGAGAATATTTATCTATACGAATCGTGATCTTTCACTTCATACTTGAGATTTATTATTTGATTTTCTAAGATTCATTTTTGCTATTTATTATAAAGAAGATTTATCCAAATGAATCATAATTTTTTCTTGATTTTTCGATATTCACAACCTGAGATTTATTTATTTCATATGACTCCTTTGTGTTTATGACATGTATACCCCATCATCAAATTGATTTCTCTTGATTTAAATTTATTTTTATTATTAATATCTGTCATGATTTGAATATTGTTGTAAAGGGAAAAGAATTGCACCTTGTATCCTTCTTTTTTTTATAATGACAAAAGGGGAGAGAAAAAATTGCTAAGCTTGCACATCTCAAGAGAAGTAAAAAATTTGCTAATTTGCATAGATCAAGAGAAGCAAAAATTCCTAAGCTTGCACATCTAAAGAGAAACAAAAATTGCTAGCTTGTAAATCTCAAGAGAAGCATAAACTTGCTAACTTACATATTTCAAGAGAAGCAAAGCAAAAATTACTTACTTGCACATCTCTAAAAGAAGTAAAAAAATTACTAGCTTGTACATCTTAGATAGAAGCAAAAACTTGCTAGCGTGCATACTTCAAAGAGAAGTAAAATACTTGTATTGTTCTCCTTTTTGTTAATGATAAAGGGGAGAAGTTATGATAATTTTAATGTTTTGGAATCATGCATGCTATGATGTATCTTGATGATTTGAAATTATGTCCAAAGTTATGATGATTTAAAATTTTGATAATTTGGAATGATGCATGTAATGATATTTTAACTATGATGTGAAAGTCATTGTTTCGACTTGAATTGAAAGGTTATCTTTTTCTGAACTCAAGTTTATTTCAAAATATCGTATAGATAGGGGGAGTTTAGTTAAAATTCTGTCATCAATTGGTTATCATCATTAAAAAGGTGGAGATTATTGAATCTCAGATTTTGATGATGAAACAAATTGATGAAATTATGATCTAATGAGCGTTTGAGTGACGCTGGAGTAACTTCGATCATAGAAAGGCAAATCGACTAAAATAAGAGAATCAAATGTTGAGCCAAATAGCATCAAGTCAGAGATTGGATGTCGGGCTGGAGGATTAGTCAACATGTCGGAAGATAGACTTTGTGCCATGAGTTTGGGCATCGAGTTAGACGGATTAGATATTGTGTCAAGAAGATCAGATGTTGTGGGGGATCAATATGCTAATAGATCGGGCAATATATCAAAGGAGAGAATGATACACTAAAGGTTCAGATGAAGTACCAGATGAACCAATGATATATCGGATAATATAGAATTTATGTTTGTAATCGTTTATATCTTGATTGAAGTAGTTTATGTCTTAATTGAGTTAGTTTTGAGTGTAACCATGCCAACTTGATTAGGAGCCTATTAGGCCTGAATCAAGATTAAATTAGGCCTATTGGAAAGTCAATTCAATGACCTAAAGTTGGGCAAAGCAGTGGATGAGCTGAAAAGTATGAAATATACTTTTTTTAAAAAACCCAACGATGGTACCACTAAGGTCAGGGATGGTACCATCCAGTGTCAGGTGATGGTACCACCCAAACTGATGATGGTACCATCCAAACATAGTCTCCCATATTGTGTTAGGTGGTGATACCACCCAGAGTAGGTGGTGGTACTATCAATGCATAAGGTGGCAAGCGATGGTACCATTAGTATCTTGAAAACTCGGGGTTTAAATTTTTGACTTCATTTTTGAAGTCATTTGGGCCTATAAATCCCCACTCATTTTTGCTTGGGATAGCAAGAAAAAAAGAAGAAAGGGAAAAGAAATCTTGAGAAAAAATGTATAATCTCTATTAAAATAGTGAGTCTCTTCCTCCTAAGGTCGAGAAGATTTAACCATTATAAATCTGGTTTATATTTATATTTATGCTTTTTCATGCAATCACTTACTGATTTAGTTACTCACTATTCTTACTCACATTTTAAATTTAATATATTTTCGATGCGGGTTTTATCGATCAAAAATTTTCAAATCGTGATTTTTTGAAAGCACTAATTTACCCACCTGCAGTTCTAACACTTCTTATATTGAATATTATATCCCCTAAAATATTTTATTTTGATTTAGGAACATTATATCTTGCTCAACGAAATCACATTTCAAATGGGGCATAAGACCAATTAAGATGGACATATTAAATACATATTTGTGTCATTGCATTCACAATGACATTGGCACCTTATGGTTGAGGAAAGAAGTTGGTGTCATTATAATTCAATGCCAATTGAAGATAAGTATATTGTTATTTTTTATAGGGCCATAAGTATTTATGAATCTTCGTAATTTGAGTTTCATTACCATTGTATCTTGTATCTGTATCATATGCTACATATTTTATTCCTTAACAAATTAAGAAGTTTAAGAGTATAATCATAGTCGATCTAAATTAATTACACTGGTTTAGCGCAATTGAAACGTCATGGTTGGAATTCATGGAAATTCATTAATGAACCATGTGCGAAGTAAAATGCTTCATAAGCATTAGGTTATTACATAATTCTAAAATTTATAGTGAGAAAAATAAATCAATCTAATGTATTTGATTCATGTGTTCCAGGGAAGATCCTGCAACTTTTTGTGATGAAGAAAGTGGAGTATTTGCTTTTCGGATTTTCGTTGAATTACAAGCAAGAGGACATGAAAAGATTAAGATTGCAAATTGTAAATTTGATGATGATGGACAAATATTTGAGTAAAATAATAAATGACTTCTGTAGTTGAATTATGGCCCCTGATTTGAAACTGATTTATAGCTGATTTATAATTGAATTATAAGTCAACAAATGAGATTTTGTGTAAAGCGACTCATCCAATAGAATCATTTGTGAAAGACCTAATTTTACCATTGATAAGATAAGATGTTTCAACTCCATAATGAGATTGTGTAACTAAAATTTTTGTCAATCTATTAAGATAATTTTAACATGTTTTAAAGTTAATAAATAGGGCATTATGATTTTGAACAAGGGTTGCTCTGTTTTTGAATAGGATGCCTAATTACACTAATTTTGAGCAAGATCCCTAAATCAATGTAACTGGCTTCATATTTGAAAATTAGTTTGTAAATGACTTCTCAAGAGCTAAATGAGCCTCTTTTTCATGTTATGAAACATGAATAGATCATTTAGGAAAAAATCTTGATTTTTTGGGATGTTACGTATATGAGGAATGGTTGACTAAAAGACATATGATACAAATGATCATTAATTAGGCAATGTTACGCATAATGATTCTTAACTCTTCGGGCCAATGTGGGATCTGTCGGGAGTGTTTTATCTTTTTTCTAGTGTAGGATCTCATCCATCCAGTTCGGCTCTTTTTCGATTACAGTCATGTCATGCATATCTCTAGTTCGGACTAGTAACGTTTCAACTGAAGGTCAATCATCTTTTGTAAACTAGGTCGATGCTAATATGAGAAGTGTGTTAATTAGGTAATGCCATACTTAATGATACTTAACTCTTTGGGCCAATGTGGGATCCGTCGGAAGTGTTTTATCATTTTTGTAGTATAGCATCTTATTAATCTAACTCAACATTCAGGTAGATAACATCTTAACTAGAGGTCAACCATGTTTCATAGACTAGGCTAATGCTAATCTAGCAAGCATGTTGGCTTGGGTATTCTTTTCACGAGAAACCTACAACACATTAAGTTAGGAGAAATTGTACATTGATTTCCACATCTAATAAAGAGGCTAATTTTTTTCAAAAAATCACACTTATAAAATATTTTGAGATTTAAAGAGATCATTTTTCATAGAACATCGTATATATCTAGGCCTAAATGATACTTTGTTTCAATTTTTAAAATATTAAAGACCGATACATGTATATATATATATATATATATATATATATATATATATATATATATATATATGTATGTATATATATATATATGTATGTATATATATATATATATGTATGTATATATATATATATATATATATATATATATATATATATATATATATATATATATGAAAAACTTTGAGCTTTTTATTTGTAAAATGCATATATATATTTATATACATATATATACATATGTATATATGTATATATATATATATACATATGTATATATGTATATATATATATATACATATATACATATGTATATATATGTATATATATGTATATATATATATATAACATGTATACATGTTAGATATATATAAGTATATATACATATACATACATATATATATACATACATACATGTATATATATATGTATATATATATATGTATATATATATATGTATATATACATGTATATATTTATATATACATGTACATATATATACATGTATCTATATATATATGTATATGTATATGTTTCAACTTTTAGCTTTATTTTTTGTAAAATTTCAATCTTTTTATTTGTCAAATGCATATATATATGTATATGTATAAATATATATATATATACACATGTATATATATGTATGTGTATATATATATGTATATATATATGTATGTATATATTTATGTAATATATGTATGGTATATATATATGTATGTATCTATATGTATGTCTATATATATGTATATAATGTATCTATGTATGTATATGTATATTCTATATGTATATATATGTATATAAATATATGTATATATATATATACGCTATATACAATATATATACATCGTATGTATATAATTATGCATATTACATATATATACCTACGTATATTATATATTAATATATTGTATATATATATGTATGTATATTAATGTACTGTATATATATGTATGTATATATGTATGATGTATATATATGTATATATTTGTATGTATATGTATATCTATGTATATCTATGTATATATATATATGTATATATATATATACCTACATATATACAAATACAAACATATATACATTATTATATATATGCATATATATATATAATATATATATATATATATATATATATATATATGTATAAACATATGTATGTATATATGTATATATATATGTATATATTTGTATGTATATGTATATATGTATATATATACATACATATATACAAATACAAACATATATACATATATATATATATATATGTATATATATATACATACATATATACAAATACAAACATATATACATATATATATGTATATATATATATATATATATATATATATATATATATATATATATATATATATATATATATGTATAAACATATGCATGTATCTATGTATATATATATGTATATATATGTATACATATATACATATATGTATATATATATATATATATTGATAAGTTAAGTTCATTTAAACCTATCAATATACACATCATGATTCCTATCATGATATATCATATCTCAAAATGATGTCAAGTCATGACATCCATTTCCATGATATTTCAAATATGAAAGATGACAAAAATAGCAATTCATCATTCTATGGCAAGATATCAATTATAAAATAGCAAGTTAAGCTCTAGATATCTTATCATAATGAAAGAAATTTATCAAGCTAACATTTCAAGTATTTATGATGAAATACATCGCATACATTTGTCATCAATTTACCAATTTTGGTATCAATTCTCCCCCTTTGTCATCAACAAAAAGAAGATATTTTAATTTTGTAAAAAAATTATACAACTGTGGTAAAAATTTATGTCACATTTCCTGTTTCAAGCACTCATCACATAGTATCACTCAAAAGTTATAAACATTAAAGAAATAGTTTCCATCAACTTCTCCAATTTTTTCATCAAAACTTTGCATGAAGAAGGAAAGAAAGGGGGAAATCCATTGAGAACCAACTTTGTGAAATGATTTGAATCAAGTCAAAAATGATAAACTAGTTCCATTAAATCATGCTTCAATTTTCAAGATATTCATAGGAAATCAAATCCTCACCCTTGCAAGTGTTCATCTCATAAAAGTTCATAAAAATTCTTCCTTCATTAAGAAAGAATTCATGTGAAAGAATGATAAAATTCTATAAATGATCATATCAAATCCATTTCTCATTAAAAAAAAATTCATAAGAGTGAAATCCGTAAGAGATGCATTTGTCAATGAATTCTATGTATCAAAATTATTAAGTGATGGAGCAAGGATATGGAATAAACTTGATATGACATAAACTTATGAAAGCTCCATTTAAGAAATTCATAAAGATAGTCCGAAAAAGATATATATCAAATTCATACATTTGGACAAATTAACATTCTTAATTCTCTTCTAATAAAATCATATTATTCTTCACTTAAAAGTTTTATAAAGATATTGGCTAATTGATGTTTTGTATCAATAAACTCTAAGATTACATCATGATTATTAACATGGTCTTATATAAAGTGATGCCTAATATCAATATGTTTAGTTCTAGAATGTTGAATAGGATTTTTTGTTAAACATATTACACTTATGTTATCACATTTTATGGGAATATTTTTAAGATAAATCTTATAATTCTCTAAAGTATTTTTCGTCCACACAATTTGTGCACAACATGCACTAGCTGCAATGTCCTCAACTTCAGTTGTAGATAGTGCAACCGAGTTTTATTTCTTAGAAGACCAAGAAACAAGTGTATCCTAAAAACTAACATATTCCGGATATGCTTTTCCTATCTAATCTACATCTAGCAAAATCCGCATCAGCATATGCAATTAGTTCAAAGTTCTCAGATTTTGGATACCATAATCCTATATTAGTGGTACATTTAAGATATCTAAGAATTCTCTTAACTGCTTTAAGATAAGATATTTTAGGATTAGATTGAAATCTAGCACAAAGACCTATAAGCTTTTTGATCAAAGCTTTCTCAACTTTTATCAATGTCTAATTTAGTGGAGGTACTTATGAGAATATTGATAGCCTTTGAGCTACCCATATTAAACCTTTTTAGCAAATCTAAAGCATATTTTTTTTTACTAAGAAAAATATCATTACTTAGTTGTTTGATTTGGAAAACCGAAAAGAAAATTAATTCCCCCATCAAACTCATTTCAAATTCAAGATTCATACTTTTAGCAAATGACTTACATAGAGATTCATTATTCGTGGAACCGAAAATAATATCATCAACATAAATTTGAACAATAAGAAAATTATTTTTAAAATTTTTGATAAACAATGTAGTATCGACCATATCTTTTGAGAAATTATTTTAGATAAGAAATGAGCTAAATCTCTCATACCAAACCCTTGGGGCTTGTTTCAATCCATAGAGAGCTTTAGTCAATTTAAACACATGATTAGGGAGATTATCATTCTCAAATCCAAGAGGTTGTTCAACATAAACTTCTTCGGAAATAAAGCCATTAAGAAAAGCACTTTTAACATATATTTGAAATAACTTAAAATTGTTACCACTAGCATAGGCAAGGAGCATTCTTATGGCTTCTAATCGTGCCATAAAAGTTAAGGTTTCTTTATAATTGATACCTTCTTCTTGATTGAAAGCTTTGCCCACTAATCTAGCATTATTTCTAACCACGATACCAAGTTCATCTTGCTTATTTCTAAAGACTCATTTAGTACCAATAACTAAATGGTCATTTGGCCTAGGAACAAGCTTTCACATCTCATTTTTTTCAAATTGATTCAACTCCTCTTGTATTGTGATGACTCATGAATCATCTTTTAAGGCATCGTCAATGCATTTAGGTTCAATTTGGGAGAGAAAAGTGGCATTTGCACAAAAATTCTTAAGAGATGAATGAGTTTGAACCCCTTTAGATGTGTCTCCTATTATTAGCTTCTTAGGATGAGCATCTATATACTTCCATTCCTTCGGTAAATAATGTTCGAAAGAAGATGTATCTAAGTTACTAGAAGGAGAAAGGGATTCATTCAAGTTCAAAGTATCAAAATTAAGATCATCATCAAAATTATTTTTCTTAACTTCGAAAATTTCATTAAAAATCACATGAATTGATTCTTCTATATCAAAGTTCTTTTGTTAAAGATACGAAAAGCTTTAGAAATGGAAGAATAACCAAGAAAAATTCCTTCATTGGATTTTGCATCAAACTTTCCTAAGGTATCTTTTTTATTCAATATAAAGCATTTACATCCGAAAACTTTAAAATATGAAATATTAGGTTTTTTGTTTTTCCACAACTCATAAGGAGTTTTGGAAAGTAATGATCTTACTAGAACACTATTCATGTCATAGCATGCCGTTTTTACGGCTTCAGCCCAAAAATATTTGGGTAGGCTATGTTCATTTAATATGGTTCTAGCCATTTCTTGTAACTTTCTATTCTTTCTTTCTACTACTCCATTTTGTTGAGGATTTCTTGGAGTAGAGAAGTTGTGGTTGTATCGATTAGATTCACAAAATTCTTGAAAATCATGGTTTTAAAATTCACCACTGTGATCATTTCGAATTGATGAAATCATAAAACCTTTTCATTTTGAACAAGTTTACAAAACTTAGAGAAATACCTAAAGCAATCATTTTTGTGTGCTAAGAAATAAGTACATGTGTATCTACTAAAATTATCCACAATGACAAATGCATATTTGCTACCTCTTAGGCTTGATGTAGCAATTGGTCCAAACAAGTCCATATGGATCAATTGCAAAGGTCTTGAGGTGCTTATTTGGTTCTTAGATTTGAAGCTAGAAGCTACCTTTTATTTGTTTTCCTAGTTGACATGCATCACACACATTATCTTTGACGAACTTGATATGAGAAATTCCTTTTATAAGTTCTTCAGATAAAATTTGAGAGATTAGTTTTATGCTAGCATGATCTAATCTCCTATGCCAAAGCCAAGCATCATCATTTAAAATCGAAAAGCATATTTTATTATAAAGATCATTAATGTCAATAGTGTATATGTTATTTTATTTTAGTGCAATCATAGATGTGTTTTTGCATGGTTTTTCAATAATGCAATCATTAGATTCAAATCTAACAATATATCATTTATCACATAATTGACTAATACTCAAAATGTTATGCTTTAAACCATCAACTAATAATATATCTTCAATAAGAAGGTTGGATTTGTTACATATGGTTCCTTTGCCAATGATTTTACCCTTGTTGTTGTCTCCGAAGGTGACATATCCTTCGTTTAGGCTAGTGAGCTTAGAGAAATGAGATGGATCTCTGGTCATATGCCTTGAGCATCCACTATCAAGGTACCATCTCTTGCTCCTAGCTTATGATGGTACATTTTTCTACAAAAAGAGATAATTTTTAGGTACCCATTTGATCTTGGGTGCCTCAAAAATCGATCTACATAACTTATCATGTTGCATTGAGTCATTTGAGATTCGTTTAGGAACCCAAATCAATTTATGTGGACTATATTTCTTAAATTGACATTTATACGCAACATGTCCAAGTTTGCAACAAAAGTTGCATTTGGTGTGAGGTGATACATGCAAGGTAGTGCCTTTAATAAAGGTGGTGGGATTTTGATGAGAGCTACTCACAAATCCGATTCTACCTTTCCTATGAACGTGACCCTTGTTGGCAAGGATCATGTTCAAGAACTTGCTACCAACCTCAAATTTCTTCAAGGTAACTTTGACTAGCAAGTTTTTCTTTTAAAGTATTTCTAAATCATGGCATTTTATGCAGGGAGCTAAGCTATTTTCATGCTCAATCTTTACTCTATCAAAATCGCTAATAAGAGAGGCATGTTCCTTTTTCAAAGAATTATACTTTTTACTCAAAATTCTACATTCATCAAACAATTCATGAAAAGCACTTAAAAGCTCATCGAAATTTAAATTTGTGTCTAATGAACTTGTTACCTCATCTCCAAGAGCCATTAGCGCATAGTGCACAACTTGCTTGGTGATGGTAGGCTCATCTTCTTCGGATGCACTTGAGACATCCCATGTTGCTTTGAGAGCCTTCTTCTTTGGTTGCCTCTTCTTGATTAGGAGACATTCGCTCTTGTAATGTCCTGACTTATTGCATTCATAGCATATCACTTGTTCTTTTTTTGGTACAAATTTTATTTTAGTATCATTTTTGAATTTATTTATTTTTATAATTTTTTTAAATTTTCTTGTTAATAGACTAAGTCTTCATCAAAGTCCTTATCACTTGAGTTTTCTTTCAAGTGGTCTTCTTATATTCTCAGTGCTATATCCTTCCTATTCTTTGGAAGGGTGTCCTCAAGCTCTTCATGAGCTTTACATGTTATTTCATAGGTCATTAGTGAACCAATTAGTTCTTCAAGAGAAAAATTATTTAGATCTTTTGCCTCTTGAATGACTGTTACTTTAGGGTCCCAATTTTTTGGTAGGGATCTTAAAATCTTATTAACAAGTTCAAAATCTGAGAAATCTTTACCAAGTCCTTTTAGACCATTGATGACATCCGTAAATCGGTTGTACATGTCTCCAATGGTCTCACTTGGTTTCATTCGAAACAACTCATAAGAATGCACTAAAAGATTAATCTTTGACTTCTTCACTCTACTAGTGCCTTCATGAGTCACTTCAAGTATGTGCCAAATATCAAATGTTATTTCACAAATGGACACACGATTAAACTCGTTTTTATCTAAAACACAAAACAAGACATTCATAGCCTTTGCGTTTAAAGCGAAAGTCTTCTTCTCCAACTCATTCCAATCATTCATTGGAAGAGAAGACTTTTGAAATTCGTTTTTTACAATATTCCATAGTTCGAAATCCCTTGAAATTAGGAAGATCCTCATTCTAGTCTTTCAATATGTGTAATTCGTCCCATTGAACATGGGCGGACGTGTAATTGAATGACCCTCTATGTTGCCGAAAAATGCCATCTCTCTTGGGTTTAAAACCAAATGAGAGTGAACCTTGCTCTGATACCAATTATTAGGATCAAGAGCTACACTAAGAGGGGGGGTGAATTAGTACAGTGGAAAACTTTCACAATTTCATAAAATTGTTTGTTTCATTTAAAACTAACTCTGACGAAAATGGTTTCGATTCAATCTGTTTCAGAGAGAAGTTGAACTTGAAAGCTTTCGTAAAAGTGCAAGAGAAGATTAAGGAGATTTGCAATAATGTAAATTCCTCAAATGAAAAGCAAACCAGGATTTAGAGTGGTTTGGTCAACGTGACTTACAACCACTTTCGGATTCCTCCTTCGATAAGGTCTCTAGCTTCCACTAAAGGTCTTCCTTCAATAGGTGAAGACCAACCACCTTTTTTATAGTGCTTTCTCCTTTTCACGGGTTTAGGAGAGAACCTTTACAAGTCTCACATCTCTCTTGAATGATCTAAAAACTTAGAAAAGGAGGAGGACTCTAGTACTTGTTTACAACACTTTTACACCCCAATAACTCAAGATTATCTCAATACTTTTCATGCTCTTTTATGCAGAAAAGGGTGGGGTTTTTATAGGCCCCAATGGCTTCAAAAATAAAGCCAAAAAGTGTCTCATCCTGGATTTCCGAGGTACTAACGGTACCACCACCCAGTCTGGGCGGTACCATCGCTTGATAGAGCTTAAAGACTGAGCTCTGGTGGTACCACCACCTGATAAGGGTGTACCACCGTTGGCAGCAATAACTGCCTGTGGTACCACTGCCCATAATTCCTAGGGTGCTGTTTCCCAAGCGATGGCACCGCCAGGGCATTTCCCAAGCGGTGCCACCGTCGGCCAGGCTTTCATCATCTTGGTTGGGCCTTGAATCCGGCCCAAACCAACCCCACTTAGGACCCAGTTGATCCCTAATTAAGTTATGGGTTACTTCCCATTCCTAACCTAATTTACGTTCTAACTATGATAATTAAGACATGATTAAGACACTTCATATCCCTAATTAACTTCATCACTCAACACTAATCTCTCTCCATTGGGCAAAAGCTTCGATTCGGATGGTTTCACCGTTGAATTTTTTAGGATATTTTGAAACAAAATCAAAGACACTAACATTTTTAGGATAGTTCTGCGTTCATTGTTGCTTTAACCGACTTTTTCCAAATTGACAAGATCCCCACAAGTTGGGGCAAAAGCTATTTGATATTTATTTCCAAAAAAACCTTAACCCTCTAAAGTTGAGGACTTTTGACCTACAGCGCTCTGTAATATCATTTATATAATTTTTACTAAAATACTTTTAAATTAACTCAAGCCTCTTCTCAACTCTTTTATGTCCGAAGAACAATTTGTGTTTCCTCAAGGGAGAAATATCTATAATAACATTTTTATCTCTAATGAATTGGCTCATAATATGGCTAATTGGAAGAGCAAACATGGTATTTGGCAAAGGGATCATTTTTTTATTGTATATTTTCATTCTTATACAACTTTTCTATAGCCTTCTTACTTCTCTCATTTCTAAAAAATTAATATAACCCTTCAACTTGAACTGCGTCAGAGTCTCACAAACTCATGTTTGCATATGATATCCTATTTACGTTCAAAGGCTATAACAAAATCTACAAACATATCATTAACATTATAATTCTTCTAACTCACCAATCTTTATGTTACTCAATCTAAATTTAAGTTATTTATCAAAAAAAAAAAACCTCGAGGCTAAATACAGAATCACTAATCTCATGAACTATCAAGAAGGTTCTTGACCTATGAAATATTTAAGCTCCTACATCTAAATCTTCTATATCCCGTCGAGTCCCCTTAACTCTCTTGTTAATAAAATCATTCATAAAATTAGTAGGTGGTCCAAAAGCATGATTTTTTTAGTTGGCAAGTCAATCCTTGTTTCCTTTGTGATCAATTTCATTCCCGTATATCTTTAGATGAATAGGAAGATCTCTAACCAAATTCTAAACTGCATTTTCGAAATATCTAGAGATTTGTTCTAGGGTAGTTCCAACCACAGGCAAAGAAATAAAGAAATGAATCGTATAGGTAAAATAAAACCATTTGCTCCAAAGCCAATGGTGATCTTGACATCCGTGATCTAATTATTATTATGCTAAATGTCAATTCTCCTCTTAACCAAGATAGTTCCAGTAGATTAGAGTGTTAACTACAAAATATAGCCAACAATCCTCTTGGAATCTCTCTCATAAGCCTACTGCCTCTTTCGATTGTAAATATATATGCACCACTGCTGATAACATCACAATGGGACTAAGAAAATTCATTGGTACCACCAAAAATACTTCCATCTCACTTGACTCTTGCTTTTCAAACATCCTCATAAATAATGGTCCACTTTCATCAACCATTTTGTTCTTAAGTCGTTCCAATCGATCTCTAATCACAACGACTGGAATATCTCTACTCTGCAATGTTGCTTCCATCCGTCTCTGACCAGAAGAATTCTCCAAATTCACCTTATTGCCAACCTTAATGATGATAAATGGGTTTCGATCTTTACTCTAAATGATATTTCCACTTTAAAAGAGTGCATATCGTTTATTAAAAAAAATCAGAGAGAAGAGCGTTGGCTTTATCATCTAGGACAACAATGGTACCCGCCTTGCAAAAAGGTGCATCAACCTGTCATGCAGATATCTATCCCTGTTCAAGCTGAAAACTTTGTGATACTCGAAGTACTGCAGAAAGGGATTGCAATAAATTTTACTCCAACACAAGCTCCCTAACCTATGTCAACTTTGTTAACCAAGTTAATCCAGTACCTTGGTGTTTTCACTCTTTGTTTCTGGATCTTTTTATTTTCTTCAACATAAAGTTGTAAAGGCAGTTCACCTTTCTAAAAATGCCAATAAAAAGGCTTATCTTCTAGCAAAAAGGGGCCTCTAGTCTCTTAGCAAATGCCATACAAGGAGATCACTCTGTAATCAGCTCCCTTGATTACTGAATAATATTTATTAATTTTTATTAAATAATAATAACTTTATTCAAAATAGATTTCAAATGTTCACAAATAACTGTCTTACAAAAAACAAATCAAGCCCTAATAGTTAAGCTAAAATTTCATAAAACTTAAAAGTATCTAGATGTAGTTCTATCTAGGGATAGGTAAATGAGATCAGATAATTGGTTTAAAAAATATGAACTATAAGTAATCAATAAAAACTGAGTAGGAACCTCCACTCAAAACATACCAAAAACTAGCACAACATATGCAAAATGAATAAATTAGAATAAATCACAGACCATATAATAATAATTCTCAAAAATTAGTCTTGGTAGCACAAACTAGAACAAGGATCAAATTTGATTTCATATTGTCATAAACACATCTTATAACACATGACATAGATCATACACCCAATGGATCATACTTTAACTGATAGAGATGCTTTATCGATTTCTGAAGTTATATTTCTCACTTGTCATAATTGGGGACATATTCTCCTTAATAATAAATGAAAAAAATCATCTATTTATCATATCTGATATTTTGCTAATCTACAAAAGGAATCATCCTTTAGTATACTAGCCTCTCTGTAATTGATTAAGATCACATAGGCCCTTTTCTCATATCAAATTACATATCTAATGTTAGTTTTCATTTTTAGGACTGGTGTTGGCACATATATCTATCGATCTAGAAATCATTAATCAATATCAATATCATGAATCATATCTTAATTAACTTTCAATTGGCCTAAACTCTAGTTGAATTGGTCCAATTGACTTGAATCAGACTTAATTCAACTAGAACCTAACTAAACTAACCCATAATCTTCATATGACTAGCCCAAAATTATCATAAATTAATTTATCTTAGACTTTATTAAGTCTAATTTATATTATATAAGTTTGAATCAATCTAAATCAATTCAGAATTCACCATGAATCGATCAAACCGATTCAGTACAAGTTCAATCTAATGGTCAATTAAACTCAAATTCGTAAAACATATCAAAATAAGATTACTGGGCCAACTCAGGCCCGAATCCAAACTAGTACAAGACTGAAATCAGATCGAGCCAACTTAATATAGTGCTAGGCTATGCTGGTCCTGAAACAACCTAGAATAAACTCAGTAAGCGTGCGGGAAAAGTGCGGGATCGAGCTGGGCTACAGAGCCGAGCTGTGTCTGGGCTGCAAGTTGGCCGCTGCTAATGGGCGATACAGCACTGGGTTGCAGTTAATGAGCCGCATTGTATAAATCGTAGAGAACTGGGCTGCAGCTAATAGACCGTACAACCAGTGGGTTGTACAGTACTAAGTTGCAACAAGTGGGCCCACATAGTATCGAGCCGCACCAAGCCGCCCGCCTATTAGGTGGCTTCATTGGACCCCAGTCAAACCTGGACCACAAGCTCAAGGTCGTACCGAACCAAACCACAGTTCGGGTCAGGTCCGCACGTGGATCAGGCAACACACGGTGCTGGCTGGGCCTGCTCGAGCCCGACAGGTGGTCTGATTCAGATCCGACCTGAGTCAGATCAATTTTAATTTTGATTTTTCTTTTTTCTTTTTCATTTTCACAAGGTTATATAATTCTATAATAAATCTAGTAACTGATAAAAAATTTCAGAAAAATAAATAAATTTTCAGACGTATATAATCATTTAAATAAAACATAAACATGGTTTATAAAATCCTAATATTATTTTTCATGAATTAAAATCATAAAGAATTAATAAATCTGAGTTAAAAATGGTATATCTTGAAAAATATAGATGCAACCTTATGCAATTAACAGTAAGTTTGATCAAATAGTATAATCAGATTTGTAATATATAATTGGGTTTTTAAACAATTTCTAACATTAGATTACCATGTATTGCATTCTAGAAAAATGATATAATTAATAAAAAATTATAAAATTTACGTGATTCTAAAACCAAATTATATATCTTTAATAATAAAATAAAAATTATAAAATTACTAAACTAAGAGGGTCGAAGCATCTATCTTTCCAATGAGGTCTCGTACCCTCTCTATTGGGACTAGGGTCTCTCACCACTTTAAAGAACGAGGGTGCTAATCCGAAGAGAATGATGGAGTCTTTAATGACTCTAATAAAATAATTTTGAGATTAATATTTAATTAATCTAATTTTATGTATTCGTTAACTTAAACATGTTTTTTTAGATTTCAAACTTCTCTTATAACCAAATCAAGTAAAAAATGGATAGAATATGATAGAATATTCTCTTAGAAATGGAATAGTCTTAATTTCTTATTTATTTTACACCTGTACTTCCAAGAGCGTGTGATTCCTGTGATTATCGACTAGCTCCTTCGATATGTTTTCTCATGACTCATCATGTCAAGTTAGTTACTCAAGTGGTCTAGAGGAGTTCAACATCTAGTATATATCAATAATTGTTATCATGTAATATCCTACTCTTAGTCTCATCTATACCCTAATGCATGACTAAATTAGAATACCATTTTTTAATTATTTTACTACTATCCATAGGAGTATAGCCAATCTTTAAAGTAAAATATGCTAAGTTGACAAACAAAATGATAGTGTTCCTCCTATATACAATGATTTTGATACCAGTACATAATTATAATCTCTAATTAAAATAAAAATATACCAACACAGTATGTTTAAAAATTATATATAGAAATGTCCATAGGTTTTCATTTATATTTGTACTAGCATGGGCTCACATATACTTGCTTCCTAGCCCAACCACTTATGTGGGATATTAGTTACCAATAAAATAGAGTCTATAGTGAGTAATCATTTAGTAAGTATAAGCATTTATAACTTTATTTAGGTAAGTATGCATCATGTTATGTATATTATATTTTAAAATTATTGATATAAGATATTTAATGATAAACTCCTCATGACTTCTTTAATAAGCATAATCATAGCATATGCAAAATAGAGAGATAAAACTCATTGTCAAAATTATTCAAAATGCATATGTATGAAATACAATAAATTTATAAACTTTTAAATCTCATATCATAACATGTATGTGTACTCCCACGTTGCACATCATTGTAGTATATATATTTATTCCCATACTACATGTCATAATATATTCATGCACTCCCACACCGCACGCCAGAATATATACGTGCATCCTTATACCATACGTCATATTAAATATATGCACTCCTATATCACATGGCATAACATATATGTACATTATATGATTATATATGCATCCATACAAGATATTTTATCATAATTTATATATTTTTATACTTATAAAAATATATATATATATATATATTCATATTTAGCTCATATCTAACTTATGATAATCATGTCATTCAAAACATATTTTTAAAAAATATATTATAAATATAAATAATTTATATGACTATTATTTTATAGTGAATTAAACTTATACTTATCTGATTTAACTAAAAAATGAAGATGTTAGTGAAAAATCACATTTGTTAATGATCAAGTGTGCTAGGAATTTGTATGTATATTAAATTGAGAGCATTAGGTCATGAGATACCTTAATTAAGAACCATGCCTTTTGAATTATTGATTTATAGTAAAATACATAAAAATTTGATAAAATCCCTAATAAAATAGATTAAACTCAACCTAAAAATTTATCTAAATTTTATTACTAATTTTTAATAATTTACTTTATAATCAAATGAATTAATTAGTATCATTCAAACCATCACATAATTCTATAAAGAATTTTTTCTTTACTATTTTAGCTAACAAAATAATCTTGAATTATCATGAAATATTGTAAAAACCTAGGAGACATAGAACTAAATGCACACTAATTTTTAGCTTAAAATAAAATTATATGGAGGCTAAACTATCCTATTAATTCAATTACCAACACCTGTTATGCTGAAACTTGCATGTGGGATTATTTGAACTTATAAACCTTATATCCAGAAGAGATATTCATTCAATTCTAAATCTTACGGAACCTTAAAAAGATTTTTTAAAAATATATCTAAAAGACAGAACTTAATCATATCCTTATGAGAGTCAATTCAGTTTGAATAAAACCTCTTATAAAAAAAATAAAAGATTCCAAGTACATTAGATTGAGACACTCATAACTCTATGTATTGATTTTTAATTAAAATTATACTAGAGGTTTTATAATCATAAGAGATTTATACAAAACATATCAAATAATTAAATATAAATTTGAAATCTAGGTTACCAAAAAAAAGCTTATCAGTTTATAATCTATAAAACTGAAATCCTAGGTATAGTAAGAAAAGAATTGAGTTTTCCTTATCTCAACATTCATTAGAGCTAAGGTTTTCTAGCTTCTATATGAAAAGTTGTGAGAATGGCTAAAGAAAAAAAGAAAGAGACATTAGTTATCATGATGATAAAGAGAATGATACCAAAATAAGATAAAGGTGTTTAAGATATTACTTTGAGGTCTCGGGTTCAATCCTATTAGATTTTTTTTTATTACTAATATAATTATAAGATTGTAGCAACTTTAATTGAATCTAATTTGGTTTGATAAAGAATATATTATTTTATCTAAACTCATCTTTCAATCTCACTTATGTATCTTAACATTTTTAGTATAACACTCTTTCTTGATTTGTATTTCTATTTATTTTTTATTACTCCATCTATGCCTAAGTAGCTTATTATCCTCTACATACATAATATTTAATACTCAAACTTCTCTATTTTAATCATGTTCAAACTCATTTAAGCCTTAAGATTCATCTTAAGGCCAATTAAAATTCAATAGTTACTTTTAGTCATATATGCATACTTATTGCCATAACTTAATCTCACATTTCATACTTTATTTTATTGCATGGAAGGATTATGCTTTCTTGCTATAAAATATGTTTAAAGTAGACATTGATGTTTATACATGTTGAACCAAAATTTTGTAGAATATTGTGAATGACATATTTTGAAAAGCATGTATTTTAACTTTAAAAGTAAAAAAACATAATTATATTATTTATTATATTTATGAAGCATAGATATCATAAATTATATCACTAAGTGAGGATAATATAAACATATTATTTATATTTCTATTGGCATATTAGTTGTAATTCAATGTGTGCAAGACTCAAGCACTATATATCAAAACCCAAGCATTTATGGACTTTATCTCGAAGCTCACCCCACCGCGACATGAGGTCAACACACATGTTCCACTCGCATGGATGTCATTTGTGGATGGGTTGGCTATCTCAAGTGGAGGTCATGTTGAGCTCATCCTAAGAGAGTCTTGATAAGTAAGTATGTTAGCAAGTCCTTTGATTTGAGTTCAAAATCTCTAATAATGAAGCTGAGTACAAGACGTTTCTTTTAGGAGTTTGGCTTGCTAAAGAGCTACAAATTCAGGGGTTGATGGTGTTTACTGACTCATAAGTAGTCATGAATCAAGTGGAGAACTAAGAAGCTTGAGATACGACAATGACAAAGTATTTCACTAAGATATAAAAATTAACATCTATCATCTAACTTCTCTAAGCTTGATGTATTGTAGGTGCTAATCATATGTGCCCTGCAAGCCAATCATATGAATAATGGCACGTGTGACTTGACACGTAGTATTTTTGCTTAATATATTTTGGTATTTTTTTCATTTTATATTGATTGTTATATATACACATGTATATATTGTGATGTCCTTAGATTTGTGCAATAAGAATCAGATCGTGATGAGATCACGATAATGAGACCGATTCACCTTTAAACATAAACCCTAAATAATCTCGATCATAGATTACTTGAGAGGGACATTGAGATAACTGGACATACTAATGTGCTATATACCCATCCATATGATGGATGAAGCTGGTCTCATAGCTGCCTATGTGGGGACACTAGGGATACATTATATGTGCTCATTGGAGAATGAGTTCACTGATTGATCCACTTATGAAATGTTGTATGTTTAGTGATGCCTTATTGTCAAACAATGATTCCGTAGTCCTAGTGGTATATTTGGTCCTTAGATTTAAGACACTAAGGATGTCATATATGAGTACTCCACTCTTTGATACTTATAGGTATAGAGGTTCCAAATCTAGCACAATTGGTCATCAGGAGTAGTAGCCAACCTTACGAGGACTATTGAGTGTCGATAGAGGATCATCCGCTCTTGGTGTCATAAGAGAAATATCTCATGTGTTCTTACTTAAATAAATCTCTAGCCAGGGTCATTCAGAGTGAGAGAGAAAGAGTTCTCCAAGAGAATCCGATTAGAGCGAGACTCGAGTAGAAACCATATAGGTCTGACAACACCATGCCCGGTATACGATCTCTAGGATATTATATAGATAAGAGACTATAGGTATATGGTAACTAAGGATAAACATGTCTAATGGATTGGATTCACCTGTATCGTTTAGGGATTGCGACGTAGTGGCCTAGTACGTCCATAGTCGATGAGTCGAGTGAATTATTATGGAGATAATAATTTACTAAGTCAAAAGGAGTTCTGACAGATATGACTCATAGCCAGCTCGATATTAGGCCTAGAGGGTCACACATATATGGTAGGCATTACAATGAGTAAAGGTTTGGATATAAGATATTCATCGGAGCCCCTATCTTATTGGATATCCAATAAGTTCTTGAATTATTGAATCCTATGGATGAGATCCAATAAGAGCCAATGAGAGATTATTGGATAGAGATCTACTATTTTAAGAGGCTTCGGTAGTTGGATGGAGATCTAATACCCAATAGGGTAGGATCCATTAGGGTTTAGTTGATAGGGGACCTCTATAAATAGGAGGGAACCAATGGTTCAAAGGCTAGAGCCTTTTTGGGTTGCCTCTCTTATTCTCCTCCCATTTTTCTAGGTAATAGGCTTGGAGTTTTAAGGAGCATCATCGTAATCCTACTATGTGGATCACCACTAGAAAGAAAGACGCTTGACCTCCTTCACCCTCTCCTACAAATCTGTAGGGATTCAGAGATATACGATATCCCTAGGTAACACAATCTTTCATATACGTAGTTTTAAGTTTCATAGATTTTGTGTACCAATATTAGCACAGTGATGAACACATCTTTGGAAAATTAGAGATTTTGTTTTTATGTTCTTTCGCATGTGATGTCGCCTCCTAGATTTTCCAACAATGGTATCAGAGCCAAATTATTCATGCAAAAGATTGGTTTTGAATTGTATATGTTATATTTTAGGAAGAATTTTATCGTCAAGATCGTTGACGGCAAAGGTGAGAAAGGGCAGCAACTGTTGCTGCCCTTGCTACCCATGCAAAAGTGGCTACCCTTGCTACCCACGCAAAAGTGGCCAAAGGCTGCTTACAGCCTTGGCCGTCTACCTGCAGACAGTTGGCTATCGGTGGTTGACGACCTGCTGAGCAGTGGTGCCCGTAAGGGCGGGCACTACACCGCAATGGGTGGCGCAGAGCACTGACCCGACAAGGGGCAGCACTTGCGGGCACTGTGCCCGTGGGCAAAATTGCCTGCAAGGGCGCCCGCCCGCAAGGGCAGCGACGCCGGCAAGCGTTGCGCCCGAGGGCAGAGGCACCGCAGGGCAATGGCACCTGTGGGCACTATGCTCGTGAGTAGAGTCGCTTGCAAGGGCGCCCCACCGTAGGGGTGGCACCGCCCGTGGGCAAGTGCGACACCCTCTGCCCCTACAGTGGCCGCCGTCGACAAGGTGGCGATGATGGTAACATAGTAGGGGAGAGGAGGGTTAGGTTTTTAGGAAAAAAGATAGTTTTACCTTTATAAATTTGAGAAATTTTAGTTCTATACTTTTGTCTAAATTATGAAAATACCTCGCATAATTTAGAAAATTTCCTACATATCCTTGATTTCAGAAAAATATTAATTAATTAAAAATTTTAATTGATTAATAATATTATTATTTTCTAGTAGTCCTACATGATGATGTGTACATGTGATGTATGATATGTGAACGGATGATCATGGCCCGTATGATGTGTGTGTACTTGTGATTATTATTATTGGGACTTATGAGTCTTAATTTTATTTCTCATTTATTGTCGGGCTTGTGTGCATATGATTAAGTTGTAATTATATGAGGAGGCGTAGTAGGGGCATAGAAGCGATAGTGGGACCCATGAGGTAGAGACGGATGATCGTGATGCATGGAGATATTTCGAGATGTCGACGGAACCAATGAGGACGAGATGGACGATCATAGGGCATGGAGATACCGTTGTACACAAAGATATTGATGTGAGTGATTAGGTCCATTGGCTCGAGCTTGATCATATTAGGCCCACTGTCTTGGGCTTGATCACATTAGGTTGTGGCCCATAATTATCTGGTGTGATTGCTCATGTGATGTGTGATTACTTATGCACATACTAGACATCTATATATATTTGCATGCGATGTAGATATATACTAAATATGTATGTATGCGACATGTCATATTAGGAGACCAGATGATCATGGAGTTAATCCGTATAATTGCTTGTACACCCACATGGCCTTCCTCGAGGTTGAAGGCTACACAGACTTGAGCTTCCAATCTGATATCGATGATAGCAAGTCTAATTTAGGGTATGTGTTCACCTTGAATGGAGGAGCAGTATGTTGGAAGAGTTTTATTGGGAAATCTTAGGGGCGACATCACATGCGCAGCAGAAGAACAAGAAAACAAAATCCCCTATTCCCAAAGATATGTTCATCGTCGTGCGAAGATTGGTGCGCAAAAAATCCGCGAAGCAAACTGCATATAAAATAGATTGTATTACCTAGGGAGATCGTATATCCCTATTTCCCTGCATATCTCTAGGAGAGGGTGAAGGAGGTCAAGTGTCCTCCTCTCTAGTGGTGATCCACACAGTAGGGCTGCGACGACGCTCCTCAAAACTCCAAGCCTACTCTAAGGTGGAGAGGGGGGGGGGGAATAGGAGAGGCAAGCAAAGGCTCTAGCCTATGAGACTATGAATCCCTCCTATTTATAGAGGCCCCCTGTCAAACCCTAATGGATCCTCCCCTAGTGGGTATTGGATCTGCATCCAATTACCCAAGCCTTTTAGATTAGTGGATCTCTATCCAATAATCTCTCATGGGCTCTTATTAGATCTCGTTCGGGATCCAATAATTCATGGACTTATTGGATATCCAATAAGATAGGGGCTTTGGCGGATATCTCATATCTGAACCTCTACTCATCATAATGTCTACCATATGTGTGTGACCCTCTAGGCCCAATATCGAGTTGGCAGTGAGTCATAGCTATCAGAACTCCTTCTGGCTCAATGAATTATTATCTCTGTAATAATTCACTAGACTCATTGACTACGGACATACTAAGCCACTACGCCGTAGTCTCTAGACGATACTGGGGAATCCAATCCATTGGACCTGTTTGTCCTCAGTTACCACGTACTTATAGTCTCTCATTCATCTAATATCCCGGAGACCGTATATCGGGCATGGTGTTATCAGACCTATATGGTTTCTACTTGAGTCTCGCTCTAATCGGATTCTCCCGAAGAACTTTTTTTCTCTCAACCCGAATGACCCTGGCTATGGATTTATCTGAACAAGAACATATGGGATATTCCTCTCATGACTGTTGGGAAATATTGAGGGCAACATCACATGCATAGCGGAAGAACAAGAAAAACAAAATCCTCAATTTCCCAAAAAAATGTTCGTCATCGTGTGAAGATTGTTGCGCAAAAATCCGCGAAACAAATTACATATAGAATAGATTGTGTTACCTAAGGAGATCGTATATCCCTGTTTCCTTGTAGATCTCTAGGAGAGGGTGAAGGAGGTCAAGCGTCCTCCTCTCTAGTAGTGATCCACACAACAGGGCTGCGACGACACTCCTCAAAACTCTAAGCTTGCTCTAAGGTGGAGAGGGGAAGGAGAATAGGAGAGGCAAACAAAGGCTCCAGCCTATGAGACTCTGAATCCCTCTTATTTATAAAGGCCCCATGTCAAACCCTAATGGATCCTCCCCTAGTGGGTATTGGATCTGCATCCAATTATCCAAGTCTTTTAGATTAGTGGATCTCTATCTAATAATCTCTTATGGACTCTTATTGGATCTCATCCATGGGATCCAATAATTCAGGGGCTTATTGGATATCTAATAAGATAGGGGCTCCGACGGATATCTCATATCCGAACTTCTACTCATCGCAATGCCTACCATTTATGTGTGACCCTCTAGGCCTAATATCGAGCTGGCCATGAGTCATAGCTATCAGAACTCCTTTTGGCTCCGTGAATTATTATCTTTGTAATAATTCACTCGACTCATCGACTACGAACGTACTAGGCCACTACACCATAGTCCCTAGACGATACAGGGGAATCCAATCCATTAGACCTGTTTATCCTCAGTTATTGTGTACCTATAGTCTCTCATCGATCTAATATCCCAGAGATCGTATATCGGGCATGGTGCTATCAGACCCATACGGTTTCTACTCGAGTCTCACTCTAATCGGATTCTTCGGGAGAACTCTTTCTCAACCCGAATGACCCTGGCTAGGGATTTGTTTGAGCAAGAACACATGGGATATTCCTCTCACGATGCCGAGAGTGGATGATCCTCTATCGACACTCAATAGCCCTCGTAAGGTCGACTGCCACTCCCAATGACTAGCTGTACTTGATGTGGGACATCTAAACTTATAAGTTTGGTATCAAAGAGTGGAGCACTCATATAGGACATCCTTGGTGTCTTAAGTCTAATGACCAGATACATCACTAGGACTACGAAATCATTGTCTGACAATAAGGCATCATCAACCATCCAGTATTCCGTAAGCGGATCAATCAGTGAACTCATTCTCCAATGAGCACATGTACTGTCTCTCTAGTGTCCCCACACGAGCAGCTATGAGACCAACTGCATCCATCATATGGACGGGTATACAGCATACCAGTTTGTCCGGTTATCACGATGTCCCTTTCAAGTAACCTATGACCGAGATTATTTAGGATCTGTGTTTAAAGGTGATTCGGTCTCATTATCATGATCTCATCACGATCCGATTCCCATTGCACGGATATAAGGACATCACAATATATATATATATAATATAATATAATATAATATAATATAAAGTGATAAATGCCAAAATATAATAAGCAAAAAGATTCTGTGTCAAGTCACACGTGCCATCACTCACGTGATTGGCTTGTTGGGCACCAATGACTAGTAATGACGCCAAGAGTGGATGATCCTCTATCGATACTCAATAGCCCTCGTAAGGTCGACTGCTACTCCCAATGACCAGCTATACTAGATCTGGGACATCCAAACCTATAAGTTTGGTATCAAAAAGTGGAGCATTCATACAGGACATCTTTGGTGTCTCAAGTTTAATGACCAGATACACCACTAGAACTACGGAATCACTGTTTGACAATAAGGCATCATCAACCATCCAGTATTCCGTAAGCGGATCAATCAGTGAACTCATTCTCGAATGAGCGCTTGTACTATATCCCTAGTGTCCCCACACGAGTAGTTATGAGACCAGCTTGCATCCATTATATGGACGGGTATATAGCATACCAGTTTGTCCGATTATCACGATGTCCCTTTCGAGTAACCTATGACCGGGATTATTTAGGATATGTGTTTAAAGGTGAATCGGTCTCATTATCGTAATCCCATCACGATCCGATTCCCATTGCACGGATCCAAGGACATCACAATATATATATATATATATATATATATAAAGTAATAAATGCCAAAATATAATAAGCAAAAAGATTCCGTGTCAAGTCACACGTGTCATTATTCACGTGATTGGCTTGTTGGGCACCTATGATTAGCACTGACGTTGAGAGTGGATGATCCTCTATCGACACTCAATAGCCATCGTAAGGTCGACTGCCACTCCCAATGACTAGCTGTACTAGATCTAACCTATAAGTCTGGTATCAAAGAGTGGAGCACTCATACAGGACATCCTTGGTGTCTCAAGTCTAAGGACCAGATACACCACTAAGACTATGGAATCGCTGTCTGATAATAAGACATCATCAATCATCCAGTATTCCATAAGCGGATTAATTAGTGAACTCATTCTCCAATGAGCATCTGTACTGTATCCCTAGTGTCCCCACACAAGCAGCTATGAGACCAGCTTGCATCCATCATATGGACGAGTATACAACACACCAGTCTGTCCGGTTATCACGATGTACCTCTCAAGTAACCTATGACCGGGATTATTTAGGATCTGTGTTTAAAGGTGAATCGGTCTCATTATCGTGATCTCATCACGATCCGATTCCTATTGCACAGATCCAAGAACATCACAATATATACATGCATATATTTAATAGACAATATAAAGTGATAAAAGCCAAAATATAATAAGGAAAAAGATTCTGTGTCAAGTCACACATGCCATCACTCACGTGATTAGCTTGCTAGGCACCTATGACTAGCAAATTTCAAATAAGATATTACTATTGATTCAACCACAGAGGTAGAGTATATTACTGTAGTAGAGGCAGCAAAGGAGGAAGTTTGGATGAAGAAATTTATCACAGATCTAGGAGTCATGTCGGGCAATGAGGAATCGATTCTCTTATATTGCGATAACAAAAAGACGATTGCTCAAGCGAAGGAACCCAGGTCTCATCAGTAATCTAAGCACGTTCTAAGCTAGTCATAGGTGCCTAACAATTACATTTTGTCACTAATAAAACCTAATTAGATTTAAAAAGTTTCTAATTTGATTCTGATGGTGATGTTGTTGTGATTGAAAATTTTGATTTCGTAGGGAGACTATTTTTGCATAACTCATCCTAAAATTTGAGAAAATTTAGCGGAAATCAGACTTGTGACCAATGGAACAATCATAACTCAGACATCTTATATCTTAGAAAATTTCTAATTTGATTCAGTTGATGTCTCAGCCAAATTAGATCTAACAAAGCTCTAATTTGGTCCATAAGAGGTAGAACAAGAACTACAAGCAAGGTGAAAAAAGTGGTGATATTGAGATATGTAGGGGAGACGGGAGGCAATGCACACACTATCTTCTTCATACTATCCCTCATGTGCATTGGACGTTCTTGTACTAATGCTACATAATGTCCTCTAATTTACCTTTCTGATACTGCTGTGATCCCAACCGTCCATTACTACAATCAACAAGGACAAAACCATAGGTCATCATGTAATATCATAATACCTCATTCTGATGTCCCACATAATAATGGCATATTGCAGACAAGTCCAGCTCTGCATGTGGATGATAGTCTCCAGGCAAATGGATGCAGAGCTGAGACCGGAAGCTGGTGCTGCACCTTCAGACCTGCTCTTAGGTGAATCGGTCTCATTATCGTGATCTCATCACGATCCGATTCCTATTGCACAGATCCAAGAACATCACAATATATACATGCATATATTTAATAGACAATATAAGTGATAAAAGCCAAAATATAATAAGGAAAAAGATTCTGTGTCAAGTCACACATGCCATCACTCACGTGATTAGCTTGCTAGGCACCTATGACTAGCAAATTTCAAATAAGATATTACTATTGATTCAACCACAGAGGTAGAGTATATTACTGTAGTAGAGGCAGCAAAGGAGGAAGTTTGGATGAAGAAATTTATCACAGATCTAGGAGTCATGTCGGGCAATGAGGAATCGATTCTCTTATATTGCGATAACAAAAAGACGATTGCTCAAGCGAAGGAACCCAGGTCTCATCAGTAATCTAAGCACGTTCTAAGCTAGTCATAGGTGCCTAACAATTACATTTTGTCACTAATAAAACCTAATTAGATTTAAAAAGTTTCTAATTTGATTCTGATGGTGATGTTGTTGTGATTGAAAATTTTGATTTCGTAGGGAGACTATTTTTGCATAACTCATCCTAAAATTTGAGAAAATTTAGCGGAAATCAGACTTGTGACCAATGGAACAATCATAACTCAGACATCTTATATCTTAGAAAATTTCTAATTTGATTCAGTTGATGTCTCAGCCAAATTAGATCTAACAAAGCTCTAATTTGGTCCATAAGAGGTAGAACAAGAACTACAAGCAAGGTGAAAAAAGTGGTGATATTGAGATATGTAGGGGAGACGGGAGGCAATGCACACACTATCTTCTTCATACTATCCCTCATGTGCATTGGACGTTCTTGTACTAATGCTACATAATGTCCTCTAATTTACCTTTCTGATACTGCTGTGATCCCAACCGTCCATTACTACAATCAACAAGGACAAAACCATAGGTCATCATGTAATATCATAATACCTCATTCTGATGTCCCACATAATAATGGCATATTGCAGACAAGTCCAGCTCTGCATGTGGATGATAGTCTCCAGGCAAATGGATGCAGAGCTGAGACCGGAAGCTGGTGCTGCACCTTCAGACCTGCTCTTTATTTTATGAAGTGAAGTGACAATAAGCCTAATCTTAATCTGCAAGTCACCCTCAAGTCTCAGAATAAGAAACATTTAAGTCTGTACAAAAGCAGGGGAAGATAGAGGGCAGACATGTACATTGATTTGCAGCTAACATTACTTTGTGGCATCAAATCTGATGATCTGTCCAGGAAATTGATGGCAAAAGCATCAAAGTACTCTGATATGAGATTAGATTAAACTCTAAAAGGAGATCCATCAAGCTGGAGAAATTAGTTCTCTGATATCAGCAGTATAGTCTTTAGCACAGATAGAACAGCATTCTGGTGTTGTTATCTGCTACATGGAACTAGAGATTTTTATGTTCTTGATGAGTTTGGAAGGATTGAAAGCATCAACTATTTTATTTACATATAGTAAAGCTCAAAGGGAATCTAACATTAATGCTTAGGATTGATTAGTAAAATGACAATCTTTTCTTGGCTGACCTGAGTGACTCTGTGAAATATAAATCACTAGCAAATTTGTCCCCAGTTGGCCAAAGAGTTAAAAGAAGCCTTCTTCTTCTAATGGTCAAACTCCAGTTCTTCTGCAAGAAAATAAATCAGATTTCCAATTCCATAGATGTCATTGGTGAGAGAAAAAGTTAGTCAAACACCTTCTTAAATACGTAATCTATGCTTTTCAATGTAGAGTGCCGTCAGAAGCAGGCAAGCTTTACACTAAATGAGACACTACACCGTGAACTGGTCGACATACTGACCATAGGGAGAGGTCAAAAAGAAGCCCAAGAGAGATTTCAAATCATTCATCAATGATTTGCTTGCTGAGTCTTTGCTTGGTTGTTTGCACTACTAAGCAAGGACGGTTCATTGCATGATGCAATGCTCCCATCAATATAGATTCGATATAGATTTGAAAGAATTAATATATATAATTTTATCTCTGTAAATAAAATAATTAAAGAGTTAATATACAATCACCCCTTCTAATTTTTTTTAATCTTTCAAGTGTTATTTTTTACTTATTCAAATGTTATTTGAATATTATATGACTCAACTAAGTTCGTGATCGATGATATCATATTCTCAAAAGTTTGTTCAATTTTATATTTTTATTATGTATATTTATTTTTATAACTTCCCAAAAAAAAAAAAAAAAAAAGGTTGGTAGTGTATGCAGTGAATTTTACTTGCCATCCTCATTCCATGATAACCAAACCGACCAACACATTGTCTTCTTCCCCACATAATAAGCCGCACGTCGTTTCGCACTCCTTCCTGCATTGACAGCGAGCTGCCACCCGCCACCACCACCTCCTCCTCCTCCTGCTCCTTCCCCCTCCGTCGGCGGAACTCCAAGTATATAATAATCGTAGACGTTAATTGGCTACTTCAATGTGTACGACCATATTCCCTCCTCCTCATTCTTCTTCGTCTTCTTCTTCTGATCTCAAATTGCACGGAATTCCCTGCCACTTCGTGAAGAGAACCATGAGCGCCAACACGTCTTTTGCCGCGAACTGAAGTCCAACGGCAAGGAGGCGAGAAATGGATGTCCGGATGATGCGAAGGTACGCGTCGCAGGCGAGTCCGGAGAGGTCCAAAGTGTGGACCGAGCCGGCTCTGAAGCAGCGCCTGCAGGAGCGGCAGCGAGGGGGGAAGATTCCCGTGGTGTACTACCTCAGCCGGAATCGCCACCTCGAGCACCCGCACTTCATCGAAGTCCCGCTCTCTTCCCCCGAAGGACTCTACCTCAGAGGTTAGTGTGGACCGGTTTCGGGCGAATGGGAGAGAAAAGGAGCGATCTTGATGCATCCAGGGGTTGACTTTTCCTCTGTGTGTCTCTTCCTCCGTAGATGTGATCGACAGGCTTAACGTGCTGCGAGGCAAGGGGATGGCCGCCATGTACTCCTGGTCCTACAAGAGGTAAATTTCTCGAGATTGGAGACCGCAAGAGCCCTAGATTTCAACTCTGCAATCAGCTAATGGGTCGGCGATGCTGCAGGAGCTACAAGAATGGATTTGTGTGGCATGACCTCTCCGAGGACGATCTGATCCTGCCGTCGCAGGGCAATGAGTACGTGCTAAAGGGTTCCGAACTCTTGGATCAAACCCCTCCAGGTACATCGTGGATTTACATCTAGACTATATCTAATTGTTAGTGAAGTCAGAAGAATATAATTCTATGACCAGATTGAATGATGCTTATGTTCGATTCAGATCGGAACAGTCATGGCATAAGCAATGGAATGACCCAGAATCTGAAATACCCTATGCAAGAGCCACCGGCAATCTGTTATAAAGGCCAAGAAGCTTCTTGTTCTTCGTCTTCTGCACCTAAGCTTCCCCCGCCGTCACCGAAGCAACCAACTCCTCCTCATTCTCCTGCTGCACAAGGATATGTGCTATGTCCCTCGGCCTGTAGATCAGGCTCCTTGGGGAACTTTTCACCGAAGCCTGGTGCTAGAACTTCCCCGCCATCAGCATTGGGTTCCCCGAACCCGATGGAGTACAGGATCTGCAAGCCCATTGGAGCTCAGGATGCCTCCACTCAAACCGACGACCGAGGAAGTATGAGTCATGGATCGATCACTCGAATTGTTGGTGTTCCAACAGATGATAGGCCTCGAAATGAGCAGACAATGTGTTCAAAGGAGGAGCTTGAAACCAATAATGTTGAGAGATCACCTCCTTTAACACTTCCCAGTGATCCTTCATGTGGGAAGATGAATACCTTGGAGTCCTTGATTAGAGATGAAGTAAGCAGAAGGAACAACTTTAGGATTATGGAAGCGGAGGAAGTTTTCCTCCCAAACAGGTCAAAATTTAAAGCCACAAATATGCTTATGCACCTGATTACTTGTGGATCAACCTCTGTGAAAGACCACTATGGCCTTGGATTTATGCCAACCTATAGGACAAGGTTCACTGGTACAAGTTTCTCCTCGCCATTGTCTGCCAATTCAATGGTTCTGGGGGGAGTTAATGGCTTGCCAGAGAGCCAAAGAGAAATTGGCGTAAGTCTGAAAAAGAAGGGACATTTTAGTGGGAGCATGATTGAAACAAACAAGTACAAAGAGGAAATAGGGGAAGGAGTTTCTAGTCTAAAACGATCGTCTTCCTTTGGTGAGGAAAGGTAGTGCAGAATTTAATTGCTTAAATCAATATTCTGAATAAAAGTATTTCCATGTAAGTGTTGATGTTCTGCACATGTTCTACTTGATTGACTAGCCTTTAGGTAAACATGAATGGTCTGAAAATCATAACATAAGTATTTTTATTGGGGAACGAACTTGGAAGCTCGCTTTGTGATGATATCATTGCTAAATTGATTGTCTCATCTTCACTTGACCATAGGGTTATCTGTACTTTGTGCAGTTAAGGAATTTAATCAGTTGTCTAGTATCAAGGGAAAAAATATTATGAGAAAAAACAAATATTGAAAAATTTTCTTTTCCTCCTTGGCTACACTAAAGGACTGAGATTTGAAACACTCAGGACATGGAAAGGTGTGTTTGATCTGCTTCTTGTCCTTTCTTTTCCATGTTTTGCGTAGGCCTGCTGAAAACATATTTGCTCTTCCTGTTGATACATATCTTGCTTCCCTTTTGTTGCAACTGACTGGAAGGAGAACTTCCTCTAACTCTCATTTCCATATTGCTTACAAGTGATATGCAGTTATATCTGCAGACAGTAAAATTCTCATAATTGATGATAAAGTTGGCAGGACTTATATGTGATAAATCTTCATGACAATATCCTGCATATATTCATCAAGTATGCAAATTTCATTTAATAGGTAATGCAGTTTGATCATTTCCAGAGATATTAGGTAGCATGCCTCATATCTCTTCCTGCATCAAGTGGACTGAAGCTAACCTTTTTCTTTTGTAATCAGGTACAATAAATTATTGAACTATCTCTTAAATGAGGTTTTTAGATAATTACCATTTCAAACTTTGGAAATAGTGTAGTTTCCCCTCCATTTTGTCTTCTTAATTTTCTTTTTGAACTCTCAGCTTTTTTGGTTCATGTACTTGTTGAAGAAACAGTGGTGAAGTGATACATGAGCTACTGTGGCTATGTCATTTATGCTTAAACTGAATAATATTTTCTAACAGAGTTATAAATCATATTCTTGAGTTATAAATTCTTTTTGTATGGGCTATAGAGAAATCACCATTGTATTGGGTTACTGGAAACATGGAAATGACTAGGAGTGATATTTGCATTCGGTAGCAAAGAATTTGTTAAGAGGATTGATACTAACAACCCACAAAGAATGAGAGAGGGGCCATAATAAAATGCAGAATTGTGTTATTCAGTGCAACTATATTTCTTATGAGTTGAAGAAAGAAAATTAAAAAATGTTTCAACTGCTAGAAAGAAAGGATATCTTTTGTTACAGTGCTTTTGAGTGAATGTGCAGTAGATTTCAAGTTTCGAAGAGATAATCTTGGATTTTTTTTCTTGACGATACTTTAGAGACAAAGGTCAATTTGTGCTTCTTGACAGCTACTGAGTCTAGGATCACTGATATCCTGGCCTTGATTTGGCCAGCATGCAAATGCTAGTACTATTAGCCTAATTCACATGATGAACTTTTCTGGTTTTTGTCTAAGTTTTTTATTTATGTTCCTTTCAAAGGTGATCATATGTCCACGGATATAGGAGCTTCAGTCATTAGGGTTGTAGGACAGAAATTGTAGAATCTGATAGTGTTTTTTAACTCAATGACTTCTGGAGAAAGATGTAGTGAATTATCTGCATCACGTCTTACATGACAGAGAGAGGGACCATTATATCTGTAACATAATGGTTCATAAATCTTAGTGTGCAATATTTTATAGGTCCTGGCTGCAAAATCCTTGGGGACACCTGTGTAAGTTCACAATACCCCATCTAGAACTTGTCAAAAGGAACTCTCCTTTGGAAATCCCCATCTGATTAGGACTGTGCCAATGCAGCCTACAAATCTAACTAAAAGTTTTAGTTGAAGCATCTTAACTTAGAATCTTAAGTTATGACTTGGTTTGTAGGTTGCATTGGCACAGTCCAAAGAAGGGACAGTTTAGTGGTTTGTAGGTTGCATTGGCAGAGTCATCTCAAGTTATGACTTGGTTTGTAGGTTGGAAATCCCTATCAAACCAAGTGCCAATGCACTTGCTTGTTGAGGAATTTAGCATCTTATGTTAAGACTTGGTTTGTAGTAACCGTTGGAAATAATAGATAAGCTAGGTATGAGTTTACGGTCAAGTATTTTGGCTGAGACACCAGGTTGCATAAGGGTTTGGTGGTCGAATGAGTGCTAGCTCTGCATGATCATGATAACACGGAATAAAATTAGGTCTATATTGTACCGAACAATGCTGACCTCATTAAATTGAACATCATAATCGAAATTACAAATCTCGTGATACCAGATTTGCTTTTGTACTTACATATATGGACTTGTATGTGGCATCCTTTATATTTAAAAAATCTCCAATTTACAACTTTGGTTCAAATATTGTATATATAAAGAAATCCTAATGATACAGGAACTGCAACATGCCTTATTCGAGAAGGGACAAGGAAAAGGAAGCAGATTCAGCTCAGTTAAAGTGCCTCCCTAGTACAATGAAAATTACATCCTGCACACAGTCAAGGGATAATCAGAATGGAACTTTGATGTCCCAAATGTCAGAAATAATGGGGAACTCTTCTAGCAAATTCTCACCACTCAATTCGTCATATGGTGAAAACGAAAGGATTATAGATAAGGGATCATCTGTGAGGTCAGAATTTTATGGAGAAGAAAAAGAGAAGGTGATCAAGATCGAAGAAAGTTGAGTCTTATTGTCCATGTTCCCTCTCACTGAATCTTTATAGTTACTGGTTTCTTGCCCCTCAATTTCTGTTTCACTATTTTCCTGCAGGCTTAAATCTGGAGCTCGGTTCATAATCGAGTCTAGATCACCAGGTGATGATACTGGAGATACCTCTGAATGAACACTGGAACTCTGTGTTAATGTATCATGTCCCATTTCAGTATCAGCTGCTTTCTTTACAGCTGTGCTTGGAAGAATCTGTCCCAACATTTAAAGTGCTTGTAAGTGCCATTTATTCGTTTTTTTTACTTATTACAGTTCTTTTGGGTTGTCTTCTTCTGACAACCCTAGCAAGAAACGTATAAGTTGGCTACCTGCAAAGAAATGTCATTGTTCCACTAATGCAAGAAGAGAGCAATTCCTTACACACTGTGAGCTAAGTTTGCTCTCCTTTTTGGTGGTACAATAAAACACGCTGCATGACACTGTCGCATGTACATAACAAAGATGAAGGTGAGCTGTGTTTGGCTTCAACGTGAAAATCTTTACAGAACAGTTTTTCATTTTATGAGAAAACTATTGAAATCTGGGTGTAATATTTGGTTGCCCGTGTCAATTGACCATTATATTAAAGAACGTTCTTGTCCACCATGTGCCCAAGGTGAGTATTTTTATTTTACCATGGTTCCCATAGCTATGCTGTTGGAATTTCAACAGGATATGATGTATCCGATAAGGTGATTCCTCTTTGATAATGGCATCGCGGGGGTTTGATATATATAGATCGTGAAAAAATGATTTCTTCCTTGTAATTATGCATTTTTATTTAACTTGCTGTCAGCTTTTGAATAGTTGATTGAAAGAAATGAACAAATCAAATAGTATAGTATTTATTGCTTCTCTCTTTTTGACTTCAGTGAAACTTGTCAAGTGTAAGGATACAACTGCTTTGATGTGGTGTGGTCCTTATGTTTTTGTCAAAAGAGCAAAATAATGGGAATCATGTCACCGTGTGCAAGATTTGCGGATACTCACACTCATCTATTTGCATTATGTTGCTACTTCCTGTAACATTCAACCCCTCGTTCCGCACAATACAACTGTATGCTATAAATGCTGGATCTGCCCTCAGAATGAGAGCAACCAACTCTCTCGATCGTGTGGTCCTGAAGAGGATGTTTTTATGCGTCAGAGCTGGTACACTGATCATGTGTTGTGTCACATCAATTGTTCTATGGTTTGTTTTGACTTGCAGGTGAATGACAAACCTTTTGGAATCCATGAAAAGAATGTTCATGTGCCATATAAATCTGGTACAATCTTTCGGGCTCCCGATCAAGAATGTTTGAGGTGGATGAAAAGCATGCCCGTGGAGTCTCTCTGGCACGGTAAGACAATGCCATGGATCACATTGGACAAAATAGTTTGCAACTGTAAGATGTAATAAAATAACATAAAAAAAGATTGACATAATAAAATCAAGGAATCTGACCCTCCAGACCACCATCTCAGGACATTGACACAGCAACAGTATGAGCTCTTTACTACTGCAATTTTATGAAGCCAAGGAATCTGATGCTTCAAAATAAGAACACAATTATATGAGATAAATCATGAACATCGCTTTTCTGTACAGAGCCGGAGTGAAATTGTATTCCAAGCTTTCAGTCAGCAAATTTCTTGAAAATCTATAAAAGAAAACTTTCAAACACATGCCAGCAGCTCGGGTTACAAAATATACTCAGAGCTCACTACACATGGAGCTCCATTACTAGGGTGCAACACAAGACACTAAATTTAACAATCCTGGAGCTGACAAAATCATCTTGTAATCAGAAGTCAAGAAGGTTGAGGCACCGCCTGTGACAGGGGCAATGTGAGCCAGGCCTTAAATATGTCTCAACAATAATATGATATCCGCTGAGAGTCCTTACCTAGTCATAAAGCCCTTCTTCGTGCCAAATATCAACCAAAAAATCTACCATTTCCTGCATATGATCAATAAACATACAATAATGTATAACATACAATAATGTATAAGATCTAAAAGATTATTCTAAAAACATTCTGGATTTAGAACTATATGGAAAATAAGATAGGGAAGCATGGACTTACAGATAATGGAATTGACTCCGGAAAAGGTTGGCTTGTCGATAGCAAGTCATCATATGTTGAGCACCAGCTGAACAAGACAAATAATTGAATGCTAAGGGAATAGAGATTACCATCATGATATATTCATAGTAATATAATGAGTATTTGATTAACAAAACTAAAAGCTTCATTCTAGGTCTTTGGAACATACAGTTACAGAGAATTTGAAATTAGAAAATGATATTGTTTAAAAATACATGTTAACTGGATTTTAGCTTAATCTTATACCTGCAGCTGCAAATATTTAGATGCACTCATGCCATGAATGCCAAATTTACAGCCCTAATTTGATCAAATTTTCCTCACTCTGGAAACATGTGAACTGATAGTCTCTTGGACTAAAACGGTAACAACATTTTACCTTGACAGGAGGGAAACAATGTGGAAGAGAACTCAAACCAATTCCCTGAAGGCGGGAAGTAAACAGGACCTATTCTTTATCAATGAGATAGTGTGCAAGAGTATTAATCAAATCATTTGCTACTACAAAGATAAAGGCACTTGAGCTTGACACCTAATATGATAGCAAAAACAGTTGATTGTTAACAAATCAAGTCCTATGCCTTTATACTTCTTTTAATCATCTAATTCACCAAAAAGCAAATATTCTCTAATGTTTACCTTTCCATTGTACATTCCTCAACTCCACAGTCCAATAAGGAAAGCAAAATATACACCAACATAAAAAGCTTCCATCAATGCAAAGTCTAAAGAGGGTAGATATATGTATTTTAACTGTGCAAGCAGAGAAACTATTTTCTTGGCTTGAATCCTGATCATCCAAGTTGCAAAGAAAAATATCATAACTTGGCACCAAAGTCCATCCACTGAACATTTAGCAAAAGCAATAGGCTTGGTTGATAATATCATCTTATTCCCAACATAAAATAATCTCTCTGCTCATTTTCAGACAGACTGCCCAACTGCCATGTTACATAGGTCAGTTCCAGAAACTAATTGGAGTTTCCTAATTCTTTTATACTCTAAAAACTTTATGCCAGATATGTCACCTGCTTTGCATTGTATATGAGCCAAACTTCATTTTTCATTTGCTCAAAGCATTAACAATCATGAGTTTCTCAAGCATTCATGAAACACCAAGACACTTAGTTTGGGTCAAAATCTTAGCATCACCGGCTGTAGATCAACAAAAGAACTTTCTATGATAGAAGTAGGACTATAACCAACATGTGCTCTCAATGAGAATTCCAAAGTGCTGACTTAGAAAATATAATACTGACACACAACAAATGTCAGGCAAATTGATCATATAATTTAATGTGAGAGGAAAATAATGCACAAGTCTTAACTCCTGCCTATAGAGTAATACAGTCTTCAAATGCGGAAGTTACACCTATATACGAAGAACTCACAGTCAAATCTAATAGAAATGATGAGGGACCAAGGTGTCTACCTTATTGATGGTTCCCTTGGTATTCTGCGGCAACTTTTTGACCGGTCTCCTACCCATTCTTGTCTCATCTCATTCCAAGCTAAAGCAGCTGCAAATGTAGGTTACAATTCTTGAGCATTAACATGAGCAATTTTTTTATCCTCCAATCCCCAGTGACAAATAATATGGAAACTTTTGATGAGCTTTGTTAAACAATAAACAGTAAAGAACAATGTAAACTAATATGTATCAACCAGCAAAACTGCAGATATTACTCAAGTACAAAAGTACAAAACAATGTAAACTAATAAGTAGGCACAGACAAAAAGTTATCCAGCTATTTCCTACTTCAACCTTCTAATAATATGTAGCCATTTTCAGCTTGTTAATAATGAAAAAATATGGATACCAAAGTAAAGATGTATTTCTCACGAAAGGCCCATCAATCAAGGCCTCAAACAGAAAACTCCTCAACTCTCAGCCCACAATATTGTTAATTGTAATATTACCAAAAGCAATATTGACAAAATGAATGTGTACAGAAGAAACTAGCATATTTTGATGTTCATATAGTAGAACATGGCAACCCTGTTATGTATGCATAGTGCAACCAAGTAAGGCCATGTACACATACCCTGACAAAGAGCCCAGCAAATAAGCGACGATATTATTAGCATAAATGTAACTTGACCTGCTTTTTTTCTTCGAAAAATATGTTTTTGGTTATCAAATTTCCACTCTGTTCACTATATAACAAATAACCAATATATATCTCATGAAAATTCTATATGTGACTCAACAAATGTCCACATGAGTGTAGTAGTCAAACTAAACAAGACCATAACAATTATTTTAAAATGGTATTATTACATGATAAGTCATATGTGATAGGACATACTGATATTTCATCATGAAATTTGTAAAGAAAATAATCAACAAGCATCAGGATTTGATTAGAAAACAATATTCATCTGGAAATTTTCAATACCATTTTGAGACAGACCTTGATTAATAAAGGGATGGTTGTTTTTATTTTCCAGTGGAATCTTCATGTCCTTTGCAACAGATGTGAGGCACAAAGGATGGTGTGCATCAAGGGAGTTAAAGTTGCCAAAATCATTTTCCATTTCCCTTGAACTTGATGACCATTGCCTTATCCAACACCTTGAAGATTGATCTCTCCAAAAGGATGACATCAGTGTTCTTTCTGAATTTGATCTGGTTTCAGCTTGGATGCCCAAACAACAACTGCTCTGCACAAACTTAAAGAAACTAAATGGTGTTCCATGAATACAAAAAGAAGAATGAACATTCAGAAATGAATTAGCTAAGGTAACTACTGCAGATCGTCCAGAAAAGAAATTGCACACATACAGAAATAAATAGCTTGTCATCCTCATCTCAAGAAACAGAAATGCCTACCCCATGGAATCTAAATTTAGGTAACTTATGCAGGAGCATTCATCTATCAATATCACGCCTCCATGACAGCTCATCTAGTGACATCTAATGTAGCTTCCACATTCCTATCAGTAAAAAAGGAAAAAAAATGAGCTTCTAAATCCATCTGCATGAGCAACATCGAAGTTCTAAAATGTTCAGCAAATAAATAGTAGTGAGCAAGAAAGCACCGTAGGACTTAAATGAAAACCACAATTTCAGTTTCTCTGTTTACTTTTTTGCAAATGCCTTTAGTAACATTGGAACAATTATGAAATATAAATAAAAATCTATTGTTTCACATCCAAATGTAAAATCGAATCAACTAAACGAATACTACAAAAGGAACAATCTGATCATGGTTTAAGACAAGAGAATATTGCAATGGCTTTGGATGTCCCTTGTAGTATGGTTCAATAGTAGACATATGGTGGGAACAAATTGGTTTGCAAATATGCATCCCTTATTATGTGCCACATAAAATGTGCTAATTTCTTGTTCCACAAATTGTACCACAAGTCATTGGTACATGTAACTTGCCAAAAAAATCTTGTACCAACTAAACCATCTAACATAAATCCTTGGCAAAATCCATCACGTTTATCACATTATTTTCTTACTTTGCAATCATTGGTATATTTCACTGTGAATAATAATACAATTAGTGTATTTGTTATTTGAAATTTCTACATAAGCTAAAGAGTATCACAACCCCGAGTTACTGTAGCATTCATTGCCTCTTTTTTAAATTTTAGGGCATCATGGCAAGTTCTCACCCCTGTTGAATGGGGATGGCACATAATGGATTGCTTCATCCATAGTGGTTAGGTGGTACAAGCCGGATCAAGGCTGTGTCAAATTGATTGTGGACGGCTCCTATAGCAGTCAAAGGAGGGGGTTTGGGTTTACTCTTACGAACTCATATTGGTTCCTTCCTGGGTAAATTCAATACTGGTACAGGGAGCCTCTACAATGAGCTTGTTACTATAAAACATGGGTTATTCTAGTCAGCAAGGAAGGAATTCTTTAAATTACTGTGAAGTCAGATGTGGAGACGGCTATTCTCGTATTGGACAAACGCACAAAACTCTCTTTTTTTTTATATCATCTCTCTTTTTTTCTCATGTAGAACTCTCCCATTTGTTCAAGAAGGATAATGAATGCGCAAACTGGCTAGCTAAATTTGCTAGAACCACTAGGTCAACTCTTGTTTGGCTAGGGGAGGTACCACCTCTCTTCCATAGTCTATTGTGTGGTGATCTTCAGAGCACAAGCTGTAATCACTTTTTGAGTTAAATGCATTTCTATTTAAAAAAAGAAAAAAAAACTTCTCTCGCCCATTAGGTTCTATATATTGTTTCCACAATTATTCAATCTATCATCATAGATGCCATGAAGTACTTAGTAACCAGAAATTATGAGATGATAACAACTCCAGACAACAAGAAACACCTATCCAACACAAATTTCAGTTCAAGTAACACGACTCTGTCTAAGTTTGGATAATAACGTATGTCAATAGAGGAAGAGAAAAGGATGAGCTGTTAATTTCACTTTGTTACAACACAAGGGGCAATAAGAACACGATTTGATAGGAAAAAAAAAATAGCTCCAAATCTCCCCAATATGGGGAAGAAGCAAAAAATAAGGGTTTCGAAGAGAATCGAATTTCCTCCGATTCACTCTCACGTATTCGCATCTAAACGAGATAATCCGTTTCTCTTCCCTTCTCCCCTAATTCTCCCCATCCAGGAATCATCCATCGCCCAGCTAAATTCACCGTGCAAAAGCATCACAAGAAACAACGATCGATCCAAATTCATTCTTTGATCAGCCAAGCGCCCGAACCAGAAAAAAAAAGAGACCACGAGTAGGGCAAAACCAAAAATTTCTTGCATCAACGGCAACATCTCAACTCAGAATTCGAACAAGAAGAGAGGGAGAGAGGAAGAAGATCGCATCGAGGGGCGTTGGCATACCTTTCGCTCCCTGGAATTCCTTTGACGACGGGTTGGATGCTGGGGCGGCATCGGGATACCGTCGTCCGTTCGCTCTTAAAGGCCGCGGTGATTGGGCGCGAAACGGCAGCCGTCGATCTCTACCCGCTCCCCCAATGATGATGGCAGAATAGGTAATCGCAACCGTACGTTGGATGCATCTATTTTAATGGGATATTTATAGATTCGATGGGCGTGGCGGCTTTGGATATTTTGGAGACCACCGTATCAAGCTTTTCTATTACATTAATATTATTTATTATTCTTCTCCTCTCAAAACCATGTGCGGTGGAAGGAGGGAAACAGAGCGAGAGGATTGGATACTGCCATTCCATGTTTGCCCTAATACCAATTTATCCCCCAAAAAATTAAGCATATTAGATGATACGGGATCTCTATATTTTCACCATCCAAAAATCTTCGCTAGTCACAACTCGGTTTTATCATTTAAATAAATAATTAACTTCTTAACCCCATCTTTCCCTTAATTTATTGATTCATTCTTTAATTCAATTACAAATACATTTTCAAATATAAGAAAAAAAGAAAAAAAATACAAATATTATAATATCTTATAAATCAAATCATATAAGTCATTACAGCATTCCTTCACCCCAAAAAAAAGAAGAAGATAATTTTCATATTTGTGACATCAATAACAACAACAAGCATTGGATCCTTAGATCTGGTTGCAATAATCAAATTCGTGATCAACTTAAGCTAGTTGATATCCTCAAATATAAATGCTCATATGAATATCTTCAAAAATTCTAACATTGTATTATGATAAATTGATAGTCTTAGTCCACCGTCTAAGGAAAAAATTAAGGTACATTAGTTGAGTGTAAGACTGGCTGATTGGGAGATCTTTACATCAACTAAGTTAATTGTCACCCAAATGAAGATAAATAAGTAATATCTACCTGTTTCATCCACTAAATAAAAAATCACAATTGAGAACAACCATTTTTTATCATTTAAGAAAATCAAATAAGTAATATCTACCCGTTTCATCTACTCAAAAAATCACAATTGAGTGTTGAATCCTAAATTTTAAAGATAAAATTAATTGATTAGTTTGTGATCTAATTAATATTTGAGAAGTTAGAATCTCGAATTTTGTTGATGAAACTAATTGATAGTGTTTATAATTTGATTTACATTTTTAGTGATGCAACAAGTTTTAATTAGGGAGAGACAATTAAAGTAGGAAGAATCATGTTGGGTCGGAGTGTAACATATCATAAGATTGGATGTTGAGCCAAAGGATCGGTCGACGTATCGGTAGAGGACTTCGGACCATGGGTTCGGGCATCGGGCCAAGAAGAGCGAATATCGCACAAGGAAATCAGAGTTACGGAGGTCAACTGGCCGATTAAGCAATAGGCCACAAGAGAGGACGATACGTTGAAGAATCGAATGAAGCGTCAATGAACCAATGACATGTCGGATAACATTTGATTCAATCGTTATAATAATTATCTAGATCGAAATAGGTTTTAAGTATGTAGGATTAACTATGATAGCAATCAAGGCATAAAGCAAAATAAAGTCCCGGAGTCCAGAACGAGACTTCGTTGGAAGTTTAAGAGTTCATCAGAAGTTCAGATGTTTGTCGGAAGTTCTATTAGAATTGACCAAGAAGTCCAGGAGCTTGCTAAAGAAGCTTGTCGAAACTCACCAAGAAGATTATTGTGAAATCTAAGACCTTGCCGGGAGTCCGTTGGAACACTACTAAAAGATTGTCGAAAGCTCATTGAAAGAAACCTAGACTTACTAGACTTATTTAGCTTAGTGTATACCTTAAAATTCGTAGTTAGCATATAATTGGGTTGAAATTGAGCCAACTCAATTAGAGGCCAATTGGGCCCAACTTTAGGCTGTGTTAGGCCAAGTGAAAGGCCCAAACAGTGACCCAATAGGTGGAATCATCATGGCACAATCTCCGAGACTGTGTCAAGCGGTGGTATTGCCCAGACATAGTCTTCGAGAGATTGTCAAGTGGTGGTACCACCAAACTAGGTAGTGGTACTGCCCAATGTCAGTGCTGTAAGTGGTGATACTGCCCAACATAGGAAGTGGTACTGTTAGTACCCCGAAAACCAGGGATGAGACATTTTTAGACTCTAAGTTTGAATCCACTTGAGGCCTATAAATACCCCTCTTATCCCTGGTTAACACACATAAACACAGAGTACTTAAAAGTGAGAAAACGCTATAGCAATTACTTGAGAGATCCCCTCCTCTATCTCTAAGTTTAGAATTCTATTTAGAAAGGAGTAAGTGCTTGTAAAAGATTGTCTCCTAAACCTGTGAAAAGGAGAAGTGGGGTGTAAAAGGGTAGTCGATCTTCGCTCATTGAAAGAAGATCATTAGTGGACACTAGTGACCTCAATGGAGGAGGAATCGAAAGTGGATGTAGGTCACAACGACCGAACCACTATAAATTTTATTTTGCATTACTATTATTATCATTTACTTACATTGCAATTGCTTCACTTCCTTCTTACTTAGCTTTCACTACCATTATGAACAAACACGCTTTTAAGTTATCTTTCAAGATCGAATTTTAATGTACAAAGCTTTTTAAATCGACGTTTTTATCTACTGCACTAATTCCCCCCCCCCGCGCTTAGTGTCGCTCTTGATCCTAACAATTGGTATCAGAGCCATATTTTTTCTCGTTTGGTTTAACACCTAAAAAAATAGCTTTTTTTGGCTTTCAAGAGGGCTTTTCTATTGTTCGTCCTCCCATGTTTAATAGGACAGACTATACTTATTGAAAAACTCGGATGAGAGTTTTTTTGCTTTTCTTGAACATTGATTTATAGAATATTATTGAAAACGGATTAAAAGGTCTTCTCTTCCAATGAACGATGGAATGAGTTGGAAAAGAAAACTTTCTCTTTAAATGCCAAGGCTATGAATGCCTTGTTTTGTGCTTTAGATAAAACTGAATTCAATCGAGTTTCTATTTGTGAAATGGCTTTTGACATTTGGTATATTGAAATCAGTGGTACCACAGACTAGGTAGTGGTCTGCCCAATGTCAGTGCGTAAGTGGTGATACTGCCCAACATAGGAAGTGTACTGTTAGTACCCCCGAAAAAACAGGGATGAGACATTTTTTGACTCTAAGTTTGAATCCACTTGAGGCCTATAAATACCCCTCTTATCCCTGGTTAACACACATAAACACAGAGTACTTAAAAGTGAGAAAACGCTATAGCAATTACTTGAGAGATCCCCTCCTCTATCTCTAAGTTTAGAATTCTATTTAGAAAGGAGTAAGTGCTTGTAAAAGATTGTCTCCTAAACCTGTGAAAAGGAGAAGTGGGGTGTAAAAGGGTAGTCGATCTTCGCTCATTGAAAGAAGATCATTAGTGGACACTAGTGACCTCAATGGAGGAGGAATCGAAAGTGGATGTAGGTCACAACGACCGAACCACTATAAATTTTATTTTGCATTACTATTATTATCATTTACTTACATTGCAATTGCTTCACTTCCTTCTTACTTAGCTTTCACTACCATTATGAACAAACACGCTTTTAAGTTATCTTTCAAGATCGAATTTTAATGTACAAAGCTTTTTAAATCGACGTTTTTATCTACTGCACTAATTCCCCCCCCCCGCGCTTAGTGTCGCTCTTGATCCTAACAATTGGTATCAGAGCCATATTTTTTCTCGTTTGGTTTAACACCTAAAAAAATAGCTTTTTTTGGCTTTCAAGAGGGCTTTTCTATTGTTCGTCCTCCCATGTTTAATAGGACAGACTATACTTATTGAAAAACTCGGATGAGAGTTTTTTTGCTTTTCTTGAACATTGATTTATAGAATATTATTGAAAACGGATTTAAAAGGTCTTCTCTTCCAATGAACGATTGGAATGAGTTGGAAAAGAAAACTTTCTCTTTAAATGCCAAGGCTATGAATGCCTTGTTTTGTGCTTTAGATAAAACTGAATTCAATCGAGTTTCTATTTGTGAAATGGCTTTTGACATTTGGTATATATTTGAAATCACACACGTAGGTACTAGTAAAGTTAAAGATTCGAAAATCAATATTTTGATACATGATTTTGAGTTATTTCGAATGGAACCAATCGAGACTATTGGAAACATACACACCCATTTTACAGATGTCGTCAATAGTCTAAAAGCACTTGGCAAATTTTTTTTTAATTTTGAACTCATTAATAAAATATTAAGATCCCTTCCAAAGAGTTGGGACTCTAAAGTAACGACCATTCAAGAGAGCAAGGATTTCAATAATTTTTCTCTCAAAGAACTTGTTAGGTCGTTAATGACCTATGATATGACTTATAATGCTTATGAAGAGCTTGAGAACAACCTTCCAAAGAATAGAAAGGATTTGACATTTAGAACAAATGAAGATCACTCGAGCGAAAGCTCTAAGTGATAATGACTTTGAACTCTTGACTATAAAGCTTAAAAAATTCTTAAAATAAGAATTAAAGAACAAAAATAAACATAAAAAGAAGAAGCTACAAAAGAAGAAGAAAACACTCAAGGTGGCTTGGGACGATTCGAGTTCATTCGAAGATGAAGAAAAAACCAATAAAGGCGAGGTAGCAAACTCCACCTTAACGGCTTTCGATGACAAGGTAATCAAAATCCCCTTAGTTTATTTTGAAATTACTTGATGCCTTTTCATGAGTTATTTTTAAGTTAGTTAGTAAATAAAAATAAAAAATAAAAAAAATCATGTTTCTCTTTCTAAGTGATTTTAAAAAAATTAAAATTTGAGCATGACAATTGCATGTTAATTTCTAGTATTAAGTATGAAAAGTTAGATTCACTTAAAAAAAAAAATGTATTACTATAACAAGCAAAATGATTTTGAAAATGCTTTATGTTTGATGAAATCAATTTTCATAATTTACTAATGTATAATGATGTAATGAAAATATTAAAAATTTTAGTACAATGCATGAGATTTTGAAGTTATACATGATGATTTTTATGATTTATTGATCTTGATAATTGTTGTGATAAATCTTGCACTTTTATTTTAAACGATGATATATGTTTTGATTTGGCAAAAGAAAAAAAGGACAAGGATATGCTCGTATGAAATCAAATCACTTAAATTGAAATAACTAAAAGAAAATACATTTTGAAAATAAATGTTTGTATTATATTTGATGATTTTATATTTTGAAACTATGCATGATGAGTTGAAGTAATAATGACTTGAATGCACGAATCAACAATTTTTTTATCACGTGAATCATGATTCCTTCACTTGATACTCTAAATTTTTTATTATTCATGATAAATTGAGATATTATGCATGAATCAAGTTCTCATGTGAATCTATTTACGTTGCCTTCATTGAATTTTTCGAAAAGTGATTTTGATAATTTGAATTTGAATGAAAATTTTTCAACCGAATTATGAACTTTCTTTTGATTTCTCTACTTGAGCTATCTTTTATGAGAATTAAAATATTTTCTATCTTCGATGATTTTTTCTTACTATTTACTAAAGAAGAGACTTATGCAAATAAACTATGATCTTGATAATGGTTTGTAATAGTTTGAAATTATGCAATATTATATGTTGAAGATTTGAAACCATTTTTTTGATATCATGCATACCCAAAAAATGTTGATTTGATAAATTGAATGAGTTGAAAATGAATGATGATTTTTTTCTTGATTATAACTTGTGATATTTTTTTATATAAATCATTATCTTGATTTCTCGATATTTGATACTATCATGATGTGAAATATTTATGATTTGGAATGATGCATGCAATACTTATGATTTTATTATTATGATGTATACGATATACTACATATGATATGAATCATGATTAAAATTGCTTTGACTTGAATGCAATTTGAATTCAAGGTTTATGCATATTGCAATAAGAATAAAACTTTATCCTTGCCATAATTTAAAAATTGATATAAAGGGAAATGAATTGCACTATTATTTTATTATTTTTCTTTTTTTTGTCAATGACAAAGGGAGACAAAGAATTGCTGGTGTACATATCTCAAAAGACAAAAAACTTACTAGCTTACACATTTCAAGGAGAAAAACTTGCTATGAAGTAAAATTGCTAGCTTTCAATCTCAAGAGAAGCAAAAGTAATATCTTGCACATTTCAAAAGATGTAAAAAATTTACTAACTTTCATATCAAAAAACTTGCTAGCTTGTATATGCAATGATTTAAAATTATGACAAAAAACTTGCTAGTTGCACTTCTCCTTTTTGTTGATGACAAAGGGGGAGAAGGTATGATGATAATCATACATGGAATGATGTATTGAAATGTAGATTATGCATGATTTTATAATGACATGTTGCTTGGACTCATAATGATTTCATGATTAAATTTGCTTTGACTTGAATTCAACTTGAATTCAAGGTTCTATCAATATGGCATATTGATAGTGGGAGTTAAGGTTAATTCCGTTATCAATTGGTTGTCATCATTGAAAAGGGGGAGATTGTTGAATATTGGATTTTGATGATGAAACCAATTGATAGTATTTATGATTTGATCTTTGGATGTCGAGCCGAAGGATCGGTTGCCGTATCGGCAAAAAGCTTCGGGCCATGAGTTTGGACATCGGGCCAAGAAGAGCAGAAATTACATAAAGAAATCAGAATTGCGGAGGTCAACTAGCCAATTGGGCAGTAGGCCACAAGAGAGGACGATGCGCCGAAAAATCGGACGAAACGTCGATGAACCAGTGACACACGGGACAACATTTGATTCAAGCTTTGTAATAATTATCTAGATCGAAGTAGGTTTTAAGTGTGCAGAATTAACTATGATAGCGATTAAGGCATAAAGTAAAATGAAGTCCCGGAGTCAAGAACGAGACTTCGTTGGGAGTTCGAGAGTTCATCAGAAGTTCTATCGGAATTAACCGAGAAGTCTAAGAGCTTGCCAAAGAAGCTCGTCAGAACTCACCAAGAAGATTGCCATAAAGTCCAGGAGCTTATCGAAAGTCCGTTGGAACACTCCAGAGAGATCATCGGAAGTTCACCAAAAGCTCACTAGAAAAAGCCTAGACTTACCGGACTTATTTAGCTTAGTGTATGTCTTAAAATTCATAATTAGCATATAATTAGGTTAAAATTGGGCCAATTCAATTAGGGGCCAATTGGACCCAAGTTTGGGCTACGTTGGGCCAAGTGAAAGGCCCAAACAACGACTCAATAGATGGAACCGTCGTCACACAGTCTCCGAGACTATGTCAAGCGATGGTACCAACCAAACACAGTCTCCGAGAGACTGTCAGGCGGTGGTATCACTAGACTATGCGATGGTACTACCTAGTGGCAGGGTGTTAGGCGATGGTTCTGCTAGACTAGGAGGTGGTACCGTCTAGCGTCAGTGCTACAAGCGATGGTATCGCCTAGCACAGGTAGTGGTATGGCTAGTACCTTGAAAATCGGGGATGAAATATTTTTAGACTCTAAGTTTGAATCTATTTGAGGCCTATAAATACCCCTCTCATCCCTGATTAATACATACAAGTACAGAGAACTTAAAAAGTGAGAAAACACTATAGCAATTACTTAAGAGATCGCCTCTTCTAGCTCTAAGTTTAGAATTATGTTTAGAAAAGAGTGAGTACCTGTAAAAGATTATCTCCTATACTTGTAAAAAGGAGAAGTGGGGTGTAAAAGGATAGTTGATCTTTGCTCGTTGAAAGAAGATCATTAGTGGGCGTCGGTGACCTCAACAGAGGAGGAATCATAAGTGGATATATGTCACAACAACCAAACCACTATAAATTCTGGTTTGCATTTCTATTATAGTCATTTACCTACTTTGCAATTGCTTCACTTCCTCAACTTACTTGGCTTTCACTACCCTTACAAACAAACACGCTTTTAAGTTATCTTCCGAAATCGATTTTAATGTACAAAGATTTTTAAACTGACATTTTTATTTGCTACACTAATTCACCCCTTTCTTAGTGCAGCTCTTGATCTTAACATGAGAAAGGGATGCAGAACTAAATTCAATCATAGAAAGGCAAAATGATTAAGGCAAAAGAATCAGACGTTGGAACGGAGTTAGAAATCGGGTATTAGGCTAGAAAAATTAAACATTGCGCTACGATCAGATATTGTGGAAGTCAATATACCAAAGGATCGAGTAATATGTCAAAGAAAAGCATAATACGCTAGGAGTTCGGATGAACCAATGACATGTCGAACAATATAGAATTATTGTCTTGTAATCGTTTATATCTTGATTATCGTAGTTAGGTCTTAAATTGAGTTAGTTTTGAGTGTAAATTTACTAACTCAATTAGGGACTCATTGGGCCTGATCTGGGGTTGAGTTGGGCCCATTAGAAGGCTCATTCAGTAACCCATAGTTCAGTCAAGTGGTGGTGCTGCCAAACTAAGTGATAGAATCGCCTATGAGCTAAAATATATAAAATATATGTTTTTCGAAAGACTCGACAATGGTACCGCCCAGACTAGTGGTATTATTATCAATACACAATCTCTATGATATCAAGCGATAGTACCATCCAGATTGGGCAATGGTATCACTAGTGGTCAATCAAACAAGTGGTGGTATCGCCCAATATTGGCAATAGTACCGTCAATACCTCGAAAACCTAGGGATGAGACTTTTTAGCTCTATTTTTGAAGTCATTTAGAGCCTCTAGATATCCCACTTATTTTTGCTTGAGTAAGCAAGAAATGTGAAAGAAAAAGCTTATGATTCAGAATTGTAATGTCTTGAAAAGCGTTAAGTTTCTCCCTCTTTAAATTTTAGAACTCATTCTAAAGAGGTGCGAGACTTATAAAGGTTTTTTCATAAACCTATCAAAAGAAGAAAGAGTTGTAAAAAGATTAATTGGTCTTCATCCATTGAAAAAGGTTAGTGAACGCTAATGGTCTCGATGGAAAAGGAATTGGGAGTAGACGTAAGTTACGACGACCGAACCACTATAAATTTGATGTTATTTTCTGCTCTTTCTTACTATTGCTTTATGAATTAATTACTTATTACACTTATTTAAGATAAACATATTTTTAATATCGATTTTTATCAAATGAAAATTTTAAAATCGATTCAATTTTAGGAAAACACTAATTTATCACTCTTCTTATTATCGTTACGGTCGAGAACAACTTATATAATCTGAAAGATTGCTTCATGCATACATACTCAAGTCAAGTTTAGGTTTATGATTGATAATCAAATAATTAAATAGATTCAAATTCTATCAGGATACTCTACCCATTTGATATGATCAATTTTCACTGTCAATCTGACCACACGTGATGTAATTGATCGAATCTAACACATCTTTTATAGTATTATGATGTTTGAAAAAAAAAAATATACGTTTGATTAATGGAATATAAATTTCATTCGAGATAAGATAAAAAAAAAAAGTGTTAGTATCATGCTCTCATTTTAGCCTAATCGACTACACCGAATGTGCATCCGATAAAATATTTATCAAAATAGTTTTCATTCATTACCGATGAAAAAAAGCTTGTGAGGACTCCGATTTACTCAAATTCAAAAACATAGCTGGAATAACTATATAGATGTAGTGTTGGCTTTAAAGCTATCATCTTATGGCTTTAGGAGAGAGTATTCCCTTCAAATGTTTTGTTGGCATGGTATGTTCAGACGGCATTATTGCTATTTCAAGACTGAGTAAATTACATATATAGAGTCTGATCAAAAATAGTAACCATATTATTTGTTCATCATTATGCTTCAGTGTTAGGGTTTATTTATTCAAGGTACAATGTCCAATTAGATAGTGTTGTAGATGCTTTCGTCCAAAATCGATGCACTAGGCATAAGAGATGCTTTGTCCGATTATATTGTCTGTCCTAGGTGCTTTGATGCCCATTAAATGGATAGAGGTATCGTGCATAATAACGTACTCTGCCAGTTAAGGTATATCGACTTCTTTAATATTTTTTATCCTAAGAAAATGTATGGAAAGATGCTGCACTTGGTTAGAGTATATCATATATTTTGATGATTATGTCTTGAGTAAATATACATGTGCTTTGAATATTTTTTTAACCTACACAAATGTATTGGGGATACTTTAATCATATTGAGTACTTCAAATATTCATAATCACAGTTTAATAAGGAGACAATTTGATTGCATCTGACATTTTACATGTCGTTTTGTCTTGTATAAATATATTGTATATAAGGGGACGCTTTGATCATGTAGGACACTTTAAATGTGTTACATACTTTTGTTAAGACGTGTTGAGCATGGTGATATATTTTAACTATGAAGATCACATTAGATGTGTCGAGCACGAGAAATATTAAGTGTAGGTATCATATGTCCGATTGGTTGTCAGTTAAATAGCACCATCTTCAGTGGGAACAAGTCATAATTTATCTACCATAGATTGGTTGTCGTTGGGCCATTAACGACTCAAATGTTATAGTTATCTACGTAATTCATGACAGATGAAGTGCCACTGACCCGAAGGAAGAATCACTGTGAGAGGGCTTATAGGTTGGATAAGGGTTGACATAGTCAAATTAGGTTACAACACTGTCGATGCTTCTAAGAAAGAGACATCAGTGTTTAACGCGACGAAGACACGATATAGTGTGGCCACTAAAGATTGACCATCGATCAAGACAAGTCAACTGGTTGTCGACCTTGTTATGTCAGGTTGATGGACTCTTCATATTGGGAGTCAGCTCTTTGTGTTAAGTTTTAATCCAATTTACTAAGTTAGGAGATGATTTTATTAGGTGTCACAACATGAAAGATACGACAATGATGTGGTTGACATAGAGACCGATTGACATAGACATGAATTAAAGATGTGATGAAAATGTGGAAGACTTCGAGATAATCGACATGTGGGCATGTTGAAGACGTCATGACGATGTGAATGACAGTAGTGCATGTCGACAAAACAGTGAAGACGTGAACAACTTCGAGACAACCAACATGAGTGTATGCCGAAGATGCGATGAAGACATGGCCAACTTGGTGACATTGCGAGTGCAAGAAGAGACAAGGCGAGGCGAGTGCAAGGAGATGGCGATGTCAACTACGGGTGCATCGTGACTACAAGGGAGCATTGGACTCCACATCATGGATATAGTGGCCAAGCTATTTGAGTTGTGATGCAGTTAAGCTTGTATGAGACTCCATTGTTATATTTATGTTATGAATATAGATTAAAATATCATTAGCGGCTTGGTGGTTGATGTTTTATCGTGTCAACGTAGTATCCAATTTTCATACACATTGTTCCATAACTAGTATATGAAAGGAAATAATAATAACATGTATACATTATTACTATGATTAGTGATATTTATGTTTCATAAATATAATATATGATATATTTATTGATAGAGAATATATAGTTAATTAATCATCATCTGACAGTAATCGTCACATGGTGTATAGGATAGAGAGTGTTGGAAAAACTAGGGTAGGATCATGGAAGGATAAAAAATAAAAATATCATATTTTTACAGAAAATAGTTTCTTATTATTGTGTGAAGATTGATGCACAAAAGCCCGTAAAATCAAAAAACCATGCATATTATCTAGGGAGATTGTATATCCTTGGAAATCTATAGATTTATGGGAAAGGATGAAGGAGGTCAACTATTCTCCTCTTTAGTAGTGATCCACATGGCAGGGGCTATGAAGACGCTTCTCAAATCACTGCACAATTCTCCTTTCCACACGCACCACACGATCAAGAAGGAGCTAACCCTTCTTACTCTCCATACGTCCCAAGTAAGGGCTATTGGTTGAGGAGAAGAGGGGGAGAGGAGAATAGGATGTGGCAACCAAAAGGGGTTTAGCCTATGGCTCTTTGATTTCTTCTTATTTATAGAGGTTTCTTATCAACTTAACCATAATAGATCCTACCCTATTGGGTACTGGATCTCCATCCAACTACCTAAGCCTATTAGATTAGTAGATCTCTACTCAATAATCTCTCATAGCTCTTATTGGATCTCATCTATAGAATCCAATAATTTAGGGGCTTATTGGATATCTAATAAGATAGGGGCTCTAACGGATATCTCATATTTGAACCTTTACTCATCGCAACATCTACCATATCTCTAAGCCTAATATCAAGTTGGCCATGAGTCATACTTGTCAGAACTCCTTTTGGCTCTGTGAATTATTGTTTCTATAATAATTCACTCGACTTATCGACTACGAATATACTAAGCCACTATGCCACAATCCCCAAATGATATAGGAGAATCCAATCTATTAGACTTGTTTATGCTTAGTTACCATGTATCTATAGTCCTTCATCCATCTAATATCCGAGAGACCGCATACCGAGCATGGTGTTATCAGGTCTATACGATTTCTACTCGAGTCTTTATCTAATCGGATTCTCTCTGAGAACTCTTTCACTCTCAATTCGAATGACCTTGGCTAGGGATTTACTTGAGCAAGAATACATTAGATATTTCTCTTATGATATTAAGAGTAGAAGATCCTCTATTGATACTCAATTGCCCTTATAAGATTGGCTGCCACTCCCGATAATCAGCTTGCTAGATTTGAAACTTCTAGACTTATAAGTTCGATATCAAAGAGTAGAGTACTCATACAGGACATTTTTAGTGTCTCAAGTTTAAGAACCAGCTGCACCACTGGGATAATGGAATCGCTATCTGATAATAAGATATCATCAACCATCCAACATTCCGTTAGTGGATCAATCAGTGAACTCATTCTCCAATGAACACTTACACTATATCCCTAGTGTCCCCACATGAGCAACTATAAGATCAGCTATCTGCATCATATGCACGAGTATACAGAATACTAATCTATCCGATTATACTGATGTCTCTCTCAAATAACCTATGACCGAGATTATTTAGGGTCTGTGTTTAAAGGTGAATCGATCTCATTATCATGATCTTATCATAATTTGATTCTCATTACAAAGATCCATAGATATCATAATATATGTAAGAGGCAATATAAAGTGAAAAAATTATCAAATAAATAATAAGCAAAAAGAGTGTATATCATGTCACACGTGTCATCACCCACATGATTGACTTGCGAGGCACCTATGACTAGTAGAGAGAAGCTGGATGACACCTTCCACCTATATGCCCACATGGACAAGAGTCCAAAGGGATGCTACTAAGGGTGGTTAAAGGTTGTCTTCTCGTGGCATATCCCATGGAATATTTTGCATCTATTTGGACCAAGTATAGAAGCCCATCTTCATGTGGGAGAAAGGGGGCTTATTTTTTTTTACTACTTGTGTCTACACTCATACATTTTGGGTAACTAATTTGAGCATCGAAGGGACTCGATTAGGAAACCTCTCCCAACCTTGGTATTAGTGTAGGTGGCATCTCGAGAGCTTAGCGTTTCTACCTTAAAAGCACCTTGGATAACCCTATGCATATAGGTTCAGATCACATTGGGTTAACCAAGACGTCAATAATATTTTTTCTTATTATTTTTAATGCTAGAATAAGAACCTGATATCACAAGAATACTCACCCGCCACCCTCTAAAGGAATGCTCGAGCTAGGAGGCTTTGCCCTCGACCTATAGTACTTTCACTTAGTGGGGGTAACAACTACTCTTTCCATATATGAATGCATCCACCTCGATGCAAATGTTAATGTGGTGCTTGCATCTATTGAATGACTCGAGCCTTTTACCCTTGAGGATAACCCCAAAGCCACCTTCTTGTCCCCACCGAGATGTTCTTGAACCTCATGTAACAAGTGCAGATGTTAACGAGCATGATACAGGATTTTACTATACTTCTGCCCCAATTAGTATAATAGGCAACACCACCAGTTCAACCGTGGTTATGAACTGTGGTTACCGACTTTGGTACCTATTGAGGTTCCCCCACCTGATGTGGTACCGATATCCCAAGAGCACCCGAGACCCATTGAACCATTGGTCGAGGGGGCACTTCACTCCCCAATTATGAAATTCAATGGATCGAACCACCACTCTACCCCATTTGAATATGAGATTTAATTGGTAGATTCGACAGAGGATTTCATGCAGATTTAACTAAGCAAACAAACTGATGTTTAGAGGAGATGTGGTAAGAGTTTCAATAATCCAAAGGGGAGATGCTGGTCAACCCCACCTCAAATTAGTCATCATTTACCCAAAAAATCTAGGTTGAATTGATTCTACTACATTTTTGTCTCCTATCATTAGAAGCATTTGACGATAGTGCTGACCCGATAGAACATATATCAGCTTTTCATACCCAAATGTCGTTGTATGGCATTTTAGATACCTTGATGTGCTGCACCTTTCCAACCACATTAAGAGGCCTAGCATAAAAATGGTATGCTTAGCTGAAGCCGCTTTCCATCATCTCATTTACTCGGCTTGTGAGGGAGTTTGAACTTCACTTCCTCAGGAATGTGCACTCGAGAGCATCAGCAGCGATGCTTCTTGGACTTAGACAAGGGGAGGAGGAGATGCTAGTAGACTTTGTCATATGCTTCAACAACAAAATTCAGGGCATGGTAGATGCCCATCCATCTCTTATAATATAGACCTTCATGATAGGCCTTAAGCCCCCTCGTTTCTTCTAGTTGTTAGTGGAAAGGCTAATAACAATGGTGCTAAAGGTACTTCAGAGAGTCAATTAATATATTACCACTAAGGTAATGACCTTTGGTAAGTTGAGGAGTCATATAAGAGGCTGAAGCAAGAGCGACCACAATCCACTTTGACCTCGAAATCACTGCAATGAAGGAAAACAAATGACCCGAGTTACCTTGCCCAAGGTTTGAATCAAATCCCTTGAATATATCTAGAACTAAAGTTTTTCTACAGATAAAAGAGAAGGAGCTCTTAAATGACTCTCACCTAATGAAGACTCCTTTAGCGAAAAGAGATAGGTCCAAATACTATCGATGCCACTAGGATTATAGTCATGACATGGAGGATTGCTATGACTTGAAAGAGTATATCAAAGAACTTATATGTTGGGAACACCTCGGGTGGTTCATCCAAAAGCATTGAAAACCTCACCATGACCTCAAAGGACGATGGAGAGATAGATTGAAATCATTATTATGAGACCCACCTCAAGAGGAGATAGTTCCTTGGGTCATAAAACTTACACCCGAGCTACCATTGAAAAGTGCCCGAGGACAAAGGGAGACATGAAGATAACCTTCAAGAAGGAAGAGAGGAAGTACGTGGACCTGAACTACGATAATGCTATGATAGTTTCTGTAACGATGATCAATATTTAAGTGAAGAGGGTCATGATTGACACAGTCAACACTACCAATATCCTCTATTTTGATGCTTTCTAAAAACTTGAGCTTTTGATTAACGAACTTACCCCTATGACTTCTTCGTTAATAGGATTCACTAGCGATTTTGTCTCCCCTCTTAGGATCATGAACCTGCATGTCATATTTAGAGATGCACCTTGGTTCAAAATGATACTAGCCAGATTTATAGTGGTGGATATTCCGTTAACATATAATGCAATTATAGGCTGACCCACACTGATAAACTATGGGCGGTGGTATCGACCTACCATATGGTGATAAAATTCCTGACAAAAATCAATATTTTGAAGCTAAGAAGTAATCCAAGGGAGTCATGCTAGTGCTACTTGATAGTGATCTCCCTACCAAAGAAGATCTGACTCAAGGTGCCACCTATGGACCCTTGAGACTTCTCTTAGCCTGCCTCATATCCTGAATTGGTGGAGCCATTGATCAAAGCAACTGCTATGCAAGGCATGACCCAATTGAGTTGTCAAAGTCAGGGTGGGACTTCTTAAGGAGAGATAGGTGTAACTTATTAACTTTCTTCAGGAATACATTGATGTGTTTGTATGATCATAGGGAGATATACTAAGAATTGACCCTAACATAGCTCAATATTACTTAAACATTACTCCTGAAGCATGACCAGTGAAGCAAAGACCTTGCAAGTTTGCTCCTGATCATTAGTAGGCAACTAGTGATATATAGACAAACTGTTAGGAGCAAGCTTTCTTATCAAGATACAGTGTCCCCAATGGCTCGCCAATATTATGCTCATTAAAAAAATATAATAAGAATTAGAGGATATGTGTTGAGTGTATTGATTTCAACAAGGTGTGTTCGAAAGACATCTATCCTCTTTCTCGGATTGATCAGTTTGTCGATGCTACCTCAAGCTCCTAACCTTTATCGATGCATTCTCAAGTATAACCAAATCAAAATGGCACTAGAGGATCATGAATACACTTCCTTTATCACTAGCCCAAACACATATTGCCATCGGGTCATGTTGTTCGGGTTAAAAAATGCAAGGGGCACATACCAAAGAATAGTGAACAAAATATTTAAGTACCAGATTGGAAAAAATGTTGAAGCATATGTAGATGACATGATAATGAGGAGCAAGATAGCTTACTTGTATTTAATAGGCTTGGCTGAAATATTTCAAATCCTAAAGAAGTTTAACATGTACCTCAACCTAACCAAGTGCGCCTTTAGAGTCAACTCGGGAAAGTTCCTCAGATTCATTGTGCACTAAAGGGGAATAGACACAAACCCTAAGAAGGTGAGAGTCATCTTAGAGATGAACCCACCTCGGTTGGTAAGAGAAGTCCAATAGTTAATAGGGTAAATGGCAACACTCAATCGATTCTTATTCCAATTGAGTAATAAGTGTCTAACTTTCTTTTAGATATTAAAGAACCCAAAGAACTTTCTATAGACCTAAGAGTGTTAGTAGGTCTTTAAAAGGCTCAAGGACCACCTCACCTAGGTACTACAACTCGCTTCCGTCACCTCATATGAGTATTAGTATCATAAAGGCACTAAGAGAGGGGGTGGGGTGAATTAATGCTTTCGAAAGAAATTTCCAATTTGAAAGTTTGATTGATAAATCCATATCAGAAATGCATTTAACTTAGAATATGAGTAAAAGTAGTGAGTAATTAAATTAATTAGTAATAGTAATAAAAAGTATAAAAAGAAATGCAAACCAGATTTATAGTGGTTCAATCAAGTTGGCATGGTTATGCCCCAAAATTAACTCAACTAGACTCTAAACGACTTTAATCAAGACTTAACAATTACAATCATGAAGCCTACATTGTCCGGCATGTCATCTGTTCATCCAACACTTCGTTTAAACCTCCGATGCATTGTCCTTTTATTCGATGTATTTCTTGATCCATCGGTATATTGACCTCCCACAACATCTGATCTTCTTGGTGCAATGCCCGATTCTTTCGGCTCGATGCTTGAACTCTAACATGATGCTCTCTAGCCCAACATCCGATTCTCCTACTTCAACGATTTGTCTTTCCATGATCAAATTTTTTTTTGTATCACTTATTTCAAACGCTTATTAGTCCATAAACTCATCAATTGATTTCATTATCAAAATCTATGATTCAAAAATCTCTTTCTTTTTAATGATGACAACCAATTGATGATGGAGTTTTAACTACTATAAATTCTCTTTCGTCTTTGTGTTGATCATATTGTTGTTTCATTCTTACTTAAGTTATAGTGAGATTATCTTTTAGTAACTTCAGCATTTTATCTCTGTTTTGTAGTTCCCTGTCTACTTGTTCTACTTTAGAGGTGCCCAACACATTTTTAGGATCACATGGGGAGGTCGACCATACATAGCCTCATAGGGAGTACACTTTGTGGATGAATGATAAGTTGTATTATACCACCACTTGGCCCAAGGAAGCCACTTTTATCCACTCTTTTGGTCAGTCACCAGTGAAGTATCTGAGGTATGTCTCCAAGCACCTATTCACCACTTCAGTTTGGTCATCGGTTTATGGGTGATACGTCGTACTCATTTTCAATTTAGTGCCCTGCATCTGAAATAACTCTATCCAAAATCTGCTCGTGAAGACCCTATCACGATCACTTACAATAGATCTCGGCATCTCATGCAATTTTATAATATTCTCCATAAAGATTCGAGCAATACTAGAAGTAGTATAGGGATTACAAACAACGCAAAAGTGATCATACTTTGTAAGGCGATCAACCACGACAAGAATTGTACCTTTTCCTTGTGATGAGGGAAGCCCTTTGATGAAGTCCATTGATATATCAATCCATATTAAGTTCAGGATGGGTAAAGGTTGCAGCTTTTTAGGACTTGGCACTGTCTCGCCTTTATGTCGTTGGCATGCATCATATTGTATCACAAATTTAGCAATAATATTTTTCATCCCTACCCAATAAAAATTTTACTTAATTCTCTTATAGGTTCTAAGGAACCCGGAGTGCCCGACCGTAAGTGTGGAATGCATCTCTTAAATGATGGTCTTTATGCAAGTAGAATTTGGCACAAGCACAATGCGTCCCTTATAGTGTAATTCTTTTGAGTCCCAACTGTAATGAGCCACGGAGCTTGGTGTTTTCTCTAATTTTTTTATAATCTTATTAGTCTTTAGATCTTTCTGCCATTCCCTCTTAATATCTTTAAGGAAGTCACTGGTCGAAAGTGAAATGGTCGAAAATTTAGCTTGCTCGGGTAGCCGCGAAAGCGCATTTGCAACAACATTCTCTTTCCCCCTTTTGTAAGTTATTTCATAATCATATCCAAGAAGCATTGTTACCCATTTTTGCTACTCAAGGGAAGATATCTTCTGCTATAAGAAATATTTTAGGCTTTTATGGTTGGTCTTGATTTGAAAGCATCACCTGATCAAGTACGGTCTCCATTTGGTCACTGCATACATAATCGCGAGCATCTCCTTATCGTAAATAGTCATCTTAAGATGGGAAGGAGATAATGTCTTATTGGTATAAGTGAGGCGGTGGCCATCTTGCATTAGTATAGCACCAATTCTTACTTCAGAGGCATTAGCTTCAATAACAAAAGTCTTGCCAAAGTCGGGTAGCGCTAATACGGGCGTTGTTGTCATTGCGGCTTTAAGTTCATTGAAGGCGATGGTGGCTTTGTCCGACCATTGAAAAGCATCTTTTTTCAGTAAGGAAGTAAGGAGTGCACTTATCTTTCCATAGTTTTTCACGAACTTATGGCAGTAGCCTATTAAACCGAGAAAGCCACGTATCGATTTTATGTTTCTCAAGGTTAGCCAGTTCTACATTTCTTCAATTTTGGAGGGGTCCACCACCACACTTTCCTCTGATATGATATGCCTAAGATATTCCACCTTCTATTAAAGAAAGTTGCACTTTGATTTTTTAACAAAAAGAATATGTTCTCACAAAATCGTCAAAACAAGTCGTAAGTGCTGAAAATGACTTTCAAGAGAAGGGCTGTAAATAAGGATATCGTCGAAGAAAACCAACATAAGCTTACAAAGATAATTTCAAAAAATATCATTCATAAGACTCTAGAAGGTGGAGGGAGCATTGGTGAGACCAAAGGGTATTACCAAAAATTTGTAGTGGTCGTTGTGTGTTTGAAAGGCGATTTTCGGTATGTCTTCTTCGCACACTCATATTTGATGATACCTAGATCAAAGGTCTAGCTTTATGAAGATTCATGCTCCCTTTAATTCATCAAGCAATTCATCTACTACTAGAATAAGGTATTTGTCCTTGATGGTTATGTCGTTGAGAGCTTGGTAATCAATGCACATTCACCATGTTCCGTCTTTCTTTCGTATGAGGAGCATCGGTGAAAAGTAGGGGCTGCAACTTGGCCGAATAACTCCTGTTTTGAGTATCTCTTTTATAATCTTTTCTATTTCATCCTTCTGAAGATGTGGATACTGATATGGCTAAGTATTTGCTGGAGGTTTGCCTGGAAGAATCGATATACAATGATCATGCCGACGAGTAGGAGATAAGTTGCACGGCTCATCAAATATATCTAAAAATTCAGCAAGTAAAGGAAGTAGTTGGGTCTTCAAATTCTATTGGCTCTTCCTTAATTTACTGCTTGAGTTATACTAAAAAGCTGTTACATGCTTTGTGCAAAACCTTCTCCATTCGTTGTGTGCAAATTGTCATTACGTTACTCCCATGTTTCCCATGCAGTATCACATGTTTCCTTTTACTGTAAAATTTCATAATTAGTTTCGTAAAATTTCAAGAAATATTACCTAATGTCATCAGCCATTCAATGCTGAGCATGGCCTCATAATCATCAAGAGCAAGGAGGAAGAAATATGCAATTATCTCTTGGTACTACAGCAAAAATTTCACCCACAGGCACCTATGATCACACTTCAAAATTCATCTGTCAGTGACCTTAACGTCAAACCTACTACAATTCTTGATAGTAAGGCCATCTGAATAGTAACCTTATTGTTCATAAAATTATTACTGCTCCCAGTGTCAATAAGAACGGTGATAGGTTGTTGCTTTAGAAATCCTCCCACTTTCATTGTTTACGGGTTCGTGTAACCAACAAGGGCATGTATCATACTAAAAAGCTGTTACATGCTTTGTGCAAAAACCTTCTCCATTCGTTGTGTGCAAATTGTCATTACGTTACTCCCATGTTTCCCATGCAGTATCACATGTTTCCTTTTACTGTAAAATTTCATAAATTTCACCCACAGGAACCTATGATCCACACACTTCAAAATTCATCTGTCAGTGACCTTAACGTCAAAACCTACTACCATTCTTGATAGTAAGGCCATCTGAATAGTAACCTTATTGTCATTAAAATTATTACTGCTCCCAGTGTCAATAAGAACGGTGATAGGTTTGTTGCTTTAGAATCCTCCCACTTTATGTTTCTTACGGTTCGTGTAACCAACAAGGGCATGTATCTTAATATCAACCAGCTGTTGTTCTTCATCCATTGACCTCTTTCTCAGCTCCTGACCTCCTCCCCATATCTTCAAGAGGTTTCAATTAGTAGGAGGCGGCCCCTTTTGCAGCGATAATCGTGATTCCATGGCTCATCGCAATGCTAACAAAGACCCTTTGCTAATTGGTCATATAGTTCTTTTCTTATCAATATTTTTGGCAGCGAAGGATGGCTAGGAGCAGAAGGAGGTTTATATGCTGCGAGCCTAGGAGAGTTTCTCATCCTCTGAGCATCTTAGTTAAGCCGTTCTTCTTGTATTCGAGTGAAAGAAATCACAATTGTCACGGTATGGGGCTGCTATACCTTAACCTCCCATTTTATTTTTGGCTTGAGTTATTCGATGAATGTTCCTAACAATTGATGGTTAATCCAATCATGAGCAAGGTAGGATAGCTTCTCAAACTTAGTTTGGTACTCTTGAATCGTAGAGGTTTGTCAAATCTTTACGAGTTAGCCATCAATATTTTCATACTCCATAGGTCTGAAACGATTCAATAGTGCGTTTTTAAATTGATTTCACGTCAGAGCCCTATGATTGTATTCCAACCAATTGTACCATTGAATAGCATCTCCATTAAGATGGATGAGAGTAATTTCTACCATAGCATCATCCGACGTTCGGTAGTAGCAAAAGTAATGTTCGACGCACGAAATCCATCCTGCCAGGTCTCCTTCTTCCCATCGTGGGAAGTCCACTCTCATGCATGGCTGAAGCATGTCTGTGGGCTGTCCCTCATTCTTTGAAGGTCTCTCTGAACTTTCTCCTCACTGAAATTTGGTTGGACTTGGTGGTTGTCCAATTCTGAATTCTGCAAACAAAGCGCGCAATTTGTCCTCTAAGTGCGATTCAAGCCACGATTCAATCCAAGATTCCAATGCTTCAAATTTGGCATCAATTAGATCTTGAAAAGCTATAGCATATGCCTGTAGATCATAGATGTCCCTATCTTTTCTTTATTGATGGGTTAATGGCATGAGGTGGTGGAAGGTTCGAAAAAATTGAGGATTACGGAAAGGTGCTGCAATAGGTTTTTACGTCTAAAGTGTCGCAGTTTATATGTAAAAGGTCAGTGGTTTATATTGAGAATTTTTTGACAAAACCGAAGGGAAATTTGCTATTAGGAAGTGTTAGGGCTATCGTAAAAATTTTGTAGAGATTTGGATAGAAAAAATACAGTAGCAAGATCAAATAAATTGTGTTATGCGATTAGAATTCTGCAGTGCATCTTTCGTCATAGAGATAAAACTTTATGACGAAAAATTTATGTAGCAATATAGGAACAATTTTTTTTTTTTGGATTCTTGAATAAGGATAACTAAATTGTAATAGTAGTAAGGTTGGAAACTATAACATATTGCAATTCATGGGGAGATCAAAGGATGATCCACGGTGGTGGAGATGACGATGAAATTCGATGACGATCTTTTAAGCAATGGTGGGAATTGGTTTAGGCAACTGTGAAGGGCTGATGGATAGTTGTGGAAGGGCAGCGAGATGCCAAGAATGCTACTCTGATACCAAGTGATAGAATCCTTGTGGATTCTAAGCTTAGGGTTGATCTCTTTAGGGGATCGACCTCCTTGGAACTCTATAGGGGTTCTTTCCTATAGGTTACTATTCAAAGGCTGCTAAAAAGATTCATCTATTTCTCCCAAAAGAGGATGAATACATGACTATTTATAGGGCTTCTAAACCCCAACTCCTAATAGGACTCCTACTCAAGACTCCTACTTTTAACCAACTCCTAATGCTTCTCTAAGAAGCAACGTCCAAACCAATCCTATCCTTAACCGGATTCTTCACCACTTTAATAGGGGTCGGCTAGGTAAGTTTTACATGAATGCCCCTTTTAATGAAACTCAATTAGGACTCTCCTAGCTAAAGTCCTAAAAAAATCATAGTACTTTCATTGTAAATGTCATATGCATAATTTCAGTTTTCATCGTAAAGATCAAGATAATCATGTGACTTTCATTACAAAGGTCATATGCAAAACATAATAGTTAAAATATTAAAATAATCATTATATACTTCATATGCATAGTTTCAAACCATCATAATTTTTTATGTTATCAAAGAGTACAATCAGCTTCTCCTCCCCTTTGTCATCAACAAAATGAGAAATGTGTAAGTTTTTACTTCTCTTTGAAATATGCAAGCTACTACTTCTCTTTTCCCCTTTGTCATTATTGAAAAGAAGAGAGGGATATCATGGATTCATCATGCTATTTCTCTTCATTTACATCAATATATCAATTGCAAAACTATTTTAATATCAGAACATGAAGGCTATTAATATCAAAGATAAGTTGAAGTTATGAGAGGTCAATTGATAATGGGGTATTACAAATCAGGAATATAAAGGAATCATATGAAATAAATAAATCTCAAATCATGAATACCAAAAGATCATGAATCATTTTGATAAATCTCTTCTTTAGTAAATAGCAAAAAGAAAGAATTATAGAAAATCAAATAGTAAAAGATTTTGATTCATACAAAAGAAATCTCAAGTCATAAATACTGAAAAATCAAGAGAAAGATCATGATTCATTTAGATAAATCTCCTCTTTAGTAAATAGCAAAAAGAATCATAGGAGAACAAATAATAAAAGATCTTGATTCATATAAAATAAATCTCAAAGTTATAAATATCAAGTGAAAGATCATGATTCATTTAGATAAATATTCTTTTTAGTAAAGAAAAAGAATCATACGAGAATAAATAGTAAAAATTTTTGATTCATGCATTTGAATAAATATTTTTCAATGAAGAGTGAGTTTAAACACCTCTGGTCGTTCTACCGCCCAAGATAGTCTTTCTAACACCTTAGGTTGAGAATTTTGATGAGAAAATCTCTGTAGAAGGACTTTGAGTTGGACTTGACCTAATCAGTGAGGTTAGAACAAAAACACACCTAAGGGTATTGAGGTACAAAAAAGCAGTGGCTAGGTTGTATGACCGAGATGTTCACCCATGGAGAGCTGGATTAGGGGACCTAGTGCTTCGAAAAGTTGAAGTTAGTGACCCAACCATATCCTAGGGTAAGCTGGTGTTGAATTACGAATGGCCCTATCTTGTCATCGAGGTCATCCGAGATAAAACTTATTGCCTTAGGATGAGAAAGAGAGCGGTGCTGCCAAAGATATGACATATTATAAACTTGAAGAAGTTTTATCCCTTAAAAGTCCCTCGAGATTAGGTTAGGGAGGCTATGCCCCAAGCATCGAGCATAGGTATATCATATCTTTGGCAATAATTATAAAGTGTATGCATACTCTTAAGATGTCAGTGATGTAAGCTAAGAAAGAAAGTTTTATTGCTTTAAAAATGATTACATCGACTTGGTCAAGCCTCTACATTTCAAAATAAAGCCTTGTCCTACTAAAATAAAGGATTGGTCGGACAAACAATCCCAAAGATGTTATCAATAAAAGAAACAAGGAAAAAGTTAGGTAAACAGACCTGATGACTGAGACCAACATAGTAGGTGGTAGCAGGCTAGGCATCGGGACGAAGTGGTGAGTTAGGGCCATTATCAAAAGATACCTTAAGTGCTATCGGGACGTGTTGGTCCTCAGGGTAATTGGTGAATAGATCCTCCTCGAACTTTAGTCTAGGGTACCTCGTCTTCAAATAGGTTAAGATAATGTGGTACCCATACTAATATAAGATGACCCTTAATCTCTCCAATCTTCTCATAAACCCAACAAAGGCCTTGTAGTTGGCGATCGCCTCCTCTCGATACCTTAGCATCATATGTTGCTCATGTTGAATCTCGGATTTTGATGATGAAATCAATTGATGAATTAGTGATCTAATCCATGTGTTGAGATAAGTAATGCAGGATTAACCACGATCATAAAAAAGGTAAAACAGTTAAAGAAGAATCAAATGTTGGGCTGGAGTCAATAATCGGGCATCGGGTCAAATGAATCGAGGGATACACTAAAGGATCGGACGATTCAGTGAAAGCTCACTAAGAGTTCACCAAAAGCTTGCTAGAAGTTTGTCGAAAGCATATCAAAAGATCGTCGGGAGTTCACAGGAAGTTCATCAAGAGTTTGATTGAACAATTAAAATGTCGGACAACTTAGATTGCTTCTATCATTATTGTTTTAGTCTTAACTATCGTAGTTGGGACTTTAATTTAACTTAGTTTTGGGAGAAATCCTACTAACTCAATTAGGGGCCAACTAGGCCTAAAATAGGACTGAATTAGGCTGGTTAGATGGCTCATTCAGCCACTTGAAGCCATGTCAAGCGGTAGCACCGCCCAGACTAAGCAGTGGAACTGCCTCAGGCTTGACCTCCTAGGTGGTCTGAGTGGTGGTATCACCCAGACTAGGAGGTGGTACCGTCGGCCATTAATGCCTGTAGGCAATGGTACCGCCCAAGCAGGCAGTGGTATCATCAGAGCCTAGTATTCAAGGCGGTAGTACCGCTTAGACTAAGCTGTGGTACTGTTAGTGCAAAGTGTGTCAAGCAATAGTACCGCCCAATACTGGTGGTGGTACCGCTAGTACCCCAAAGACCTAGGATGAGACTTTTTTTGCTCCATTTTAAAAACCATTTGGGGCTTATAAATACTCCTCTCATCCCTACTCAAAACATAAAAAAAGGAACTTGAAAAAATTATGTGAAACTCTATTGTAATTCTGCTAGAATTCCCCTCTCCATCTCTGTGTGAACTCTATTTAAGGTAGGGCTGTGAGAGCTATAAAGGTTGTCCCCTAAACCTATAAAAAGAAGAATATAGCTATAAAAGGGTAGTTAATCTTTGTCGATTGAAGGAAGATCAATAGTGGAAGTGGGTGACCTCGACAGGGAGGAATCGGAAGTGAATGTAGGTCACAACGACTAAGCCACTATAAAACTAGTGTGTTCTCTTTCTTCTCTGCTATTTACTTACTTTGCAACTGCTTTACGTCTTCATCACTCTCTTACAAACATCTTTAAGCTTAAACATCACATCTTTCCTATATGGTTTTATTGTACGAATTTTCACGATCAACATAGTTTTCTAAAAGCACTAATTCAAACCCTCCCCCCCTCACCCCCCCTCCCTTCTTAGTGTCGACTTGATCCTAACAATTATTATCAGAACAAGGTTACTCTCTTTTGGTTTAAAACCCAAGAGAGATGGCTTTTACTGATAATCAAGTGGGTCATTCTATCATTCATCCTCTTATGTTCAATGAGACGGACTACACGTATTAGAAAACTAGAATAAGAATTTTCTTGCTTTTTATGGATTTTGGTTATGGAACATTATTGAAAGTGATTTTAAGAAGTCTTCCAAACAATGAATGAATGGAATGATTTGAAAAAAAAAAAAAAAAAAAAAAAAAAAAAAAAAAAAAAAAAAAAAAAAAAAAAAAAAAAAAAAAAAAAAAAAAAAAAAAAAAAAAAAAAAAAAAAAAAAAAAAAAAAAAAAAAAAAAAAAAAAAAAAAAAAAAAAAAAAAAAAAAAAAAAAAAAAAAAAAAAAAAAAAAAAAAAAAAAAAAAAAAAAAAAAAAAAAAAAAAAAAAAAAAAAAAAAAAAAAAAAAAAAAAAAAAAAAAAAAAAAAAAAAAAAAAAAAAAAAAAAAAAAAAAAAAAAAAAAAAAAAAAAAAAAAAAAAAAAAAAAAAAAAAAAAAAAAAAAAAAAAAAAAAAAAAAAAAAAAAAAAAAAAAAAAAAAAAAAAAAAAAAAAAAAAAAAAAAAAAAAAAAAAAAAAAAAAAAAAAAAAAAAAAAACATAAAAAAAGGAACTTGAAAAAATTATGTGAAACTCTATTGTAATTCTGCTAGAATTCCCCTCTCCATCTCTGTGTGAACTCTATTTAAGGTAGGGCTGTGAGAGCTATAAAGGTTGTCCCCTAAACCTATAAAAAGAAGAATATAGCTATAAAAGGGTAGTTAATCTTTGTCGATTGAAGGAAGATCAATAGTGGAAGTGGGTGACCTCGACAGGGGAGGAATCGGAAGTGAATGTAGGTCACAACGACTAAGCCACTATAAAACTAGTGTGTTCTCTTTCTTCTCTGCTATTTACTTACTTTGCAACTGCTTTACGTCTTCATCACTCTCTTACAAACATCTTTAAGCTTAAACATCTTTCCTATATGGTTTTATTGTACGAATTTTCACGATCAACATAGTTTTCTAAAAGCACTAATTCAAACCCTCCCCCCCTCACCCCCCCTCCCTTCTTAGTGTCGACTTGATCCTAACAATTATTATCAGAACAAGGTTACTCTCTTTTTGGTTTAAAACCCAAGAGAGATGGCTTTTACTGATAATCAAGTGGGTCATTCTATCATTCATCCTCTTATGTTCAATGAGACGGACTACACGTATTAGAAAACTAGAATAAGAATTTTCTTGCTTTTTATGGATTTTGAGTTATGGAACATTATTGAAAGTGATTTTAAGAAGTCTTCCAAACCAATGAATGAATGGAATGATTTGAAAAAAAAAACTTTCTCCTTGAATGCTAAAGCGATGAACGCTTTGTTTTGTGCTCTTGATAAAACTGAATTTAATAGGGTTTCTATATACGAAACTGCACATGGTATTTGGCATACACTCAAAGTCACACATGAAAGCACAAGTAGGTTTAAAGAGTCAAAAATTAATCTTTTAGTTCATAGCTGTGTTGTTTCACATAAAACAAAGCAAGACCATTGGATACATATACAACCATTTTACAGATGTCATCAATAGTCTAAAAGCATTTGGTAAAAGTTTTTCTAATTTTAAACTTGTAACAAGATATTAAGATCCATTCGAAAAAGTTGGGATCCTAAAGTAATGGCAATACAAGAGCAAAGGACCTAAATAACTTTCCACTTGAAGAACTTATCCTTGATGACCTATGAAATGACGTGTATAGTATATGATAAACCTGAGAACAACTTTCCAAAGAACAGGAAGGGCATGACACTTAGAACCAAAGAAGGCCACTTAGGTGAAAAATCAAGTGATGATGATGATGACTATGACTTGGCTGGCACTCCTTACAATAAAATTTAAAAAATTCATAAAAAAGAACAAAACAAAATAAGACATTAAGAACAAAAGTGAATTAAAAAAGGACCTAATAATATACTATGAATGCAAGAAGCCAAGGTAATTCAAAAATGAATGTTCTCAAGTGAAGAAGAAACTATCAAAGAAAAAGAAAGCACTTAAAGCGACTTGGGATGATTCAAGTGTATCCAAAGACGATGAGCTAACCAACAAAGAAGAAGTTGCTAACTATGTATTAGTGGCATTTGACAACGAGGTAAATGACTCAATCAAAGCTCATTTATCTTTTTTCATGATTTGTTTGCTAAATATAAATTAGTTGATAAAATATATAAATTATTGAACAAGGATTATGTTTCTCTTTCTAGTGAACTTGAAAATTTTAAAAATGAGCATGATAAGTATATGTTAACTCCTTATACTCAATGTGAAGAGTTTGAGTCATCTAAAAAGGAAAATTTATTGCTACCAGAAACATTAGAAAAATTTAGAATGGGTAATAAATCTTTAAACATGATCCTTACTAATAAGGGTCATGTTCATAGAAAGGGAGGATTTGACTTTATGAGTAACATTTAACAAAAGCCAATTATCTTCATTAAAGGACCTACATTATATGTCTCACATAGAGAAAAATATAATTTTTATGAAAAATAAAATCATTTTGCTTACAAATGTATATTTAAAAGGTATAGTCCACATAAATTAGTTTGGGTTCCTAAAAGAACCATAAATCACTCAATGATAGGTAGATTTATTTATGAGAGACCCAAAGTTAAATGTATACCTAAAAAAAAACCTCATTTCTTATATATATGTTTACAATCACAAACTAGGAGCAAGAGATAGTACCTTGATAATAGATACTCAAGGCACATAATCGGAGATCTAACTTAATCCTCTAAGCTCACTAGCTAAGATGAAGGATATGTCACCTTTGGAGATAATAACAAATGTAAAATTATTGGCAAATTAACCATAGGTAACAAGTCAAACCTCTTGAGTAAAGATGTACTATTAGTAGATTGTTTAAAACATAATCTACTAAGTATTAGTCAATTGTGTGATAAAGGATATATTATCAAATTTGAATCTAATGCTTATATAATTGAAATACCACATAAAAATAGATCGATAATATCTTAAAACATAATAATGTGTATATGATTTATATTGATGAATTTTATGATGAAACGTGCTTTTTGGCTTTAAATAATGATACTTGACTTTGGCATAGGAGATTACGTCATACTAGCATGAAACTGATCTCTTAAATCTCAATTAGAAAACTTGTAAGAGGAATATCTAGCATCAAGTTTGTCAAAGACAAAGTTTGTGATGCATGTCAACTAAAAAACTAAATAAAAAGTAGTTTTAAATTAAAGAATCAAATAAGCATCTCTAGACTACTATAATTAATCTATATGGATTTATTTGGACCAATTGATACAACAAGCCTAGGAGGTAGTAAATATGTCTTTGTAATTGTTGATGATTATAGTAGATATACTTGGACAGACTTCTTGACATATAAAAGTGATTGCTTTAAATTTTTTTAAAATTTTGTAAACTTGTTCAAACTAAAAAGGGTTTTATGATTTCGTCTATTCATAGTGATCATGGTGGTGAGTTTCAAAACCGTGATTTTAAGATTTTTGTGAGTCAAATGGGTACAATCACAATTTCTCTACTCCAAGAAATCTACAACAAAATGGAGTAGTTGAAAGAAAAAATATGAGCTTACAAGAAATGAAAAGAATCATGTTAAACGAACATAGCCTACCCAAATATTTTTTAATTGAAGCCGTTAACACGATATGCTATGTCATGAATAGGGTTCTCATAAGACCATTACTTTTCGAAACTCCCTATAAATTGTGGAACAACAAAAGACCTAATATTTCATATTTTAAAGTTTTTAGTTATAAATATTTTATTTTAAATGAAAAAGATGCCTTAGGAAAATTTGATGTAAAATCTAATGAAGGCATTTTTCTTGGTTATTCCTCTATGTCTAAAGCTTTTTGTGTCTTTAATAAAAAAACTTTGGTTATAGAGGAATCTATTTATATTCTTTTTAATAAGATTTCTAAATTTTAAAAAATAATTTTGATAATAATTTTGATTTTGATATTTTGAATTTAAATGAAAATTCTCCTCTCCCTAACAACTTAGATGCGTTTGCTTCCACGGAATCCTTGCCTAAGGAATGAAAGTGTGTAGATACTCATCCTAAGGAGCTAATCATCATAGATACATCAAAAGGTGTTCAAACTCATTCTTCTTTTAAAAATTTTTATGTGAATGCAGCCTTCTTTTGTCACATTGAGCCAAAATGCATTAAAAAGCCCTGAAAGATGATTTATGGGTTATTGCAATGCAAAGGAGTTAAATCAATTTAAGAGAAATAAAGTGTGAAAGCTTATTCCTAGACCAAGTGACCATTTAGTAATTGATACTAAATAAGTCTTTAGAAATAAGCAAGATGAACTTGGTATCATAGTTAGAAACAAGGCTAGATTAGTGCCCAAAGGTTTCAACCGAGAAGAAAATATTAATTATGAAGAAACCTTCGCTCTTATGGCTAGACTTAAAGCCATAAGGATTCTCCTTGCCTATACTTATTATAATAATTTTAAGTTATTTCAAATAGATATTAAAAGTGCTTTTCTAAATGGTTTTATTTTTAAAGAAGTTAATGTTAAACAACCACTCGAATTTAAGAATGCTCTTTTTCCTAACAATGTGTTTAAGTTATCTAAGGCCCTTTATAGATTGAAATAAGCCCCAAGGGCTTGGTATGAGAGGCTTAGTTCTTTCCTTATTCAAAATAATTTCTCAAAAGATAAGGTTAATACTATATTATTTATTAAAAATTTTGAAAATAATCTTTTTGTTATTAAAATTTATGTTGATAATATTATTTTTGGTTCTACAAATTAGTCTTTATATGAATCTTTTGCCAAAAGTATGAGCCAAGAATTCAAATGAGTTTATGGGTGAATTAACCTTCGATTACAAATTAGGCAACTAAATGATAAAATTTTTGTTACTCAAACTAAATATGCTTTAGATCTATTAAAATGGTTCAACATGGATAGTTCTACGGATATTAACACACCAATGAGTACTTCCACAAAATTAAATATGTTGAATCTTGGATTTTGATGATGAAACTAATTGATAATGTTATAATCAAATCTGTGTTTTGAGTGATGTAGGACTAGCTTCGATCAGGAAAGATAATTAAAATAGGAAGAATCAATGTTGGGCCAGAGTGGAATATATCAGAAGATTGGACGTTGAGCCGGAGAATCGGTAGACGTGTTGGTAGAAGGCTTCATGCCATGAGTTCGGGCATTAGGCCTAGAAGAGCGGACATTGCGCCAAGGAGATCGGAGTTACGGAGATCAATATGCTGATTGGGCAAAAGGTTACAAAAGAAGACGATGCACCAAAGGATTGAATGAAGCGCCGATGAACCAATGGCATGCCAAACAACATTTAATTAATACTTGTAATAATTGTCTAGATCGAAGTAGTTGTAATTGGGTTGGTTTAGAATGTAATTATGCCAACTCAATTAGGGGCCAATTGGGCCAAGAGAAAAGCTCATTCAATGACTCAAAAGTTGGGTCAAGCGGTGGCACCACCAGTCCAGGTGGTGGCACCGCTAGTGGCTTAGTCTCTAAGACATAGTCTCCAAGACTGTGTTAGGCGGTAGTACCGCCCAGTGCCAAGTGATGGTAACGCCTATGTGGGTGATGGTACCACCTAAACACAGTCTCCCAAACTATGTCAAGCGGTGGTGTCATGCCCCTTGAATTTAATCCTCATTCAGGAGGTGTAAACCTAACTCAAAATTGATAATATTATAATTCAACAAATAATCCAAGATCCAAACATATATTTGAGGATATTGAGAAAATATTCAAGTCATTTTCATATATTCCATAATTCATAAGACCTGTGTAGTTTATCATCATACCATCATATCACTTAATGATTCACAAAATTTAGGAGGTGTGAACCTTGTTAGGATCGGAGCGGCACTAAGAGGGGGGGTGAATTAGTGCAGCGGATTAAAACGTCGGTTTTGGAAACTTTTTCGTACGATAAAAACCGAACTCGGAAGTGCTTAACTTAAAAGCGTGTTCATAAATATGTGCAGCAAAAGTAATGAGGAAGTAAAGCACTTATAAAGATTTGCAGTAAGGTAAAGTGCAATAAGTAAATGCAAACCAGAGAACACGCCAAATTTAAAGTGGTTCGGTCAAAATGACCTACATCCACTTGCGAAGCCTTCTTCGATGAGGCTCCCAACTTCCACTAGCAAATCACTTTGAAGGGGAAGGACAAATACCCCTCTTACAACCTTTTACAAGTGGTTCACACTCTTACAAAGTTTCAATGAGAAAGAAGGATGTGAACACTCAAGCAATTTGAAAGTAAGACTTGCTAAGGCTTTGCTAAGACTTTTTTTCACTCTATTGCTTCTCTAAAAGTTGTTATCTCAGTTGAGAATAGAGAGGTATTTATAGGCCTCAAGAGGATTCAAATTTGGGCTCCAAAATTTGAATTCTCTTCGGTTCCCGAAGCTAGCGGTGCCACCGCCTGTCAGTGGCGGTGCCACCGCCTATCAGTTGTGACACTGACAGTGTACTGGGCGGTGCCACCGCCTAGTCCAGCGGTGCCACCGCCAGGCTCTCGGGTGCTGAGCGGTGCCATTGCCCAGACCAGCGGTGCCACCGCTTGGCTCTCGGGTGTTGGGCGGTGCCACCGCCTGGCTCTTTCAGCTCACTAGTTGGGCTCCAAACTTGGCCCAAACCAGTCCGAACTCGGGCCCAATTGGCCCCTACTTGGGTTATAAGATTAACACCTAATCCTAACCCTAATTAACATGCTAACTTCGAATTTAAAGACATTTCCTAAGCTATTACAAAGTTCGCAAGTCAAGATTTCTTCCGGCGAACTTCCGACGGTCTTTCGATAAACTCTCGGAAACCATTCTACGGACTCCCGGCAAGCTCCGAAACTTCACAATTTGATCTTGGCGAGTTTCAACTAGCTTCTTCGGCAAGCTATGATCTTTCTCGGTGAGCTCTGCGAACTTCCGACGAACCTTCCAGCGAGCTTCCAAAAACCCATCGGCAAGCTCCCTACTCATTCTCGGCTAGTTCCGACAGCATTCCTGACGAACCTTCAGACTTCCGTCGAACTCTCGAACTCCCAACGAATCCTTCACGCTTGACTCCGGCACTTTGATTCACTTTATGTCTTCATCGTTATCGTAGTTAATCCTGCACACACAAGCCAAAACTCTACTCCGATCTAGACAATTATTACAACGTGAATTGACATTCTGTTGCCCGACACGTCATTGGTTAGCGCTTCGTCCAATTCTTCAGCGCATCGTTCTCTCTTGCGGCTTGTTGCCCAATCGGCGGTTGACCTCCACAACCCCGATATCCTTGGTGCAATTCCGCTCTCCTTGGCCCGATGCCCAACGTCCGAAGCATTCTGCCGTCCAATATCCTTACGTGATCTCCTCCGACGCAACGTCAATTCCTTCTGTGTCAACTGTCTAATACTGATCGAGTAGACTTGCATCACTCAAAATGCAGTTAAACATCTAAACACAATCAATTAGTTTCATCATCAAAATCCGAGATTCAACAATCTCCCCCTTTTTGATGATGACAACTAATTGATGACTACCGGAGTTAACCTTAACTCCCCGGAGTTTAACCAAACTCCCCCTATCAATATGTCATTGATAGAACACTTGGATTATCCCAAATCCAAGCAACATTCATCACATGTTATGAAAAACATTTAAACCATCATGCAAATATATAAAATATTCAATTCAATGCATGAAGTCATCAATATACTTCTCCCCCTATGTCATCAACAAAAAGGAGAAGTAGCTCTAGCTTTTTTAAAAGATATTCAAGTTTTTGTAACGTGAAGCTAGATTTTCATCACAACATATAAGCACAAAAGCATAGTAAAATTCTTAAGTTCAATCATGGCAATTCAACACTTGCTTCTTGTGTAAGATTGCACTTTGCTTTTCTTTGCATGTTCTAACTAGCAAAAGCGTTCTCTCCTTTGTTTTTGTCGAAAAGTAGGGAAGAGTACAAGCTAGCCAGCATTTGCCTTGAGCTAGCAATCTTTCTCCCCCTATGTCATTGCCGAAAAGAAGGAGAGGAACCAATGATTTAGACTTTTACATAAATTATGAATTTGCATCAATCAATATTTCAATCATCACATGATACATACAAGACAAAAATGCAAAGAAATCATGTCATGAAAGACATCAATTGTTAAACATGATATGATAATAGTCTCAAAAATTTCAATTTGCAATACATGTGATACATTGCGATACTAAAAAATTTAATGCGATGCTTTTAAGGATATCAACCTATTTTTTTTATACAAAGCATGGCAAGAGTAATTATATTGCAAGTTTTCTAAGTTTTACAATTTTTGCTTCTTTTGAGATAGCAATTCTTTGCTTCTCTACAAGCTAGCAACTTTTATGATATGCAAGTTTTACTACATACAAGCTAGCAAATTTTACAATATTTTTAGAACATGCAAGCTAGCAGTTTTGAGATGTTCAAGAAAGCAACCCTTGCTTCTTAAAATACACAAGTTTGCTAGATGTGCACGTTAGCATGTTTTGCTTATTGAGATAGGCAAGATAGTGATGTTCAAGAAAATAACTTTTGCTTCTTGAAATAAGCAAGTTAGCAATCTTTGCTACTTAAGATAGGCAACCTAGTAATCAAGTTTTTGCATCTTCTTGACTTGTGCAAACTAGCTATCTCCCCCTTTGTCATTGTCAAAAGGAAAGGAAGACCCTTTACATCAATTATGACAAAGGTAAGTATCAATCTTATTTGTGCATCATTATATTTTCAAATTAGAATATGCACATTTTCAAAAATCTTATATTTCATTCATGCACGATATTGAATAAATCGATTAACATTATGAGGATATCATACATGATACTAAAATTTTTAACTATTTATAAACATTTTGATCATGATACCAAACATTCATCATTTAGAGCATTCATGACACAAAACATTAAATCAACATTTCTAATACATTATTTTAGCAACAACTCATAGTATTTTAAATCATGATTTACATCATATGCAATACATCACATCATAATTAGAAAGCATAAGTATTGCTTACATCATTGTAAATCATAAATGTTTCATATCATGATGGTATCAACTTGTCAAATTATATCCTACCATGCATGATCAAAACTTTTCATTTGTATGCATCAAAATAATATCAAGAGTATTTCATGCATATTATCAAATCATCATTTATAATTACATCAATATTCCAATCATTATTTCAGTTTACACATCATGAGATCAATAAATTTGCATTATAGACAATCTCATGTTTTATCATTCATATTATTTCAATCATCACTATAACTCATCATGCACAAAATATAAAATCATCTAACATGATTCAAACATTTATTTTCAAAATATTTATCACTATTTTCATGTATGATAATAAAGTATTCATGATACCGAACATTAAATCAACATTTTAAGTATTAATCTTTTCATGATTGTTGGTACCAAACATTTATCATTTAAAGCATTCATGATACACAGCATATGCAATACATCACATACATCATCATAATAAAAAGCATATGCATCATTTCAAATCATAAACATTTCAAATTATCATGATATTAATCTGTCAAATTGCATCTTGCCATGTATGATCATAACTTTTTCAAATGATAGTATCTAAATGTCAATATTCATTACATCCTATCATGCATGATAATTAACTTCTCATTTGTATTTCATGCATAATTTCATTCATCACATTAGAAATATCAAGAAGAATTAATTGGGTGATTAGATGAATATTTTCATGAATACAAGCAATTGCATAAAAATCATATCATGAAGGATTAGAATATGTGTATACCAAAAGGCATGATTTCTTTTGGAAAACCTCCTCTTAAATAATCAAAAGAAAATCTTAGAAGATCAAATAATAAAAGATATTCAAAAGAAATTTTAAGTCATGAATTTCGAAAAAGATATTCTCTTTAGTAAAAGAACCTTAGGAGAAAAAGATTTCAATTCAAGCATATAAAATCTTGACTTAAGCATAAGAAATCTCAATTTACAAATTTTGAGAAATCAAGATAAAGCTCATTTAAATTTAAATCATCAAATCAAGATCATTTTCAAGAGATTCACAAAAGTGATACAAATAGATTCATGATTTTAATTCCCATGATAATATATTTTCCTTTTAAAGTGTTTCTATTCATGTGATTTATTTCATTTATGCCAAATAAAAAATATGCATCAATGTTCAAAAACCGAAAAAGCCATTTTCATTACCGTAAAAATCGATAATCCATAAGTCTCAAGAATCATCATGCATAATTTCGAAATCTATTAAGCATGATCATTATGCATAACATCAAGACATGGTTTCAAAATATTTAATATTTTCATTACATAATTACATCATTATGCATCATCGAAATTGATTTCATAAAGTATTTTCCATCAAGATCATTTTGTTTGTTGTAGTCATGCATTTTTTTTTTAGGTGAATCTAACTTTTCAAGCTTAGTTTTTGATACAAGATCCATACATCATCATTAAGCATGATATCAAACTTCTTTATATTTTCATTAAGACATCAAGCATGGTTTCAATCAAAATTGGAAATCATCAAAATACACATTATTTCTTCTTGAAAAACATTTATCATCATTTAAACCAAAAAAGAGCTTTCATTACGGCAAATATCAATAATTCATAAATCACAAAAATTATCATGTATAACTTTAAAATCTCATGCATAAAATCATCAATCATGGTATCAAAACATTTAATATTTTCATTACATCATTATGCATTACTTCAAATCAAACATGATTTCATTTAATCAAAATCGAGAAATAACAATGGAAATCAACTTGAAACACATTATTACTTCTTAACCACATATAGCATAATTTCATAAGGCATTTTTAATCAAAATCATTTTGTTTATCATAAACATGCAATTTTCATGATTATTTTTAAAATTACTAGAATCATAAGCATGATTCCTAATTTTTGCATTTTCATTATTAAATTATTAAACATGCAATTTTTAAGAAAATTAATTCTAAACTAATAAAAGAGGAAAATGCATCATAAAAAGCATCACGTAATTTCAAAATAAATTAAAGGAGTTTCGTTTGAGTTGTTTACCTTATTGACGAAAACCGTTAAGGCGTAGTTTGCCACCTCGCCTTTCTTGATTTTCTCCTTGTCTTCGGAGGAGCTCGATTCATCCCAATTTTTCTTCTTCTTGCGTTCAAAGCAAGTAGTTGCATTCTTTTTGTTCTTTAATTTTTGTTTCATTAAGTTTTTAATGTTCATGAGTAGTTCAAGTTCACCATCACTTGAGCTTATGCTCGAGTGGTCTTCAAATGTTCTATGTCCCAAATCCTCCCTATTCTTTGAAAGGTGGTTCTCAAGTTCTTTACGTGCATTGCACATCATTTCATAGGTCATCAAGGACCCTATTAGTTCTTCGATCAAAAAGGTATTCAAATTTTTTGATTCTTGTATAGCGGTTATTTTAGAATCCCAAGTTTTAGAAAGCGATTGTAAAAACTTATTAACAAGTTCAAAGTTCAAAAAACTTTTACCAAGTACTTTTAGACTATTGACGACATTCGTAAAACGGGTGTACATGTCTCCAATAGTCTCTCTTGATTCCATACAAAACATCTCAAAATCGTGTATCAAAAAATTTACTTTATAATCTTTTACACTATTTGTGCCTTCGTGTGTGATTTCAAGAGTGCGCCAAATATCGAAAGTCGTTTCGCACAAAGAAATCCGATTGAACTCATTTTTGTCCAAAGCGCAAAATAAGGCATTCATAGCCTTTGCGTTTAAAGAAAAATACTTCTTCTCCAAATCCGACCATTCGTTCATCGGTTTAGAGGGAAGTTGAAAACCGTTTTCAACAATATTCCATAAATTCAAATTCATAGAAATCAAGAAAACTCTCATTCGAGTTTTCCAATATGTGTAGTCCAATCCGTTAAACAACGGTGGACGAAAAACCGAAAAGCCCTCTTGAAAGCCATGAAGAGTCATTTCTCTCGGGTATAAATCCGAAATGAGAAATACCGGACTCTGATACCAATTGTTAGGATCGGAGCGGCACTAAGAGGGGGGGGTGAATTAGTGCAGCGGATTAAAACGTCGGTTTTGGAAACTTTTTCGTACGATAAAAATCGAACTCGGAAGTGCTTAACTTAAAAGCGTGTTTGTAAATATGTGCAGCAAAAGTAATGAGGAAGTAAAGCACTTATAAAGATTTGCAGTAAGGTAAAGTGCAATAAGTAAATGCAAACCAGAAAACACGCCAAATTTAAAGTGGTTCGGTCAAAATGACCTACATCCACTTGCGAAGCCTTCTTCGATGAGGCTCCCAACTTCCACTAGCAAATCACTTTGAAGGGGAAGGACAAATACCCCTCTTACAACCTTTTACAAGTGGTTCACACTCTTACAAAGTTTCAATGAGAAAGAAGGAGGTGAACACTCAAGCAATTTGAAAGTAAGACTTGCTAAGGCTTTGCTAAGACTTTTTTTCACTCTATTGCTTTTCTAAAAGTTGTTATCTCAGCTGAGAATAGAAGGGTATTTATAGGCCTCAAGAGGATTCAAATTTGGGCTCCAAAATTTGAATTCTCTTCGGTTCCCGAAGCTAGCGGTGCCACCACCTGTCAGTGGCGGTGCCACCGCCTGTCAGTTGTGACACTGACAGTGTACTGGGCGGTGCCACCGCCTAGTCTAGCGGTGCCACCACCAGGCTCTCGGGTGCTGAGCGGTGCCACCGCCCAGACCGGCGGTGCCACCGCCTGGCTGTCGGGTGCTGGGCGGTGCCACCGCCTACACTATTTCAGCTCACTAGTTAGGCTCCAAACTTGGCCCAAACTAGTCCAAACTTGGGCCCAATTGGCCCCTACTTGGGTTATAAGATTAACACCTAATCCTAACCCTAATTAACATGCTAACTACGAATTTAAAGACATTTCCTAAGCTATTACAAAGTCTGCAAGTTAAAATTTCTTCCGGTGAACTTCCAACGGTCTTTCGATAAACTCTCGGAAACCATTCTATGGACTCCCGGCAAGCTCCGAAACTTCACGATTTGATCTTGGCGAGTTTCAACGAGCTTCTTCGGCAAGCTATGATCTTTCTCGGTGAGCTCTACGAACTTCCGACGAACCTTCCGGCGAGCTTCCAAAAACCCATCAGCAAGCTCCCTACTCATTCTCGGCTAGTTCCGACAGCATTCCCGACGAACCTTCAGACTTCCGTCGAACTCTCGAACTCCCAACGAATCCTTCGCGCTTGACTCCGGTACTTTGATTCACTTTATGTCTTCATCGTTATCGTAGTTAATCCTGCACACACAAGCCAAAACTCTACTCCGATCTAGACAATTATTACAACGCGAATTGACATTCTGTTGCTCGGCACGTCATTGGTTGGCGCTTCATCCAATTCTTCAACGCATCGTTCTCTCTTGCGGCTTGTTGCCCAATCGGCAGTTGACCTCCGCAACCCTGATATCCTTGGTGTAATTCCGCTCTCCTTGGCCCAATGCCCAACGTCCGAAGCATTCTGCCGTCCAATATCCTGACGTGATCTCCTCCGGCGCAACGTCAATTCCTTTTGTGTCAATTGTCTAATACTGATCGAGTAGACCTGCATCACTCAAAATGCAGTTAAACATCTAAACACAATCAATTAGTTTCATCATCAAAATCCGAGATTCAACAAACCTAACTCAAAATTGATAATATTATAATTCAACAAACAATCCAAGATCCAAACACACATTTGAGGACACTGAGAAAATATTCAAGTCATTTCCATATATTCCATAATTCATAAGACTTGTGCAGTTTATCATCATACCATCATATCACTTAATGATTCACAAAATCCAAAGCCAACTCAACTAAACCATAACCACATCATAAATCTATAAGCATGGGAATCTATATAATCACAAAAACCAACATATACCATATGTTTATATCATTACATAATTTAAACTTAACATTTTCAAAATCCCGATATGAGGAGTACTTTTCAAATATTTACAAGATACATCAATCTAGATTTGTCATTGATATACACAAAAGGAACTTATACAACATCAACCTATCAAGTACGAAAGATTTGCCCCAAAATCTTCTAGTTTTCCATTGTCTCAACCTAATTTACACATTTTAGTGAGTGATAAGTAATCCTAAAAAATTTATATAGCAACGGGGTGAACATATAAACCTCAGCAAGCGTATAACATATCTATAGCAAAGAGAACAATTTTCAAACAAATAAGGTATCAAAATACAAAGTAGAGATACAAGATGAAACAGAAGCATGTTTTGTTTGAATGTAGAATTATAATGTCGTTTCATTCGAAGCATGTTTTGTTCATACAATCGAGGAAAGGTAATTGGAGCATATCATTAGCATAAGGAGCATATCCATGGTATATGATATATTTTAAGGCATAATAAAGACATATAAAAATTTTGAAATATATCAAAGAATAAATCATAAACAGAAGCTCAAATGTCACATGACGTTGCATTCATTTCATTCTTATCTAAAGCATGCATAGAAATACAGCCAAAGCTTTGAATATCATGTCAAACAGATAGAAGGTGAAGTGGGATCCCAAATATAATCTCCAATGTCCGGGAGGATCATCCATCCATGTCTGGATAAAGCCAAAGGGGGCCAGCAAAGCATCACGGGCTCTAAGCATATACCCTTTACTATTTCTAACACAGGTCCAGATAATCCCTTTACCATTTCTGACAAAGATCCAAATAATCCCTTTACTATTTCCAGTAGAGGTTCACATTATCCCATAAATACCAAAGTATAAAAAGATATTATGAATAATAAAATTGGGACATATCGAAAACACATATGGAACAACGGAATGCATATGTCTATACGAAACATTACGATACAAACATAAACTTTACATAACAGATAAAGGTATGCAAATACTCATAGGACAAGAGTATACATGAATTCGAAGCAATAATATAAAGCTCAACTGAAGTAAGGATTTTAGCTGAAATCAATTTTCAAATATACGAAACAAGAATAGGCGAAATTGATCAAAGCTTGATTCTGACAGAATTTGAGAGGTACATCATATGAATTGTTTGGATAACCAGTTATACTCAAAATTATGCAAACATAGAGTCGTTCGAAATATGTATTAATCTAGTTTTAGATAACTCAAGTTTTGTATGAATAAGAGTTTCCAACAAGGAATTATAAATAATTTAGTAACCGAAGGTTAGAGAATATTATCTCCGTTTTATAGTATTCACGGAGTTGATTAGAATAGATGATTCTATAGGAAATTATGCTCCAAATCATTCAAATCAAATACTCACAGAAAGTTTGAGTCTAGTTTCAAATAAATTATATTTCACATAAATCAGAGTTTATAACAAAGAGTTATAACTAAGAGAGTATTGAAAGGCCAAAACCGATAATCTTTGTTTTATAAATTTTATAGGGTCAATTGAAATAATTGTTTTGATAGGTAAATAGACTCCAAATTTATCAATCCTAGTATCAAAAGAAAGATCTATGAGTCTATTATTAGAAGAATCTGGTTTCTCCTAAATCGAAGACCCATGGAGAAATTATGGCTAGATCAATACAGAAAGGGCAAATCTCAAAAAATTTTAGATTCACAGTTTTAATCCCAAACGACGGAAATATCAAGTATGAAGCCAAAATTATCCAAAGTTTTCAGAATTAAGATGAAATCAGATATCAAGATTTCTATAGGAAGGGGTTAGAATACTTAACTTAAATAAATTTGAGTCACAAAGGTGTAGAATTGATACAAAACCTCAAGTAAGACAAAGCTTCTTCTTCTTCTTCTTCTTCTTCTTCTTCTTCTTCTTCTTCAATTCCTCTTCCCTTCTCATCTCAAACCAACGTTGGCTGCAACTCTTAAGTTTTCATCCTTTTATTTCTTCTCTAATACATTAGATTTAGCTAATATAAGGATTGCAAGGTAGCAAGCATGCATGAAAGAGGCCTATGTGTCATCCTTAGAACAAACATAGGTGGCACCAACCTTAGGTTAGTTAATGACACATGTCCACCAATTTTTTTTTTTAACCTAATATGAATCCTTCACAAATCATATCACATTTCTAATATTTATATTTAGGTCCCTACATTACAAATAGGCACTTACAAGTGGTGCTACCAGACTGGGCGATGATACCGCTCAATTTAGTGCTATAGGCGGTACGGCCCAACAAAGGCGGTGGTACCACTAAGATCTAGAAAACCCAAGATGAGACCTTTTTTTACTCTAATTTTAAATGTATTTGGGGTCTATAAATACCCCAGCTATTCCTGCATGGAGCAGTAAGAATTAAGCACGAAATTGAGTTGAAAAATGGGGAAAGAATACTTGAAAAAAATTGGGAAACTCTTATAGGATTTAAGATCACTTCTTTCTAGTATTTAGAAGTTCATCTAAAGGGAGAAGTGAGGTCTAAGAAAGAGAAACTTATAAGGGTTATCTCCTAAACCCGTGAAAAAGAGAAAGAGTGTAAAAGGGTAGTTGATCTTTAGATGCCAACGGCCTCAACGGAATATGAATTGAGAGTAGATATATGTCATGATGACCGAACTACTATAAAACTCAATTTACATTTATTTTAATCTCTTTACTTTCATTGCAAACTACTTTATTTACTTATTCACTATGTTTCCATATGCTTTCAAGTTAACATCTTTCGGATACGGTTGTTCATCGTATGAAGTTTCAAAACTAATGTGATTTTAATGAAAGCACTAATTAATGCCCCCCCCCCCCTCCTCTTAGTGTTGACTCGATCATAACAGTTGGTATCAGAGCTATTTTTTTTTTTCTCGTTTGGTTTAACAACTAAGAGAAATGGCTCTTTTCGGCTTTCAAGAAGGCCACTTTGTCATTCGTCCTCTTATGTTCAATGGGACGAACTACACTTATTAGAAAACTCGGATGAGAGTTTTCTTACTTTCATTGAACCTTAATTTATGGAATATTATTGAAAATGGATTTCAAAAGTATTCTCTTCCAATGAACAATTGGAATAATTTAAAGAAGAAGACTTTATCTTTGAATGTCAAAACTATGAATACTTTGTTTTGTGCTTTGGATAAAAATGAATTCAATCGAGTTTCTATTTGCGAAATAGTTTGTGAGATTTGGCACACACTTGAAATCATACGTGAAGGCACTAGTAGAGTTAAAGATTCGAAGATTAATCTTTTGATGCATGATTTTTAAATGTTTCGTATGAAGCTAGGTGAAACTATTGTTGACATTGTCACGAACGGTCGTTGCACACTCATAACAACTTCATTCAATGAACTGTTTGTTATTTTTGCATACTTGTATAGAGACATGGTAGCCTGTTTTGCCTTAGTTTTGTATGTTTTTGCTTATAAAATTGCATGTTCAAATAGGTTGTAATGCTGCAGTGCGACCACTCTCCACGCTAGGCTGAAATGCCCCAAAATGGCTCCATTTTCGTGTGCCACATCTTATTTTCTATAAGCCACAACTGCGCACCAAAATGTTAGCCATCTCAGCACCCTAGAACCCCCTGGGTGGCACAAAGTTGGTTGAGGCTTCGGTATATTGTCGAGCATTGAAAAATCTTCACAAGTTTGCACGTTAACTTGACGGAAACTTGCCTTAGCGCCCGGCACCCGGTGAGTAGTTGTTTGTGGACTTACAACTATTCGTTCTACCTTCTAAAGTTCTTGTTTTCCTTCTTCCCCTTTTTTCTTTTATGCATGTAAGGTGCTCGCTGAATTGCTCGTAAAGCTTCCCTTTCCACGAGACGTCGGGTCCTGTCCACTGCTCGTTTTCGAACTAATCAACTTTCTCTTTTATAGGTCCTTCGGGACCTAAGTGACATTGTAAATTGGCTGACCTTTGTGGACGCATATCGCAAGGGCGCGTCATGACTTAGGCAATCCCAACTAAGTTTGAGAAGTTTGCGCAAGGGTGCTTCACAACTTAGGCAACTCAAGCTAAGTTCACATCTTGGCCGTAAGGGTGTCTCATAGCTTAGGCAATTCCAACTAAGTCCATGACATTGTGATATAAAAGCGGGCAAGCAATTTGAGCAAGCAATGAAGGAACTTCGCAATCTCGCCATGGCAAAGCATCATGGTGAATCAAGCAAGACGGGGCAAGTCGGACCCTTGCCCCAAGCATCTGCAAGTGGGCTGCAAGTGCATACTCGCTCTTATGCTATTAGAGCTGCTTAGGAGGAGCGTGATAGTGAATATGATGAGCGAGAAGTTGGCTACTCTACATGAGCGGAGGAGGCGCAATCTAGAGCACCAACCGAGAAAAAGAGTTATAAGGAGAGACTTACAACGACGGAAACCCACTTGGATGTCCTTGAAGTGAGCTTGGAGGAACTCTATCATGGCCAATAAAGGCTTCTTGGGATAGAGAGCTCGTAAGAAGAAGCTAAATCCCAGATCGACAAGGTTGAGGCCCTAGTCGACCAACTGTTAGACGACACCAAAGACTCCATGGAACATTTGCATGAAGTCGTGATGGAACTCACTTCCAGGGTGACCATGCTTATAAGGGCACTAAATGCGAGAGGAAGCAATTCCCACAATGCACTACTACAAAACTTAAGGGCACCTAAGCCGCAATGTTATGAAGATGCTAGAGATGCTAAAGAGCTCGAGAATTTCTTATTCGACATGGAATAATACTTTCGAGCTATGAGGCTTGATTCTAAAGAAACCAAAATTTTGATAGCAACCATGTATTTGAATGGGGATGCAAAACTTTGATGGCGAACCCGTTGGGAGGAGATCCAACAAGGTCGATATTAGGTGGACATATGGGAGGACTTCCGATTTCCTTGGCATAATTTTTGGTCTTATTGGCCCGATACCCGAACTCATGGCCCGAAGCCTTCTACCGATACGTCGATCGATCCTTCGGCTTGACGTCCAATCTTCTAACATGTTTCTCTTCGGCCCAACATGATTCTTCTTGCTTTAATTGTCTCTCTTTGATCGAAGCTTCCTGCATCACTTAAAATGCAGATCAAATCATAAACATTATCAATTGGTTTCATCATCAAAATTCGAGATTCAATAATAAAATTGCACATGTTATACTTTGATAACTTGAAACTTTGATGATGCACAATATATAAAATTTTAATATATTGTATTTGATCACTATGATTAAAATTGTTTCACATGAATTCAAAGGTTATTATTCCTTTTGAATTCAAGTTTATCTTATCTCAATATAGCATATAGATAGGGGGAGTTAAGGTTAACTTCGTCATTAATTGGTTATCATCATCAAAAAGCGAGAGATTGTTGAATCTCGGATTTTGATAATGAAATCAATTGATAAATTAATGATCTAATCTATGTGTTGAGATAAGTGATGTAGGACTAACTATGATTGTAAAAGAAAGTAAAATAACTAAAGAAAAATCGAATGTTGAGCCAAAGTCAATGTTCGGGCATCGGGCCGAATGAATCGAGGGATACACCGAAGGATCATATGATGTAGTGAAAGCTCGCTAGAAGTTCACTGGGAATTCACTAAAAATTTGTTGGAAGATCACCAGGAGTTTGCCAAAAGTTCACCGAGAATTCAGTTGAACAATTGACGTGCCAAACAACTTAGATTGCTTGTATCATAATTGTTTTAGCCTTAACTATCGTAGTTATGACTTTAATTTGAGTTAGTTTTGGGAGAAATCCTACTAACTTAATTAGGGGTCAACTAAGCCCAAAATAGAGTTAAATTGGGCCGGTTTGATGGCTCATTCAGCCACTTGGAGCCACGTTAAGTGGTGGCACCGCCTAGACTGGACGGTGGAACCGCTTGAGGCTTGACCTCCCAAGTGGTCTGGACAGTGGTACTGCCCAAACTGGGTGATGGTACCACTAGCCATTAATGCCTACAAGCGATGGTAACATCCAAGTAGGTAGTGGTATCGCTAGATCCCTATCTTTAAGGTTTTGTTAAGTGGTAGAACTGCTTAGACTGAGCAATAGTACTACTAGTGTAAGGTGTGTTACACGGTAGGACCACCCAGTACTAGTGGTGGTACCGTTAGTACCTCAAAGACCCAAGATAAGATCTTTTTTAGCTCTATTTTTAAAGTTATGTGAGGCCTATAAATACCCCTCTCATTCCTACTCGAAACATAATAAAAAGAAAGTTGAAAAAATTATGTGAAACTCTATTGTAAATTCTGTTAGAATTCCCCTCTCCATCTCTAAGTGTGAACTCTATTTAAGGGAGGGTTGTGAGAGCTGTAAAGGTTGTCTCCTAAACCTATTGAAAGGAGAAAAGTGCTGTAAAAGGATAGTTGATCTTCGCCTATTGAAGGAAGATCAATAGTGGAAACTAGTGACCTCAACGGAGAATGAATCAGAAGTGGATATAGGTCACAACGATCGAACCACTATAATACTAGTGTGTTCTCTTTCTTCACTGCTATTTACTTACTTTATAACTGCTTTACAGCTTCATCACTCTCCTTTAAAATCATATTGGAAATGCTTTTGAACTTAGAAAAAGTGTGAAATTTAATGATATATCCTTTATCATACAATTGACAAATGCTTAGTAGATTATGTTTTAAACCATCTACTAATAACATATCTTCAATCAAAAGGCTTGACCTGTTACCTATGGTTCCTTTGCCAATAATTTTTCTTTTGTTATTGTCTCCGAATGTGACATATCTTTCATCTTGGTTAGTGAGCTTAAAAAAGTGTGTTAGATCTCTTGTCATATGCCTTGAGTATCCACTATCAAGGTATTATTTCTTGCTCCTAGCTTTTGTTTGTAAATATATCAACAAGAAAGGGGATTTTCTTTTAGATACCCATTTAACTTTGGGTCCCTCATTAATATCTCTACCTATCTTAACTATTGGCATTGAGTTATTCAATGTTCCTTTAGAAGCCCAAATTAATTGGTATGGACTATACCTTTTCAAAGAACATCTATAAGTATAATATCCAAATCAACCACAAAAATTATATTTATTTATGGGTGAAATATGTAATGTAGGTCCTTTAATGTAGATAATTGGCTTTTGTTAGTGTTACTCACAAAGCCAATTCCTTCCTTTCTAGAAACATGACTTTTATTAGCAACGATCATGTTTAAAGATTTATTACCTATTTTAAATTTTTCTAATGTTTCTTGTATTGAAACATTTTTTTTCTCAAGTGAATGTAACTTTTCACACTTAGCACAAAGAGCTAACATATAATCATCATACTTATTTTTAATTTTTTAAATTCACTAGCAAGAGAGACATGATCCTTTTTAAACATTTATACTTTTTACTAACTAATTTAAAATCATCAAATACATCATTAAATACATTGAATAATTCATCATAAGATAAGGAAGATTTGTTTGAATTACATACCTTATTACCAAATGCTATTAATACAACTTCTTCTTTGTTGGTTGGCTCCTTGTCTTCGAATGCACTTGAATCATCCCAAGTTGCTTTGAGTGTCTTCTTTTTCTTTAGTAGCTTCTTTTTCACTTGGGGACATTTATTTTTGAAGTATCTTGACTTCTTGTATTCATAACATATCACTGTTTCCTTTTTGGGGTTTATTTTTGTTCTTAGTATCTTATTTTGTTTTGTTCCATTTTAAGAATTTTTTAAATTTTCTTGTAAGAAGTGCCAAGTCATCATCATCAGCATCACTTGAGTTTTCTCTCAAGTGATCTTTTTTGGTTCTAAGTGTCATATCATTCCTATTCTTTGGAATGTTGTTTTTAAGTTCATCATATGCTAAACATGTCATTTCATAAATCATCAAAAACCTAATAAATTTTTCAAGCAAAAAATTGTTCAGGTCCTTTGCTTCTTGTATTGCTGTTACTTTAGGATCCCAACATTTTAGAAGGGATCTTAGTATTTTATTAATAAATTAAAATTAGAAAAAAAATTTACCATGTACCTTTAAACCATTGATGGCATCCATAAAATATGTGTATATGTTTCCAATGGTCTTACTTGGCTTTATTCGAAACAACTCATAACTATGTACCAAAAAATTAATTTTTAATTCTTTAACCCTACTTGTGCCTTCATGTGTGATTTCGAGTGTGTGCCAAATATCATGCATAGTTTTGCATATAAAAACCCGATTAAATTCATTTTTATTAAGAGCACAAAACAAAGCATTCGTCGCTTTAGCATTCAATGTGAAAGTTTTCTTCTCCAAATCATTTCATTCGTTCATTGGTTTAGAAGACTTTTGAAAACTTCTTTCAACAATATTCCATAAATCGAAATCCATAGAAAGCAAGAAAATTCTTATTCGAGTTTTCTATTATGTGTAGTTCGTCCCAGTGAACATAGGAGGACGAGTGATAGAAAGACCCTCTTAATTATCGATAAAAGCCATTTTTCTTGGGTGTTAAACCAAATGAGAAAAATCATTACTCTGATACCAATTATTAAAACAAAATTGGCACTAGGAAGGAGGGTGAATTAGTGCTTATGTAAAACTGTCAGCGATTTAAAAACTTTGTTCGATAAAATCATATCAGAAATGCATTTAAACTTAGATAAAGTGTGAAATGAAGTGAGCAGCCAAATTAGTAAGCAATATAAAGAAAAAGGCAAAGAAGAGAAGGCGCACCAATTCTATATTGGTTCGATCGTCGTGACTTACATTCACCCTTGATTCATCCTCCATTGAGGTCATCGACTGTCATTTCCCATGTTTTCGGGGTCCTGGCGGTACTACCGCCTAATAGAGCTCGGAGACCGAGCTCGGGCGGTACCACTGCCTAACAAGGGCGGTACTACTGTCCAGTCTCACTCGGAGACTGAGCCCAGGCGGTGCCACCGCCTGACAGGGGCGGTGCTACCGCCCACCGAATCTCACTCGGAGACTGAGCCCAGGCGTACGGTGCTACCGCCCACCGAATCTCACTCGGAGACTGAGCCCAGGCGGTGCCACCGCCTGACAGGGGCGGTGCTACCGCCCACCGAATCTCACTCGGAGACTGAGCCCAGGCGGTGCCACCGCCTGACAGGGGCGGTGCTACCGCCCACCGAATCTCACTCGGAGACTGAGCCCAGGCGATGTCATCGCCTGACAGGGGCGGTGCTACCGCCCACCGAATCTCACTCGGAGACTGAGCCCAGGCGATGTCATCGCCTGACAGGGGCGGTGCTACCGCCCACCGAATCTCACTCGGAGACTGAGCCCAGGCGGTGCCACCGCCTGACAGGGGCGGTGCTACCGCCCACCGAATCTCACTCGGAGACTGAGCCCAGGCGATGTCATCGCCTGACAGGGGCGGTGCTACCGCCCACCGAATCTCACTCGGAGACTGAGCCCAGGCGATGTCATCGCCTGACAGGGGCGGTGCTACCGCCCACCGAATCTCACTCGGAGACTGAGCCCAGGCGATGTCATCGCCTGACAGGGGCGGTGCTACCGCCCACCGAATCTCACTCGGAGACTGAGCCCAGGCGATGTCATCGCCTGACAGGGGCGGTGCTACCGCCCACCGAATCTCACTCGGAGACTGAGCCCAGGCGATGTCATCGCCTGACAGGGGCGGTGCTACCGCCCACCGAATCTCACTCGGAGACTGAGCCCAGGCGATGTCATCGCCTGACAGGGGCGGTGCTACCGCCCACCGAATCTCACTCGGAGACTGAGCCCAGGCGATGTCATCGCCTGACAGGGGCGGTGCTACCGCCCACCGAATCTCACTCGGAGACTGAGCCCAGGCGATGTCATCGCCTGACAGGGGCGGTGCTACCGCCCACCGAATCTCACTCGGAGACTGAGCCCAGGCGGTGCCACCGCCTGACAGGGGCGGTGCTACCGCCCACCGAATCTCACTCGGAGACTGAGCCCAGGCGATGTCATCGCCTGACAGGGGCGGTGCTACCGGGCCCAATTGCCCCAAGATTAAGTTAATGGGATCACCTCCCATTTCTAACTTAATCATCATACTAACTACAATATTTTTCAAGACATTTACTGCAACTTGCTCCGGTGCGTCAATCGCTTCTTCCGTTGAGCTTCCGGCGAACTTCCGGCGATCATCCGACGAACCCTCGGCGATGCTCCGGCGGACTTCCAGCAAACTCCTGGACATGCGACGATCCACTTGGCGAGTTCCGATGAGCTTCTTTGGCAAGCTCCTGGACTTCTCGGATTTGTTCCCGCAGAACCTCCGATGACCGTCCGGACTTCCGTCGAACTCTCGAACCCCCAACGTGATCATAGTCTTGACTTCGGCACAACTCCTACTGCATGTCTTACTTTCATCGTAGTTAATCCTGCACACTTATCTTAACATATGGATTAGATAACAAATGACAATTGACTTCATCATCAAAATCCGAGATTCAACAATCTCCCCCTTTTTTATGATGACAATCAATTGATAACGGAGTTAATTTTAACTCCCCCTATCTATATACCATAATCAAGATAAGTCATTCTTGAATTCAAAGCCTTTGAATTCAAGAGACATATTGATAAGTTAAGATTGTTTAACCTTATCAATACTTTCATCATGATTCCTATCATGATATATCTCTCTGAAAATGATGTCAAGGCTTGACATCCATTTTCAAGTTTTACATTTCAAATGTGAATGATAGTAATGGTAGCAATTCATCATATGGTAAGATATCAATATGTGAAATTACGATGCAAATTCTTGATATTTTAACATAATGCAAATATTTCAAGTGTTTAGCAATCATAGCATTTCTATCATCAATTTACCATATATTTCAATGCTAGCTTTTTTAACATAATTCAAATTCAAATATGGCACTCATAGCATCAATTCATATATTTCTCCCCCTTTGTCGTCAACAAAAAGGAGAACGATATAAACAAATTTTAAACACAAGTGAGTGATAGGTAATTTTTCAACAATGAGTGATAGGATACTAATTATACAAACATCTCAAGGAAAAATTAAATCATGCTTCATTTTTACAAGGATCAAGATATGTATGTGAATCAATATCCTTGCAAGTAAAAAATCTTCCCCTTTTTTTTTTCAAGAAGGAAATTATAAGAAGGAATCATTTTCTCAAATCCATTTCTCGAAAATATTTTTCACATTATAAGCCTATGAAAGATGCATTTGCTAATTGATTCCACATGTCAAAAATCAATGAATCAAACTCGATATGACATATGCTTATGAGAGCTACATTAAGTTCGAAAGAGAATAAGGTATCAAGAAAATCCGAAAATAAAATTTAACACTTTCATACATTCGGACAAGGTTTTGCTATAGATTTTCCAATACAATCATGAAGATAAAACATGCTCATTATCATGGAAATTTTTATATCCAAAATACATAATTTTCAACATATTATTAAGGCATATAATCATGTAAAATCATCATAGCAATTGAGTGATTTGATTATTGAATCAAGAAAGTCCGAAAAATAGATTTAATGAGTTCAAGCATTCGGACACATTAACATTCCTAATTTTCTTCTAATGAAATTAAATTGTTCTTCACTTAAAGGCTTTGTAAAAATATCAGCTAGTTGATGTTTAGTATCAATGAACTCTATAACTATATCATGATTAGTGACATGATCTCGTATAAAGTAATGTCTAATATCAATATGTTTTGTTCTTGAGTGTTGAATGGGATTCTTTGTTAAAAATATAGCACTTGTGTTATCACATTTAATGGGAATATTTTTAAGATGAACTTTATAATCTTCTAACGTGTTTTTCATCCACACAACTTGTGCACAGCATGCACTAGCTGCTATATACTCAGCTTCGGTTGTTGATAGTGCAACCGAGTTTTGTTTCTTAGATGACCAGGAAACAAGAGCATGTCCCAAAAATTGACATGTTCATGATGTGCTTTTTCTATCTAATCTACATCAAGCAAAATCTGCATCAGCATAAGTAATTAACTCAAACTTCTCAGTTTTCGGATACCATAATCCTAGATTTGTGGTACCTTTAAGATATCTAAGTATTCTTTTAACCGCTTTGAGATGAGATATCTTGGGGTTCGATTGAAACCTAGCACAAAATCCTACACTGAACATGATATCTGGTCTAGTTGCAGTGAGATAAAGTAAACTTCCTATCATACCCCTATAAGTTTTTTGATCGAAGCTTTCTCCACTTTCATCAACTTCTAACTTAGTGGATGTGCTCATAGGAGTGTTAATAGCTTTTGAGCTTTCCATATTAAATATCTTTAGCAAGTCTAAAGCATATTTAGTTTGACTAATAAAGATGTCATTTCTTAGTTGCTTAATTTGTAAGCCTAAGAAAAAGGTTAATTCTCCCATCAAACTCATTTCAAATTCTAGACTCATGGTTTTAGCAAAGGATTCACAAAGAGATTCGTTTGTAGAATCAAAGATAATATCATCAATATAAATCTGAACAATGAGAAAATTATTTTTAAAATTCTTGATAAACAATGTAGTATCAACCTTGCCTTTTGTAAAATTATTTTTAATAAGAAAAGAACTAAGTCTCTCATACCAAGCCCTTAGGGCTTGTTTTAAACCATAGAGAGCTTTAGTTAATTTAAACACATGATTAGTGAGGCTATTATTTTCAAATCCGGGAGGTTGTTCAACATAAACTTCTTCGGAAATAAAGCCATTAAGAAAAGCGCTTTTAACATCCATTTGAAATAACTTAAAATTATTATTACTAGCATAGGCAAAGAGCATCCTTATGGCTTCTAATCTAGCCACAGGAGCGAAGGTTTCTTCGTAATCGATACCTTCTTCTTGGTTGAAACTTTTGGCTACTAATCTAGCCTTGTTTCTAACCACGATACCATATTCATCTTGCTTGTTTCTAAAGACCCATTTAGTACCAATAACTAAATGGTCATTTGGCCTAGGAACAAGCTTCCACACCTCATTTCTCTCAAATTGATTTAACTCATCTTGCATTGCGATAATCCATGAATCATCTTTCATGGCTTCGTCAATACATTTAGGTTCAATTTGGGAGAGAAAAGCGGCGTTGGCACAAAATTCTTTAAGAGAAGAACGTGTTTGAACTCCTTTAGATGTGTCTCTTAGAATTAGCTCCTTAGGATGAGCATCTACATATTTCTAATCCTTGGGTAAGGATGTTTCGGAAGTAGATGCATCCAAGTTGCTAGTTGGAGAAGGGGTTTCATTTAAATTCAAAGAATCAAAATTAACATCATCATCAAAATCATTTTTCTTGATTTCGGAAATCTCATTGAAAACAACATGAATGGATTCTTCTATAATTAAATTTCTTTTATTGAATATACGAAAAGCTTTAGAAACCGAAGAATAACCAAGGAAAATTCCTTCATCGGATTTAGCATCAAATTTTCCTAAGGCATCTTTTTCATTCAAGATAAAACACTTGCACCCAAAAACTTTAAAATATGAAACATTGGGTTTTTTGTTGTTCCACAACTCATAGGGAGTTTTGGTGAGTAAGGGTCTTACTAGAACTCTATTCAAAATATAGCATGCAGTGTTTACGGCTTCGGCCCAAAAATATTTGGGTAGGCTATGTTCATTCAACATGGTTCTTGTCATTTCTTGTAAATTTCTATTTTTTCTTTCTACTACTCTATTTTGTTGAGGATTTCTTGGAGTAGAGAAGTTATGATTGTATCCATTAAATTCACAAAATTCTTAAAAATCACGGTTTTGAAATTCACCACCATGATCACTTCTAATTGACGAAATCATAGAACCCTTTTCATTTTGGACAAGTTTGCAAAACTTGGTAAAATATCTAAAGCATTCATTTTTGTGTTTTAAGAAATAAGTCCATGTGTATCTACTATAGTCATCTACAATGACGAAGGCGTATTTGCTACCTCCTAGACTTGATGTAGAGATAGGTCCAAACAAGTCCATATGGATCAATTGTAAGGGCCTAGAGGTGCTTATTTGATTCTTAGATTTGAAACTACCCTTAATTTGTTTTCCTAATTGACAAGCATCACACACATTATCTTTGATGAACTTGATATGAGGAATGCCTCTTACAAGTTCTTTGGATGATATTTGAGTGATTAGTTTCATGCTAGCATGACCTAATCTCCTATGCCAAAGCCAAGCATCCTCATTCAAAACCGAGAAACACTTTTCATTGCAAAGATCATTGATATCAATGGTGTATATGTTATTTTGTTTTAATGCAATCATAGATGTGTTTTTGTGTGGTTTTTCAATGATGCAAGCATTAGATTCGAATTCGACAATATATCCTTTATCACACAATTGACTAATGCTCAAGAGGTTATGTTTTAAACCATCAACTAACAAAACATCTTCAATAAAGAAGTTGGATTTGTTACCTATGGTTCCTTTGCCAATGATTTTACCCTTGTTGTTGTCTCCGAAGGTGACATAGCCTTCGTCTATGCTAGTGAGTTTAGAGAATTGAGATGGATCTCCGGTCATATGCCTTGAGCATCCACTATCAAGGTATCATCTCTTGCTCCTAGCTTGTGATGATGTATGTTTCTACAAGAAAGGATGATTTTTAGGTACCCATTTACTTTTGGGTGCCTCAAACATTGATCTAAATTGTTTATCATGTTGCATAGAGTTTATCGTGGTTCCTTTAGGAACCCAAATCAATTTGTTTGGACTAACTTTCTTGAATGGACAATGATAAGTTCTATGTCTATGTTTGCAACAAAAGTTGCATTTGCTTTGGTGTCGAACATACAAAATAGGGCCTTTAATGAAGGTGGTTGGATTTTGGTGAGGACTTCTCATAAATCCGATTTCACTTCTTTTAGGAACATGACCCTTATTTGTAAGGATCATATTCAAAGACTTGCTACCAACCTCGAATTTCTTCAAGGTGTCCTTAAGTAGCAAGTTCTCCTTTTGGAGAGTTTCTAGATCATGACATTTTTTACATGAAGCTAAACTATCATGATATTCAATTTCTAATTTGTTGAAATTACAAGTAAGACTATCATGCTCTTTTTTTAGCAATTTATATTTTCCACTAATAGTTTTGCATTCATCAAATAAGTCATGGAAGGCATTTAGTAATTCATCAAATGATAAATCTGCATCAATTAAATTTGTTACCTCATCTCCGATGGCCATTAGGGCATAATGAGCAACTTGCTCGGTGTTGGACTCCTCTTCTTCGGACGTGCTTGAGTCATCACACGTTTCTTTGAGCGCCTTCTTCTTTGGTGTTCTCTTTTTGGCTTGGGGACAACCACTTTTGTAGTGTCCCGGCTTCTTGCATTCGTAGCAAATAACTTGGTCCTTTTTGGGTTCAAATTTAATTTTTGAGTCATTTTTAAACTTGTTTCTTTTAATGAATTTTTTGAATTTCCTTGTTAGAAGTGCCAAGTCATCGTCACAGTCTTCATCACTTGAGTTTTCTCTCAAGTGGTCTTCGAAAGTTCTAAGTGCCATATCCTTCTTGTTCTTTGGAAGGATCTCTTCTTGCTCTTCATGAGCTTTGCAAGTCATTTCGTAGGTCATTAATGACCCGATTAATTCTTCAAGAGGGAAGTTGTTTAGATCTTTAGCCTCTTGAATAGCAATGACTTTAGGGTCTCAACTCTTAGGAAGGGATCTTAGAATCTTATTTACGAGCTCAAAATCCGAAAAACTTTTGCCGAGTCCTTTTAGGCCATTGACGACATCCGTGAAACAGGTGTACATATCGCCAATAGTCTCGCTCGGTTTCATTTGGAAAAGTTCAAAAGAATGTATCAAAAGATTGATTTTTGACTCTTTCACTCTACTTGTGCCTTCGTGAGTCACTTCAAGTGTATGCCAAATATTAAATGCGGTTTCACAAATCGAAACACGATTGAACTCATTTTTATCAAGCACACAAAATAAGGCATTCATAGCCTTTGCATTAAGAGCAAAAGTCTTCTTCCCTAATTCATTCCAATCGATCATTGGAAGAGAAGACTTCGAAAATTCATTTTCGACAAGATTCCAAAGTTCAAAATCCATTGAAATAAGAAAGATCCTCATTCGAGTCTTCCAATAGGTGTAGTCCGTCCCATTGAACATGGGTGGACGTGTAATAGAGTGGCCCTCTTGATTTCCGACGTATGCCATCTCTCTTGGGTTTTAATCTGATTGAGAGTTAACCCCACTCTGATACCAATTGTTAGGATCAAGAGCACTAAGAAGGGGGGGTGAATTAGTGCAGCGGAAAACTTTCGACGATTTAAAACGGTGTTCGTATGATAAAAACGATTTCAATATGAAAGTCAAATCGGAAATTGCTTTAACTTAAGATCAAGTAAATTGTAATTAAAGTAAAGCTATGGAAGTAGTTACAGTTAAGATAGTGAACAAAATGTAAATGCAAACCGAGATTTAGAATGGTTCGGTCAATCTTGACCTACATCCACTTTTGGCTTCCTCGTCCGATGAGGTCACCGACGTCCACTAGAGGCCTTCCTTCAATAGACGAAGGCCAACCACCCTTTTACAGTTTCACTCCTTTTGATGGGCTTAGGAGACAACCCTTACAGATTTTTCACTCCTCTCTTGAATGATCAAAACTTCGAAGAAAAGAAGGAGAAGAACTTCTAGCCTTTTACAACACTTTTAAGCTCTCAAAATCTCAGAATAAATGCTAAGTTTCGGTGCCCTTTCATGCATGAAAGGGTGAGGTTTATATAGGCCCCAAACTGATTTGAATTTGGAGCTCAAAAATGTCATTTCCTATGTTTTCGGGGTCCTGTCCTGGCGGTACTTACCGCCTGACAGAGCTCGGAGACCGAGCTCGGCGGTACCACGCCTGACAGGGTACTACCGCCCAGTCTCACTCGGAGACTGAGCCCAGGCGGTGCCACCGCCTGACAGGGGCGGTACTACCGCCCAGTCTCACTCGGAGACTGAGCCCAGGCGGTGCCACCGCCTGACAGGGGCGGTACTACCGCCCAGTCTCACTCGGAGACTGAGCCCAGGCGGTGCCACCGCCTGACAGGGGCGGTACTACCGCCCAGTCTCACTCGGAGACTGAGCCCAGGCGGTGCCACCGCCTGACAGGGGCGGTACTACCGCCCAGTCTCACTCGGAGACTGAGCCCAGGCGGTGCCACCGCCTGACAGGGGCGGTACTACCGCCCAGTCTCACTCGGAGACTGAGCCCAGGCGGTGCCACCGCCTGACAGGGGCGGTACTACCGCCCAGTCTCACTCGGAGACTGAGCCCAGGCGGTGCCACCGCCTGACAGGGGCGGTACTACCGCCCAGTCTCACTCGGAGACTGAGCCCAGGCGGTGCCACCGCCTGACAGGGGCGGTACTACCGCCCAGTCTCACTCGGAGACTGAGCCCAGGCGGTGCCACCGCCTGACAGGGGCGGTACTACCGCCCAGTCTCACTCGGAGACTGAGCCCAGGCGGTGCCACCGCCTGACAGGGGCGGTACTACCGCCCAGTCTCACTCGGAGACTGAGCCCAGGCGGTGCCACCGCCTGACAGGGGCGGTACTACCGCCCAGTCTCACTCGGAGACTGAGCCCAGGCGGTGCCACCGCCTGACAGGGGCGGTACTACCGCCCAGTCTCACTCGGAGACTGAGCCCAGGCGGTGCCACCGCCTGACAGGGGCGGTACTACCGCCCAGTCTCACTCGGAGACTGAGCCCAGGCGGTGCCACCGCCTGACAGGGGCGGTACTACCGCCCAGTCTCACTCGGAGACTGAGCCCAGGCGGTGCCACCGCCTGACAGGGGCGGTACTACCGCCCAGTCTCACTCGGAGACTGAGCCCAGGCGGTGCCACCGCCTGACAGGGGCGGTACTACCGCCCAGTCTCACTCGAGACTGAGCCCAGGCGGTGCCACCGCCTGACAGGGGCGGTGCTACCGCCCAGTCTCACTCGGAGACTGAGCCCAGGCGGTGCCACCGCTTGACAGGGGCGGTACCACCGCCCAGCCTCACTCCGAGACTTGGCTGTTGGGCGGTGCCACCGCCGACCCAGGCGTGCACCGCCGGCCAGCGAATCTGGGTCCGAATGGGCTGATCCATTCGGCCCAATTTGGGTCTGTCAAGGGCCCAATTGCCCCAAGATTAAATTAATGGGATCACCTCCCATTTCTAACTTAATCATCATACTAACTACAATATTTTCAAGACATTTACTGCAACTTGCTCCGGTGCGTCAATCGCTTCTTCCGTCGAGCTTCCAGCGAACTTCCGGCGATCATCCGACGAACCCTCGCGATGCTCCGGCGGACTTCCGCAAACTCCTGGACTTGCGACGATCCACTTGGCGCGTTCCGATGAGCTTCTTTGGCAAGCTCCTGGACTTCTCGGATTACCTCCGATGACCGTCCGGACTTCCGTCGAACTCTCGAACCCCCAACGTGATCATAGTCTTGACCTTCGGCGCAACTCCTGCTGCATGTCTTACTTTCATCGTAGTTAATCCTGCACACTTATCTTAACATATGGATTAGATAACAAATGACAATTGACTTCATCATCAAAATCCGAGATTCAACAACTATGTCAAGCGATGATACTGCCACGTGGTGGTACCACCTAGTGTCAATGCTATAGGTGATGATATCGCCCAACATAAGCAGTGGTACCACTAGAACCCGAGAAACCTGGGATAAGACCTTTTTTGGCTTTATTTTTGAAGTCATTTGAGAACTATAAATACCTCAACTATTCCTGCTTGAAGTTGCACAAAATTGAGTAGAAAATAGGGAAAATATACTTAAGAAAAAAGTATTAAAATCTCTCTAAATTTATAGAGTCTCTTCCTCCTAGGGTTAGAAGTTTTCTAAGGGAGGAGTGAGGTCTAAAAGAGACATGTAAAGACTCTCTCCTAAGCCTATCAAAAGGAGAAAGAGTTATAAGGGTAGTTGATCTTCGTCCATTGAAAGAAAATCAGTAGTGAAAGTCGATGCCCTCAAGTGAAAAGGAATCGAGAGTGGACGTAGGTCATAATGATCGAACCACTATAAAATCTAATTTGCATTTACTTTATGCTTTTCGTTTGCATTGCAAACTGATTTCTTACTCTCACTCACTCATTATGCTTTTATATGTTTTTAAGTTAAATATCTTTCCAATATGGTTTTATCGTACAAATTTTTACAACCAACATAAGTTTTACGAAAGCACTAATTCAACCCACCCGCGCCCCCCCCCCCCCCCCCCCCCCCTCCTCTCTCCTCCTCCTCCTCTTAGTGTCGATTTTGGTCCTAACACTATTTTGGATATCTTTATAGTTTATGATTGTATATCCAAAAATAACAATACTATTTCATAATGATGGTATTAGTACTCCATAAATAATTTTGAGTAAACATTAGATTTATTAGTATTTCATTCAAAGGTAAAATATGAATGATTTTAATAGTTCATCATATTTTGGAAATTCAAAGCATTAATATTATTTTATATTTCTCATTGGTACTTCCTTTTATGTCTTCTTATACTTATAGTGTCCCTATATTTCATGGATTAATTGATTCTAAATGGCTTAAGTATATACAATTTACATTATATGTGTTAGACCTTAATCAGACTATTTGAATGAATTATAAAAATAATTTTGAAAGTTTTATGAAACAAATAATTATGATAAATGATTGAGAAAAGTCTAAAAGGCTCATATTTATGATAATTGTTAATAATATTTAGACTTCATTATAGTCTACAACTAGCGTGCTAAAATATTTAATGATCAATTTAAATTTATTGATAAATCATTAGTTGACATCTTAATAAAAAAACTTACTAAAATTCGGTATGACGATATTTGAGAAATTCAAAATTATATATTCGATATAGCTGACGAAGTTGTAACCTCAAAAATATTGGCCATAAATATAGTTGAGTTATTTCTTATATAATTTATTCTTAATTATATTTCTTTTTAGTTTGACTCATTTAAAATTTACTACAATAAAATTAAGCATAAGTGAAATTTAAATGAGTTGAGTAATATATGTTTTTATAAATAATTAAGATTAAAGTATAAAAGACTAATAATATTTTATGTACTATTCAATGAGTGAGTAACAATAAAAAAAATTAAAGTACAAATCACTTGAGTTTATAAATACTATATAAACTCATAAAAGAAAAATCTTTGATTTAAAAGAGAAAGATATAAGTCTAACCTTTATATGTTTCGAATCAAGCGTTACAAAAGTTTTTTTCTAATATTTGATAGATTAATTCTGA
>CM017196.1:31082490-31085516 GCA_004837865.1 Musa balbisiana
TGATTTTTTATATTTTAATATATAGAATATCATAGAAAATAATTTTCAAAAGTCTTCTAATCCAATGAATGAATGAAATGATTTGGAGAAGAAAACTTTTACCTTCAATGCTCTATTTTATGTCTTAGACAAAAATGAATTTAATCGTGTTTCTATTTGTGAAACCGCTTTCAATATTTTGCACACTCTTGAAACCATATACGAATGCACTAATAGAGTAAAAGATTCTAAGATAAATCTTTTGATGTGTAATTTTGAATTGTTTCGTATGAAACCAAGCGAAACAATTGGAGATATGTATACCTGTTTTACGGATGTCGTTAATGATATAAAAGCACTTGGTAAAAGTTTTTCAAATCTTGAACTTGTTAATAAAGTTTTACGATCTCTTTCTAAAAATTAAAGAACTTATCAGGTCTTTGATGACCTATGAAATGACTTATATTAAACATGAGAACTACCTTCTAAATAACATAAAGGATTTGGCACTTCGAACAATAGAATACCACTTGAGTGATGACTCAAGTTATGATAATGATGACCTTAAACTCCTTACAATAAAGCTTAAAAAATTCTTTAAAAAAGAATCAAAGAACAAAAATGAACCTAAAAAGAAGAAGCTACAAAAGAAGAAGCAAATACTCAATGTAGCTTGGGATGAATCAAGTTCATTTAAAGATGAACAAACCAATAATGGCGAGATGGTAAACTATGCCTTAACGACTTTTGACGACGAGGTAACCAAAAACCCTTTGCTTTATTTTGAAATTACTTAATACATTTTATGAGTTATTATAAATTAGTTTAGAAAAATTATATGTAAATTGTTAAAAAAAAATTGGAATCATGCTTATCCTTCTAGTAATTTTGAAAATGATCATAAAAATTACATGTTTTATGATAAAGGAACAAAATATTAGACTTAAATCTAATACTTAAAATAAATCCTATGTATGTTTTTAAGAAAAAATAATGTGTCTTGATGATTTAATGATGCATAGTGATTTGAAATCATGCTTAATGAGTTTATATTTGAAATTATGCATGATTTTTGTAATCTTTGCCATAATGAAAGTTCTTTTTCAGTATTAAACGTTGATGTATATTTTTATTTGGCATAAAAAACTTGGGCATGCTTATATGAAATCAATCATATAAATTGAAATAACTAAAAAGGGAATGCATTTTAAAATTTTCTCTATCTTTATCTTATCTTTTTTTTTCAACAAGAAAATGATAAATTTATGTATGTCTTTTTGAATCTCTTGAAAGTAATTTGATGAGTTGACGATTTGAATGAATTTTATCTATATCATAATCGATCTTGAATTCTTGGAATCAAAACTTGATAATTTCTTTATATGAATCAAGATCCCTCACTTTTTATTCTCTAATGATTTCTTACATTTTATTAAAGAGAATATTTATCAAAACCCGATGATATGATCTTATCTTTCATAATATGATTTTTATTATGCAAGTATATCTCATCACCAAACTTTTCTTGTTATCCTTTATGTGATGATTTGAAAATTGATGTAAAGGGAAATGAATTACACTATTATATTGTTATTCCCCTCTTTTTACCGATGACAAAGGGGGAGAAAGAATTGTTAGTATACACATCTTAAAAGAGAACCTAAATTTGCTACTTAGCACAATTCAAGAAGAAGCAAATTATGCTAGCATGCACATCGCAAAGAGAGGTAAACTTGCTAGCTTGATCATCTCAAAAGAGAAGCAAGAAGTGCTGTCTTGCAAATCTCAAGAGAAGCATATTTGCCAAGTTACACATTTCAAGAAGATACAAAAACATGCTATCTTGTACATTTCAAAAATTGCTAGCTCAAGATACAAAATTTGAAAACTTACAAAAGGAAGAAAAACTTGTTAGCTTGCACACTTCAAGAAAATGCAAAAACAAGCTATCTTGCACTTTTCAAAAGAGAAGAAAGAAACTCACTAGCTTGAATGTTCTAAAGTGATGAAAATTTTGCTAAATAGCTAAATTTTATATCTCTAAAACTTGATAACTTCTTCATTTTGTTGGTAACAAAGAGGGAGAAGATATGATGATATGAGAATCATATATGGTAGAATGTAATATACTTCGATATTTTGATACCATGATGATTTGAAATATTTATGATAATGCATGTAAAACTTATGATAATGATGCATGCAATACAATGATTGTCTATAATGTGTCACATATATTCATGATGAAATATTGCTTTGACTTGAATTCAAAGTTTTATCAATATGGCATATTGATAGGGGGAGTTAAGGTTAACTCCATTATCAATTGATTGTCATTATCACAAATGGGGAATTGTTAACTCTCGACTTTGATGCCCGCCTGTCGTTTGACACTGACGTGTACGGGCGTGCCACCGCCCATCCAGCGGTCCCCCGCCTGGCTCTCGGGTGCTGGGCGGTGCCCCACCGCTCAGACAGGCGTTGCCACCGCCTAGCTCTCGGTTGCTGGGCGTGCACGGCCCGACCTGCTATCCTGTTGGCTTTCAGTCCGGCCCAAACCATTTTCATTTTGGGCCCATTGGCCCCTATATCAAGATTAGTTATTTCTAATCCTACCTTATTACCTGCAAACTACGTAACTAGAAAACATAATCCTAAGCAAGTTTTGAACCGCGAACTTCAAGTCTTTTTCCGGCGAGCTTTTCCGTTCGACATCTTCCTACGACTTCCGTACCCTTGCTTTCTTCCGACGGATCCCAGCTGGCTCCTGGATTCTTGTGGTGAAATCAACGAGTAACCGCGCCTTCTCGTGATCTCTGCAACCGCCGATGATCTCTTCGCGGACTTCCGAAAACTCCGACATCCCCCGATTTCTTCTCGTTGGTCCGGCAGCATCCCGACAATCTTCGACTCTCCAACACCCATCGAACTTATTCCGGTAGACTCGCTTTATGGCTTCAAGCTTTGTAGTTACTCCTTCATACTTTATCTCAACATATGGATTAGATAAAACATGCAACTGCTTCAATCCTCAATCGAGATTTCAA
>CM017196.1:31085616-31125616 GCA_004837865.1 Musa balbisiana
ATAAGTTAGTTCGAATGGGAACAAGAAGAGTATTAGATGATGAAAAGACTATGACAACGATTTGGGTACCTGTACAATAAAAAAACAAACCATGATGAAGTATCAAAAAAAATATTATGAGTGATGCCATTTATGCGCGGCTTGACACTAGACAATCATGCATATGACATAGTCATTCACCGGAACGAAGAAAGGAATCTTGAAACTGATAGGTTTAAATATCATAAATAAGAAACCACTAAGACGATTAGATTAATAAACTAGATAAGACTCCTACTCAAGACTCCTATCTCAACCAACTTCCTAATGCTTCTCAAGAATAATCTCAAACTAATCAGCTCCTAGCGATCCTAATAGAGGTCGGCTAGGTAGGTTTTATAGGACATGCCCCTTTCAATGAAACTCGATTAGGGATTCTCTCTTAGCTAGAGTCTCGAACAGTATAATGTATGGCAGTATCACATGGACCGTGTGATGTATATACGTGTGATTATTATTATTGGGGCTACGAGCCTCTATTTTCTTGTCTCGTTTATTATTAGTGGCTGCATGCCTATAATTAAGTGTAATCACAGAGGAGCGTAAGTGCTGAGCGTGGAAGCGTAGTTAGGACCCACGAGAGGGACGATCATAATGTATGGAGAGTGCGTAGAGAGTTGATAGAACCGATGAGGACAGAGATGGGACGATCACAGGGCATGGAAATAGGTGCACACATAGACCTTGATGTGAGTGATTAGAAACCATTCTCGGGCCTGATCACATTAGGCTGTGGTCCATGATCATTGGTGTGATGCTTATTACGCCTACTAGATATGTGTATAATATTTGCTGTGATGGTAACATATATATTACTTACAGATGTGGACATGTTACATTAGCAGACATAATCAAAATCCCATGCCTGTTGGAATTCATGACATGAGATAATTGAATCCTTGACTTACTCTTTATATGGCTTGAGAATAGATGCTTGATGAGTTGTTTTATAAGATTTTGCCTTTATGTCTTGAACTTTCATGCTTATCTTGATTTGGCATATAAAGACTAAGGCATGCTTAGATGAAAAGGAATCACTTAAAAAATGCTTTTCCCATCTGATCGAGATTAATGATTTTATGATATTTTGTGAATCTCGAAATTGATTTTGATGACTTGATTATGAGTTTCAAGTTAACGATTTGATTTGAATAAGTTTTATCTAAATCATCATCTTGATCTTGCAAAATTGGAATTACAAATAATATCTTTTGGTATTCATGAATTGATACTCACAATATGAAAGTATTGGTATTCATGACTTGAATTTGATTGAAACATTGCATGCTCAAATTAATCATTCTCCTATGTTTCAAAAATTCTTTAAATGCCTTATGTGATGATTGAAAATTAATTTGCTTTATGATAAATCTTTGTATACCATTTTGAATATCTTGAAAGTAATGTTGAGATTTTGATGAATTTGATGATTTGGTATTATGCATGCAATACTTTAACGTATGATAATGATGCATGCAATGATGAAATATTCTTGATAAAATTATTATTTTGATATTTATGACTTGAATCTTCCTTTCTTTTTGCCAATGACAAAGGGGGAGAAAGGGTTGCTAATGTGCTATCTTGAATTAATGTAAAGGGTCATCTCAAAGAGAAATTAGCTAACTTGCACAAGACAAGAAAATGTAAAAACTTGCTTACTTTCTTGCACATCTAAAGAGAAGATGCAAATGTAGCTCTTGCCAAATTGTTTGCTTGCCTCATGTCAAACATGGTCCCTTGCTAGTTTGGCATTTTGCGAAGGAAGCAAAAATGATACTTCTCGAAAGAGAAGAAAGAGCTTGCTTTCTTGAACATCTTTAATTTGCTAGCTAGAATGATGTACAATTTGCTATCTTGAACATTACAAAGAATTGCTATCATGCACATCGCAAAGAAAAGCAAATATACAAACTTGCACACCTTTAAATTTGCTAGCTTATATGTAGTAAAACTTGCATATCGTAAAAGTTGCTAGCTTGTAGAGAAGCAAAGAATTGCTTTCTCAAAAGAAGCAAAAATTGTAAAACTTAGAAAACTTGCAATATAATTGCTCTTGTCATGCTTTGTATCAAAAATAGGTTGATATCCTTAAAAGCATCGCATTAAATTTTTTAGTATCGCAATGTATCACATGTATTGCAAATTGAAATTTATGAGACTATTATCATATCATGTTTAACAATTGATGTCTTTCATGACATGATTTCTTTGCATTTTTGTCTTGTATGTATCATGTGATGATTGAAATATTGATTGATGCAAATTCATAATTTATCATTGGTTCCTCTCCTTCTTTTCGGCAATGACATGGGGGGAGAAAGATTGCTAGCTCAAGGCAAATGTTGGCTACCTTGTACTCATCCTTTCTTTTCGACAAAAACAAAGGGGAGAAAGCTTTTGCTAGTTAGAACATGCAAAGAAAAGTAAAGTGCAATCTTGCACAAGAAGCAAGTGTTGAATTGCCATGATTGAACTTAAGAATTTTACTATACTTTTGTGCTTATATGTTGTGATGAAAATTTAGCTTCACGTTACAAAAACTTGAATATCTTTTAAAATAGCTAGAGCTACTTCTCCTTTTTGTTGATGACATGGGGGGAGAAGTATATTGATGACTTTATGCATTGAATTGAATATTTTATATATTTGCATGATGGTTTAAATGTTTTTCATAATATGTGATGAATGTTGCTTGGATTTGGGATAATCCAAGTGTTCTATCAATGGCATATTGATAGGGGGAGTTTGGTTAAACTCCGGGAGTTTGGTTAAACTCCGGGGAGTTAACGTTAACTCCAGTAGTCATCAATTAGTTGTCATCATCAAAAAGGGGGAGATTGTTGAGTCTCGGATTTTGATGATGAAACTAATTGATTGTGTTTAGATGTTTAACTGCATTTTGAGTGATGCAGGTCTACTCGATCAGGATTAGATAGTTGACGTAGGAGGAATTGACGTTGCGCCGGAGGAGATCACGTCAGGATATTGGACGGCAGAATGCTTCGGACGTTGGGCATCGGGCCAAGGAGAGCAGAATTGCACCAAGGATATCGGGGTTGCAGAGGTCAACCACCGATTGGGCAATAAGCCGCAAGAGAGAACGATGCGCTGAAGAATCGGATGAAGCGCCAACCAATGACGTGCCAGGCAACAGAATGTCAATTCACGTTGTAATAATTGTCTAGATCGGAGTAGAGTTTTGGCTTGTATGTGCAGGATTAACTTCGATAACGATGAAGACATAAAGCGAAACAAAGTGCCGGAGTCAAGTGCGAAGGATTCGTTGGGAGTTCGAGAGTTCGACGGAAGTCCGAAGATTCATCGGGAATGCTGTCGGAACTAGCCGAGAATGAGTAGGGAGCTTGCCGAAGGGTTTTTCGGAAGCTCGCAGAAAGGTTCGTCGGAAGTTCGCGGAGCTCACCGAGAAAGATCGTAGCTTGCCGAAGAAGCTCGTCGAAACTCGCCAAGATCAAATCATGAAGTCTCGGAGCTTGTCGGGAGTCCGCAGAATGGTTTCCGAGAGTTTTTCGAAAGACCGCCGGAAGTTCGCCGGAAGCTCACTGGAAGAAGTCTTGACTTGCGGACTTTGTAATAGCTTAGGAAATGTCTTTAAATTCGTAGTTAGCATGTTAATTAGGGTTAGGATTAGGTATTAATCTTATAACCCAAGTAGGGGCCAATTGGGCCCAAGTTTGGACTAGTTTGGGCCAAGTTTGGAGCCCAACTAGTGGGCTGAAATAGTGTAGGCAGTGGCACCGCCAGATTAGGCGGTGGCACCGCCCAGAGCCCGAGAGCTAGGCGGTGGCACCGCCCAGCACCCGTGAGCCAAGCGGTGGCACCGCTGGACTGGGCGGTGGCACCGCCCAGTACACTGTCAGTGTCAAAACTGACAGGCGGTGGCACCGCCACTGACAGGCGGTGGCACCGCTAGCTTCGGGAACCGAAGAGAATTCAAATTTTGGAGCCCAAATTTGAATCCTCTTGAGGCCTATAAATACCCCTCTATTCTCAGCTGAGATAACAACTTTTAGAGAAGCAATAGAGTGAAAAAAAAGTCTTAGCAAAGCCTTAGCAAGTCTTACTTTCAAATTGCTTGTGTTCACCTCCTTCCTTCTCATTGAAACTTTGTAAGAGTGTGAACCACTTATAAAAGGTTGTAAGAGGGGTATTTGTCCTTCCCCTTCAAAGTGATTTGCTAGTGGAAGTTGGGAGCCTCATCGAAGAAGGCTTCGCAAGTGGATGTAGGTCGCATGACCGAACCACTATAAATCGGTTTGCGTTTTTCATCATATTGTCATTTACATTACTGCAAACCATCTTCACTTTGATGCTCTACTTCTTTGTCTCCTTCATACGTATGCCTTCAAGTTGAAACGCAATCGAAACGGTTTCAAACGAAATGTTGCTTTTATCATACGAAGTTTCCGAAAGTGTTTAAATCATCGAAAGTTTATCGTTCTTTACCACTGCACTAATTCACCCCCCCCTCTTAGTGCCGCTCCGATCCTAACACCTCCCCCTTCAGCCCATGAGGGAGGCTATCTCATGACTCCTCAATGTGAAGCCATGCCGACCAGCTGTCGGCATATCTCCTGTCTTTCTTTTGGTAAAGTCTTTGTCAACATGTCTGCTCCGTTGTTATCTGTGTGAATTTTCTGAAGTTGTAACTGCTTCTCTTCAAATACATTTCGAATCCAGTGGTATCTGACATCTATATGCTTTGACTTCGAATGAAACATTGGATTCTTACATAAATGGATGACACTCTGGCTGTCACAATGCACCACATAATTTTCTTGTTTCAGCCCCAATTCTTGTAAAAATTCTTTCATCCATAACATTTCTTTGCATACCTCTGTAACAGTAATATATTCTGCTTCTGTGGTGGAGAGAGCAATATACCTTTGCAACCTGGATTGCCATGACACAACTCCCCCTGCAAAAGTAAGTATATAACCTGAAGTAGACTTCCTCGTATCTATATCTCTTGCCATATCTGCATCTGTATAACCTGTCAACACAGGTGGTCCACCTCCAAAGCTTAAACAAACCTTAGAGCTCCCTCTAAGATATCTAAAAATCCACTTCACTGCTGCCCAATGCTCTTTACCTGGATTTGCAAGAAATCTGCTAGTAACACCAACTGCATATGCGATGTCCGACCTTGTACATATCATTGCATACATTAAACTTCCAACTGCTGAAGAATAAGGAACCTTTTGCATTTTCTCCTTCTCCTCATCACTTGACGGACTCTGTTCTGAGCACAACTTGAAGTGACCTGCAAGAGGAGAACCAACTGGTTTTGCATTGCTCATACTGAATCTTTCTAATACCTTCTCGATGTATTTCTCCTGTGACAACCAAATCTTCTTATTTTTCCTATCACGAAAAATCTGCATACCCAGTATTTGCTTTGCTAGCCCCATGTCTTTCATTGCAAAAGACTCACTTAGTTCCTTCTTTAACCTGTCAATGTTAGACATATCTTTCCCAAAAATAAGTATGTCATCAACATAAAGTAAGAGAATAATAAAATCATCACCAAACCATTTGATGTACACACAATGATCTGAAGTTGTTCTTTTGTATCCATTTTCTATCATAAATGAATCAAACTTTCTGTACCACTGCCTTGGAGCTTGCTTCAGCCCATACAAGCTCTTCTTCAACTTGCAGACAAAGTTCTCTTTACCTTTGACTTTGAAGCCTTCCGGTTGCTCCATATAAATTTCCTCCTCCAAATCCCCATGAAGGAAAGCTGTCTTCACATCTAACTGCTCAACCTCCAAGTCCTGGCTAGCAGCAATACCAAAAGCAACACGAATAGAAGACATTTTAACAACAGGAGAAAATATCTCTTCAAAGTCAATACATTTCTTTTGACCAAAGCCTTTCACAACCAATCTAGCTTTGTACTTTGGTTGAGAACAATATTCTTGAGTCTTCATCATGAAAACCCACTTGTTCTTCAAGGCCTTCATTCCATTTGGTAGCAGTACCAAATCATAAGTGTGGTTCTTCTGAAGAGCATCCATCTCTTCCTGCATAGCAACTAACCACTTCTCTTTCTACTCACTTTCAACTACTTCCTGGTAACACTCTGGTTCACCTGCATCAGTAAGCATCACATACTCATCTGTAGAGTATCTTCTGGAAGGTTGACGTTGTCTAGAAGATCTTCTCAACTGAGGTTCTGTTGGAACTTGCTCTCCAACTTCTTCTTGCTCAACATGTCCTGCAGGTATATCAACATTAAGCTCTACACTATCTTCCTGCACATCTCCCCCATCACCCTGATATACTGGAGGAATAACTGGGTCACAATCTGCTAATCCTTCTGCAGAAGTCTTGGCCAGTGTCTTCTTCTTCAAATCTTCAAAGGTTTGATCCTCAAAGAAAACTACATCTCTGCTTTTGATCACCTTCTGCTTTTCTGGATCCCAAAGCCTGTAACCAAACTGATCATGTGAGCAACCAAGAAAAATACATTCTTTAGACTTACCATCCAGCTTGGACCTCTCATTGTCTGGAACATGTGCAAATGCACGACAACCAAACACTCTCAAATACCTGTAGGAAACATCTTTTCCTGACCATACATGCTCTGCAACATCACCATCTAGGGCTGTACATGGTGATAAGTTGATCACATCAACTGTAGTCCTCAAAGCCTCATCCCAAAACCTTTTGGGTAGCTTGGCTTGTGAAAGCATACATCTGATCTTTTCCATGATGGTGCGATTCATCCTCTCTGCAATAGCATTATGCTGAGGTGTACCAGGAACTGTCATCTCATGTTGGATCCCATGTGACCTGCAATAATCATTAAATAATCCTATATACTCACCACCATTATCTGACCTTATGTATTTCAATTTTCTTTCTGTCTCCCTTTCAACCCTAACATGAAACTCTTTGAAGACATTAATCACCTGATCTTTGGTCTTCAAAACATAGGCCCAAATGTTTCTGGAAAAATCATCTATAAAAGTGACAAAATAAAGTGCACCACTTATACCAATAACATCAACAGATCCACCAGGAGTTTTTGTCCTCAAAGGACCACATACATCTGTATAAACACGGTCTAAGGCATGCATTTTTCTAGACAAAGCAGGACTAGCAAATGAAACTCTATGTTGTTTACCAGCCAAACAATCAATACAAGGGTTTAGATGTATACCTCTGAGATCTGGTAATACATCTCTCTTGGAAAGAGCTTGCAGCCCCTTCTCGCTCATGTGTCCCAGTCGCCTATGCCACAACTCCATGCTGAAGTCTTTCTCTGTAGCATTTAACTGCTCGCCATAAGCTTTAGCCTGCAACCTGTACAAAGTATGACATTTCTTTCCACTAACTATAATAAGAGAACCCTTACTGAGCTTCCATTGTCCACTATGAAATCTGCTATTATAGTCTTCATCATCTAGTCTTCCAACTGAAATTAAATTCAGTCTCAAGTCAACCACATGCCTCACATCCTTAAGGACCAACTTGCAGCCAAGGTTGGTCTTTAAATGGATATCACCCATGCCAATGATGTCTGCTATGCCATAGTTACCCATCTTCACAACACCAAAATTTCCAGACCTATATGTAGAAAAAAACTCTCTCCGTGGTGTAGCATGATAAGAAGCACCTGTGTCAATCACCCACTCAAGATCCTGACACACACAAGAAAAAATATCATCAGAAGGAGACAAAATCAAATAATCACCACCCTGCACTGTAACTGTAGTATTATCTTTTGACTATGTAGACTCCACTTCTTTTCCCTTTTTCTTGCTCTTCTTAGGTTGCTTACATTGGTTCTTGTAATGTCCTTTCTCACCACAGTTATAGCAAACAATATCTTTTCTTGATCTTGACTTGCTCCTACCCATGCGTGAACTGCTTCTAAACTTTGACCTTCCTCTATTCTCTGAGATAAGTGCCTGTGAATCATTCTGAGATGTTGCTGAACTCTTTCTTCTCAACTCCTCATTCAACAAACTGTTTGTTACTTAATTCATAGTGACAATACCATCTGGCGCAGAATTACTAAGGGAAAGCACTAATGTCTCCCAACTTTCTAGTAATGAACTGAGAAGTAACAATGCCTGCAACTCATTATCAAGAGACATTTTCATAGAAGATAACTGGTTAATAATACTCTGCATTTCATTCAAATGCTCAGCAATAGAAGCACCCTCTCTATATTTTAGGTTCACAAGTTTTTTGATCAAAAAAGCTTTGTTGCCAGTTGTTTTTCTTTCATAGAGACTTTCCAACTTTTTCCAAAGAGAATATGTAGAAATTTCAGTAGAAACATGGTGAAAGACACTATCTTCAAGCCATTGTCGAATAAACCCAACTGTTTTTCGATCTAACCTCTTCCACTCATCATCTGTCATAGTTGTGGGTTTTGCACTATCCCCCTGCAAAGGTCCATACAAATCTTTGCAATACAAGAGATCTTCCATTCTTGGTTTCCATATCATCCAATTATTTTCATTTAAACTAATCATGCGAGAAACATTACTGGCCTCCATGTTCAAATACAAAATTAAATCACTACAACCCTGCTCTGATACCAGTTGATGGGGATATAATGCGGAATAACCTTTATATATGAACAAGTACTAGAAGACCATAATACGCAGCGGAATTAAATGGAAGCACAATCAAATGAAACACCAAGATATACTTGGAAAACCCCTCCAATGTGAAGGGTAAAAACCACGGGGCAAACTAGAGATAATCCACTATGAGAATAATGAATATACAAATCTCAATCTCTTACCCTAAACCCTAGCAACAATCACAAGAGAATAACTGGGATACAAGGATCACGTCATTGCCCACAATATCTAAAACCTCCCCAAGTAATCACAACAAGAGTCTACTGTAGATTTGATCTAACCTGAGATGAGAACACTGCTAGATGATTGAAAACAGTCTCTCTGCGTTGTCCTTGTCTTCTTCCCTTTCTTTCTCTTTGCTTTTCTGCCCTTTTCTTCTCCTCTTTGGTGCTGCAAAGATCATTGCTTGCTGCCCTCGTTGCTGCCCTTTTATAACCTCTTTTCTACTCCTAAAAAAAAAAAAAAAAAAAAAAAAAAAAAAAAAAAAAAAAAAAAAAAAAAAAAAAAAAAAAAAAAAAAAAAAAAAAAAAAAAAAAAAAAAAAAAAAAAAAAAAAAAAAAAAAAAAAAAAAAAAAAAAAAAAAAAAAAAAAAAAAAAAAAAAAAAAAAAAAAAAAAAAAAAAAAAAAAAAAAAAAAAAAAAAAAAAAAAAAAAAAAAAAAAAAAAAAAAAAAAAAAAAAAAAAAAAAAAAAAAAAAAAAAAAAAAAAAAAAAAAAAAAAAAAAAAAAAAAAAAAAAAAAAAAAAAAAAAAAAAAAAAAAAAAAAAAAAAAAAAAAAAAAAAAAAAAAAAAAAAAAAAAAAAAAAAAAAAAAAAAAAAAAAAAAAAAAAAAAAAAAAAAAAAAAAAAAAAAAAAAAAAAAAAAAAAAAAAAAAAAAAAAAAAAAAAAAAAAAAAAAAAAAAAAAAAAAAAAAAAAAAAAAAAAAAAAAAAAAAAAAAAAAAAAAAAAAAAAAAAAAAAAAAAAAAAAAAAAAAAAAAAAAAAAAAAAAAAAAAAAAAAAAAAAAAAAAAAAAAAAAAAAAAAAAAAAAAAAAAAAAAAAAAAAAAAAAAAAAAAAAAAAAAAAAAAAAAAAAACCCCCAAATTTTTCCCCTCTTCCTCTCTGCGTTGTCCTTGTCTTCTTCCCTTTCTTTCTCTTTGCTTTTCTGCCCTTTTCTTCTCCTCTTTGGTGCTGCAAAGATCATTGCTTGCTGCCCTCGTTGCTGCCCTTTTATAACCTCTTTTCTACTCCTAAAACGCAGCCACCACACCCCCTAATGTTAATTAGGGTTAGGTTAAGAGGGGGTGTGGGCTGTGGGCTGAATTTGGGCTGTCAGCCCAACAGTTAGAAGATTAGACGTCGAGCTAAAGGATCGGTCGACATATCGACAAAAGGCTTTGAGCCATAAGTTCAGACATCGGGCCAAGAAGAGTGAAAATTACACTAAGAAAATCAGAGTTACGAAGGTCAACTAGCCTATTGGGCAATAGGCCGCAAGAGAAGACGATACACCGAAGAATCGGACGAGGTGTCGATGAACCAATGACATATCGGACAATATTTGATTTAGCTTTATAATAATTGTCTAGATCAAAGTAGGTTTTAGGTGTAATTGGGTTGGAATTGGACCAACTCAATTAGAGACCAATTGGGCCTAAGTTTGGGTTGTGTTGGGCTAAGTGAAAGACCCAAACAATGACCCAACATGTGGAACTATCGGTGGTACAATCTCTGAGATTGTGTCAGGCAATGGTACCGCCAGTCTAGGCGGTGGTACCACCTAGTGGCAGGGTGTCAGGCGGTGGTATCGCCCAATGTCAGTGTTGCAGGCGATGGTACTGTCAGTACCCCAAAAACTAAGGATGAGACTCTTTTAGACTCCAAGTTTGAATCCATTTGGGGCCTATAAATATCCCTCTCATCCCTGCTTAACATATAAAAGCACAAAGAACTTAAAAGTGGAAAAACACTGAGCAATCACTTGAGAAATCCCCTCCTCTAGATTTAAAGTTTAAAATTATGTTTAGGGAGGAGTGAGTGCTTGTAAAAGGTTGTCTCCTAAACCTGTGAAAAGGAGAAGAGGGGTGTAAAAGGGTAGTTGATCTTTGCCCATTGAAAGAAGATTGTTAGTGGATGTCGGTTGCTTCGACGGAAGAGGAATCGAGAGTGAATGTAGTTCACGATGACCGAACTACTATAAAACTCGATTTGCATTTCTATTTGTGCAATTTATCTTTACTGCAAACTACCTTACTTGCTTTACTTTCTCATTACACACTTCCATACACTTTCAAAGTTAAATATTTCCTATACAGGCTTTGTCAAAATGTTTTTTATCAAACAAGATTTTCGAACCGACGTGATTTACCATATGCTTTCAAAGTTAAGTATTTCCTATACGGGCTTTGTCGAAACATTTTTTATCGAACGAGATTTTCGAACCGACGTGATTTATCCGCTACACTAATTCATCCCCTCCCCCCCCCCCCCCCCCCCCCCCCCTCTCCTCTTAGTCAACTTGGTCCTAACAAAAAGAACATTTTCTGAGTTTTTGAGCAACCTATGAAAGATATAGTGATACATGTTAAGTGAATATTATAATTGATGTTCTTATTTACATAATTAAAATTATTTATTTTTACTATCCTATTTACATTTATATATGTATATAAAAGGAAGTATCATATTGATGTTATACAACCGTTATGACTTGTATTGATTGTCAAACTCAATATGGTATTATTATATTTACTAGACTTATTGGCTTATTTTATAAAATTTGTACACACGTGTAAAATATTTTTTAAAATTTTATAATTTAATTAAATAAATATATTTTTAAATAACTTTTGTTTTTATTTATTTTGATTTTAAATTTTTTTATATCTTATCAACTAATGGGTAAAGTTAGAGAATATTAAATTGCGTGACTCTATTTAATTAAGATATATTATAGATATGATTAAATTTTGATTACAATTATCGATCAATAAAAAGAAAGTCCAATTATGGCTAGATTTCTTAGGAGATATATTGATGCGAGGGACTCTTCTAATTACTTATTCTATACCCTCTATTGTTGCTTATAAATAAACATGACCTCCTAGAGACTCGATACAAGAAGTGGCGTGGCATTGCATGACATTATTGATGTTGAATCTCGGATTTTGATGATGAAACTAATTGATTGTGCTTAGATGTTTTAACTGCATTTTGAGTGATGCAGGTCTACTCGATCAGGATTAGACAGTTGACGCAGGAGGAATTGACGTTGCGCCGGAGGAGATCACGTTAGGATATTGGACGGTAGAACGCTTCGGACGTCGGGCATCGGGCCAAGGAGAGCGGAATTGCACCAAGGATATCGGGGTTGCGGAGGTCAACCGCCGATTGGGCAATAAGCCGCAAGAGTGGACGATGCGCTGAAGAATCGGACGAAGCGCCAACCAATAACGTGCCGGGCAACAGAATGTCAATTCGCGTTGTAATAATTGTCTAGATCGGAGTAGAGTTTTGGCTTGTGTGTGCAGGATTAACTACGATAACGATGAAGACATAAAGCGAAACAAAGTGCCGGAGTCAAGCGCGAAGGATTCATTGGGAGTTCGAGAGTTCGACGGAAGTCCGAAGGTTCGTCGGGAATGCTGCCGGAACTAGCCGAGAATGAGTAGGGAGCTTGCTGAAGGGTTTTTCGGAAGCTCGCCAAAAGGTTTGTCGGAAGTTCACGGAGCTCACCGAGAAAGATCGGAGCTTGCCGAAGAAGCTCGTCGGAACTCGCCAAGATCAAATCGTGAAGTCTAGGAGCTTGCCGGGAGTCCGCAGAATGGTTTCCGAGAGTTTATCGGAAGACCGCCAGAAGTTCGCTGAAAGCTCGCCGGAAGAAGTCTTGACTTATGGACTTTGTAATAGCTTAGAAAATGTCTTTAAATTTGTAGTTAGCACGTTAATTAGGGCTAGGATTAGGTGTTTATCCTATGACCCAAGTAGGGGCCAATTCGGCTCAAGTTCGAACTGGTTTGGGCCAATTTTGGAGCCCAACCAGTGAGCTGAAATAGTGTAGGCGGTGGCACCGCCCAGAGGCCGAGAGCTAGGCGGTGGAACCGCCGGTCTGGGCGGTGGCACCGCCCAGCACCCGAGAGCTAGGCGGTGGCACCGCCCAATACACTATCAGTGTCAAAACTGACAGGCGGTGGCACCGCTAGCTTCGGGAACATAAGAGAATTCAAATTTTTGGAGCCCAAATTTGAATCCTCTTGAGGCCTATAAATACCCTTCAATTCTTAGCAGAGAGAACAACCTTTTGAGAAGCTAGAAGTTGAGTAAATCTTTAGGAAAAGTCTTGTTTTCAATAGCTTGAGTGTTCACCTCATTTCTTTTCATTGAAATCCTTGTAAAAGGGTGAACCACTTGTAAGAGGTTGTAAGAGGGGTGTAAGAAGGAGGTTGATCTTCGCCTAGTAAAGGAAGATCGTTAGTGGATGCCGGTGACCTCGACGGAAGAGGAATCGGAGGAGTGGATGTAGGTCACGATTGACCGAACCACTATAAACTATCGTCTTCTCTGGTTTGCATTTACTTCCTGCTATTATCTTACTGCAAACCATCTTCACTTTGATGCTCTACTTCTTTGTTTCCTTCATACGTATGCCTTCAAGTTAAAACGCAATCGAAACGGTTTCAAACGAAACGTTGCTTTTATCGTACGAAGTTTCCGAAAGTGTTTAAATCATCGAAAGTTTATCGTTCTTTACCGCTGCACTAATTCACCCCCCCCCCTCTTAGTGCCGCTCCGATCCTAACAATTGGTATCAGAGCCCGGTTTTTCTCATTTCGGATTTACACCCGAGAGAAATGGCTCTTCATGGCTTTCAAGAGGGCTTTTCGGTTTTTCGTCCACCGTTGTTTAACGGATTGGACTACACTTATTGGAAAACTCGAATGAGAGTTTTCTTGATTTCTATGAACTTGGATTTATGGAATATTGTTGAAAACGGTTTTCAACTTCCCTCTAAACCGATGAACGAATGGTCGGATTTGGAGAAGAAATATTTTTCTTTAAACGCAAAGGCTATGAATGCCTTATTTTGCGCTTTGGACAAAAATGAGTTCAATCGGATTTCTATGTGCGAAACGGCTTTTGATATTTGGCGAACACTTGAAATCACGCACGAGGGAACTAGTAGAGTCAAAGACTCGAAAGTTAACATTTTATTGCATGATTTTGAGCTTTTTCAAATGCAACCAAGCGAGACTATAGGCGACATGTACACCCGTTTCACGGATGTCGTCAATAATCTAAGAGTTCTTGGTAAATCTTTTTCGAATTTTGACCTCATAAGTAAGATCTTAAGATCCCTTCCAAAAAGGTGGGATGCTAAAATAACCACAATACAAGAGACAAAAAATTTAAATGATTTTCCATTAGAAGAATTAATCGGGTCATTAATGACTTAAATGACACTTTTGGAACATTTTGAACCCGATGAGCACTTGAACCACCTTCCAAAGAATATGAAGGATTTGGAACTCCGGACAAATGAATACCACTTGAGCGATGACTTAAGTGATGAGGACAATGATGAACTTGAACTTCGAACACTAAATCTTAATAAGTTCATTAAACAAAAATCTAAAATAAACAATGAACTTGAACGGAGGAAGAGGCCAAAGAAGAGGAAGGCAACCAAGGATGAATCAAGAACTTCCAAAGGTGAAACGGCGAATTGGGCTTTGACGGGCTTTGACTACAAGGTAAGTAACTCAACTCCCTTAATTTATTTTGAAATTACATGATGCTTTTTATGATGCATTTTCCTCTTTTATTAGTTTAGAATTAATTTTCTTGAAAATTGCATGTCTAATAATTTAATAATGAAAATGCAAAAATTAGGAATCATGCTTATGATTCTAGTAATTTTAAAAATAATCATGAAAATTGCATGTTTATGATAAACAAAATGATTTTGATTAAAAATGCCTTATGAAATTATGCTATATGTGGTTAAGAAGTAATAATGTGTTTCATGTTGATTTCCATTGTTATTTCTCGATTTTGATTAAATGAAATCATGTTTGATTTGAAGTAATGCATAATGATGTAATAAAAATATTAAATGTTTTGATACCATGATTAACGATTTTATACATGAGATTTTAAAGTTATACATGATAATTTTTGTGATTTATGAATTATTGATATTTGCCGTAATGAAAGCTCTTTTTTAGTTTAAATGATGATAAATGTTTTTCAAGAAGAAATAATGTGTATTTTGATGATTTCCAATTTTGATTGAAACCATGCTTGATGTCTTAATGAAAATATAAAGAAGTTTGATATCATGCTTAATGATGATGTATGGATCTTGTATCAAAAACTAAGCTTGAAAAGTTAGATTCACCTAAAAAGAAAAATGCATGACTACAACAAACAAAATGATCTTGATGGAAAATACTTTATGAAATCAATTTCGATGATGCATAATGATGTAATTATGTAATGAAAATATTAAATATTTTGAAACCATGTCTTGATGTCACGCATAATGATCATGCTTAATAGATTTCGAAATTATGCATGATGATTCTTGAGACTTATGGATTATCGATTTTTACGGTAATGAAAATGGCTTTTTCGGTTTTTGAACATTGATGCATATTTTTTTATTTGGCATAAATGAAATAAATCACTTAAAATGAAACACTTAAAAAAGGGAAAAATATATTATCAATGAAATCATGAATCTATTTATGTTATGAATTTTGTGAACCTTAAAAATGATTTTGATGATTTAAATTTGAAATGAGTTTTATCAAAATCATATCATGATCTTGATTTCTTGGAATAACATGAGATTTCCTTTGACGATCATTTTGATTATTTAAAAGGAGATTTGTCGAAATGATTCATGGAATTTTAGATTCATGAATTAATCCTTCATTTGTTTATGAGATTGTTGAAATCTTTGTACCTTTGAATTCCTTTCCTCCTCCCTTCGATTTTTAAATTTATACATGTTATATGTTGAAAATTTGAAACCATGTTTTGATATCATGCATACCCAAGAAATGTTGATTTGACATAAAAAGACTAAGGCATGCTTAGATGAAAAAGAATCACTTAAAAAAAAAAAATACTTTTCCCATCTGATCGAGATTAATGATTTCATGATATTTTGTGAATCTCAAAATTGATTTTGATGACTTGATCATGAGTTTCAAGTTAACGATTTGATTCCAATAAGTTTTATCTAAATCATCATCTTGATCTTGAAAAATTAGAATCACAAATAATATCTTTTGGTATTCATGAATTGATACTCACAATATGAAAGTATTGGTATTCATGACTTGAATTTGATTGAAACATTGCATGCTTAAATTAATCATTCTCCTATGTTTCAAAATTCTTTAAATGCCTTATGTGACAATTGAAAATTAATTTGCTTTATGATGAATCACGAATCATGACTTGATCTATGATATTGATATATTTTAATCATGACCCTTGGTTGTATAATTCTTTTGCTCTATTAAAAAGATTTGTCGAATGAATCATGTCCTTCTTGAATTTTCTTGATATCATAACATGATTTTGTAATATGGCTTGTATAATGATTAAATTTTTTAGCCATTGATTTCTCCCTTCTTTTCGATAATGATAAAGGGGGAGTTAGTTTACTAGCCTACATATTTCAAAGGAAGGAAAATTTGCTAGCTCGATCATTTCATTGAAAGAACTTGCTATCATGAACGCTACCAATGAATTGCAAATATTGCAATATAAAGAGAAGCAAAGAATTGCTATCTCGAAAGAAGCAAAAATTGTAAAACTTAGATAACTTGCAATATAATTGCTCTTGTCATGCTTTGTATCAAAAATAGGTTGATATCCTTAAAAGCATCGCATTAAATTTTTTAGTATTGCAATATATCACATGTATCGCAAATTGAATTTTTGAGAATATTTTTAACAATTGATGTCTTTCATGACATGATTTCTTTGCATTTTTGTCTTGTATGTATCATGCGATGATTGAAATATTGATTGATGCAAATTTATAATTTATCATTGGTTCCTCTCCTTTTCGGCAATGACATAGGGGGAGAAAGATTGCTAGCTCAAGGCAAATGCTGGCTAGCTTGTACTCTTCCCTACTTTCGACAAAAATAAAGGAGAGAAAGCTTTTGCTAGTTAGAACATGCAAAGAAAAGCATAGTGCAATCTTGCACAAGAAGCAAGTGTTGAATTGCCATGATTGAACTTAAGAATCTTACTATGCTTTTGTGCTTATATGTTGTGATGAAAATCTAGCTTCACGTTACAAAAACTTGAATATCTTTTAAAATAGCTAGAGCTACTTCTCCTTTTTGTTGATGACATAGGGGGAGAAGTATATTGATGACTTCATGCATTGAATATTTTATATATTTGCATGATGGTTTAAATGTTTTTTCATAACATGTGATGAATGTTGCTTGGATTTGGGATAATCCAAGTGTTCTATCAATGGCATATTGATATGGGGAGTTTCTTTAAACTCCGGGGAGTTAAGGTTAACTCCGGTAGTCATCAATTAGTTGTCACCATCAAAAAGGGGGAGATTGTTGAATCTCGGATTTTGATGATGAAACTAATTGATTGTGCTTAGATGTTTTAACTGCATTTTGAGTGATGCAGGTCTACTCGATCAGGATTAGACAGTTGACGCAGGAGGAATTGACGTTGCGTCGGAGGAGATCACGTTAGGATATTGGACGGTAGAACGCTTCGGACGTCGGGCATCGGGCCAAGGAGAGCGGAATTGCACCAAGGATATCAGGGTTGCGGAGGTCAACCACCGATTGGGCAATAAGCCGTAAGAGTGGACGATGCGCTGAAGAATCGGACGAAGCGCCAACCAATAACGTGCCGGGCAACAGAATGTCAATTCGCGTTGTAATAATTGTCTAGATCGGAGTAGAGTTTTGGCTTGTGTGTGCAGGATTAACTACGATAACGATGAAGACATAAAGCGAAACAAAGTGCCGGAGTCAAGCGCGAAGGATTCATTAGGAGTTCGAGAGTTCGACGAAAGTCCGAAGGTTCGTCGGGAATGCTGCCGGAACTAGCCGAGAATGAGTAGGGAGCTTGCTGAAGGGTTTTTCGGAAGCTCGCCAAAAGGTTCGTCGGAAGTTCACAGAGCTCACCGAGAAAGATCGGAGCTTGCCGAAGAAGCTCGTCGGAACTCGCCAAGATCAAATCGTGAAGTCTAGGAGCTTGCCGGGAGTCCGCAGAATGGTTTCCGAGAGTTTATCGGAAGACCGCCGGAAGTTCGCCGAAAGCTCGCCGAAAGAAGTCTTGACTTATGGACTTTGTAATAGCTTAGAAAATGTCTTTAAATTTGTAGTTAGCACGTTAATTAGGGCTAGGATTAGGTGTTTATCCTATGACCCAAGTAGGGGCCAATTCGGCCCAAGTTCGGACTGGTTTGGGCTAATTTTGGAGCCCAACCAGTGAGCTGAAATAGTGTAGGCGGTGGCACCGCCCAGAGGCCGAGAGCTAGGCGGTGGAACCGTCGGTCTGGGCGGTGGCACCGCCCAGCACCCGAGAGCTAGGCGGTGGCACCGCCCAGTACACTGTCAGTGTCAAAACTGACAGGCGGTGGCACCGCTAGCTTCGGGAACATAAGAGAATTCAAATTTTTGGAGCCCAAATTTGAATCCTCTTGAGGCCTATAAATACCCTTCAATTCTCAGCAGAGAGAACAACCTTTTGAGAAGCTAGAAGTTGAGTAAATCTTTAGGAAAAGTCTTGTTTTCAATAGCTTGAGTGTTCACCTCATTTCTTTTCATTGAAATCCTTGTAAAAGGGTGAACCACTTGTAAGAGGTTGTAAGAGGGGTGTAAGAAGGAGGTTGATCTTCGCCTAGTAAAGGAAGATCGTTAGTGGATGCCGGTGACCTCGACGGAAGAGGAATCGGAGGAGTGGATGTAGGTCACGATTGACCGAACCACTATAAACTATCGTCTTCTCTGGTTTGCATTTACTTCCTGCTATTATCTTACTGCAAACCATCTTCACTTTGATGCTCTACTTCTTTGTTTCCTTCATATGTATGCCTTCAAGTTAAAACGCAATCGAAACGGTTTCAAACGAAACGTTGCTTTTATCGTACGAAGTTTTCGAAAGTGTTTAAATCATCGAAAGTTTATCGTTCTTTACCGCTGCACTAATTCACCCTCCCCTCTTAGTGCCGCTCCGATCCTAACAATTGAGAGAGTATATATCTCCCCTTAGAGCGATTCTACGAAGGATGGGAAGAGAAAAGAAATTGAGTCAAATTCTCCTTACAGACATTATTATAGCCTTCGAATCTAACGGTGCATTTGTAAATCAGATAAAGACTTTCTAAACAACATCAAAAGATACAAAGTATAATCTTTTATCAATGATTATTTGATTTTAATTTTTGATATTAAATTTTTATATAATAATATAATTATAATTTTTATGCTAACAATTATGGCTTTATGAATGAGTTCAATTGGAGTGAAGTTATAGAATTGTCAATCTAAAATATGCAAAATCTCCTTTTTTTTATAAGAGGTATCTATTCTAAGCAAATTTATCCTTATAAGTGAATAAGGTAGTTTTTATTTTTGGTAGCCAAAAAAGGATTAGTAGTTTGAGATATTTGAATTTAGTTTAGTTACCCAAAATTACATACCTATCATCCGTTATAATACATAAGTGAATTAATAAGAAAAGATTCTATGTTATGATATGGTTCTGATAAATGCCATTCCTGTTCTTTACGAATATGATGTCAATGGTAGGACTAATGGTCAACCAGGCTTCACTAGTAGACAACTAAAAAGTACGAAGGATGAACCAAGCAAGTAGTCTTCCTATTGGATCTGTGGCAAAAGGAATAATGATGTCAAAATGGTTCAATTTGTCAATTTGATCATGATTTTGACCACTCATCCTAAATGGATTCTTCTAGCAGTAGGCCCCCACATTTTGACTAACAACAGCGTCAGCTCCGGCCTTGAATGCAAACAACGACACACGAACTCAGTAAATATCATAATTATTGATAGTAAAATTTTAGAATCATAACCTGTTTTCATCATTTATTATTTACAAAAATAAAATAATTTGTGTTCTTGTTGCCACTCGAAAAATATAAGATCATACATAGTAAGACTACATTCACGAATCTGATTCTGGAAAGAGAGAAGGAAAGAAAACTATTCTGTGATGCATATTTTTCTAACGTTATCGTGATAATTTTGCTAACATTCTATTCTATGGAAATCTTGCATTAGGATCATCCAATAATTATCGAAAGTGATTGATGTTAAATCACCTTAGGTTCCGAAATAAAATTAAAGAAATAGACGTCTTGAAAGCTTACATTTTATATTGGAATGTCTCGATCCAACAATAATATGATTGACAATCACGGCTTATATTATGAGCTCTAATCACATTATTTTTATGGGGAAATAGATGAATGAATCAAGCTACATGAGCACAGAACATATCTCACAGTATGGCATCTTCCATGGAGAAGAGAAGTGTCGGCAGGCCTTCCCGGTGATGCATTGCTGATGGCACACAGCATCTGCAGCAGTTTGGTTATTGGCTTATCGTGTTGTCGAAAGGCGTAGCCTTTTTATTAGAGCATGAAAGTTATCCGAATGACATCTGATCATTTTCAAGCTCCAAACATACTCCCGATTAATTATAAAGGGAAAAAAAAAATGTACTTGTTTTAACATCTTAAGATTAAATTGGATAGGCTGTGTTGAAATTCATATAAGTACTTGTTCATGTTCTGTAGATAATTTACAAGATGCTAAAAAGAATAAAGGAACCTAAGTTACTAAACTCACTCTAAATATTAAACATTATATACAATAGGATCGCTGTTTGGGCCTCATCATAAATCTATGATATTCATAATTTTTTTAATTTAAAATTACTATTGTGACTCAATTTCGAAAGGTTCTCTTCGAGCCCTATACGATTGATAGAGTAGTCATCATCAAATATTCAAAAACTATTATTTTGATAGTATACGATATCGATATTCATTATTCTAAAAAATAAAAATTGATAAAATCGTAAGAAAGAGTATAACACTAGGACTTCCCAAGAGTTACTCAACCTGTGCTACTCTCGTGATATTTAGATAAAACAATATCTAAAGTGATATAAAAATTTTTATAATTTGTAAGATATTTTTACCTCTCATATTATTAGTACTAAATATCTCAATTGATTTAACCACATCTATAGGCTTTTTTATAATATATTTATATGCCGGTGTACACTATAAGAGGATGGTGTTAAGACATCAAAGGAAAGAGCATGAAACATTACATTAGTAAAAATAAGGAATTAGGGTTGTTGAAGTTTTATTGATATTTTAATAATAAAAAAATTGAAGTATTATGCTTGCCAATACTTATAATAGTTCGTTCAGTACGAGGAGTAATTGTTAATACTTCTGGTATGAACTCGATCGGGGCACGGGATTCTTCTTCTTCTTCGCGGAACGTCGTTGGCACGCATGCAGGCGGCGGTCCCCAAAGGTGGTCTGGGCCGGCGAAGGGGCGTCCCCGCCCCCCCCCAACCTTCGCTCGCCCTTCACGGGCACCTGCGCGCGTCCTCCTCTCATAGCAGCCAACTTTTGTCGCCAGAGGCAACGGCGCACGTCGTCTTCTCTTCACCAACGTTAAGTTGGGCCAACGGCACTCTCCGCTAGCTGCTGTGTCCGCACCCTGCCGCCCTGCATGGGTATCGGCGAAAGCAAACAGTAGCGTTCGCATCATGAGCTCACACGCCTCGCTTCATGCTTTGATTCCTTCTCCCCCAACGGCTACTTTGCTCTGGTTTTGTAGTGTAGCAGGTAGGTACGTAGAACCGATACAGTGAGTGAGAGATCGGTCGATGGCGAATGATCCTACTTGTGATGCAGTAGACCATGAAGCTCTGTTTGGGGTTCTCTGGATAGAGTAGATGGAGAACAAGAACAACAAGTAGGTCGGAGAAGCATTGAATAGATCTGTAAGACAAATGGCACACTTTAGCATTAATGCTTGGTGATTTAGGAGCGCAGCTGCAAGTCTTGCTGACTTTATGAGCCATAAGGAAAAGTGAGCAGGGCATCATCTCATGTACAAGGAATTAGTTGACATTAAAGATGATTGATTGAGCTGCCTTTTGCAGTGGTCATCCTCCGTTCCTTCACCCTTTCCACTAAAGCATTCATGGCCATGTTCATGGGCAAGTCACATGAGCCCTCGGCCAACAAGGTCAGCATGGTGGAAGAGGTGCTCATCATTGTGGGAGGAGCAACAGTGGTACTGCTGCAGCAACAACAACGAAGGCTCACCAAGCTGATACTGCTGTTTCACCAAAATCTACCACTAGCTGTGGTGGTGTGCAATTAATGGAGCTTATCTACTCCTCAAACAGACACTGGCCCGGGAACAGTAGAAGAGCGAGAGCAAAATGGGGTGAAGGGGCAATGTGAGGGGTCAAGGAAGTCAGACATCAATGATTGGACATGAGCGAAGATGCACAAAAATGGGAGGACTTCCCCGCAAGCTTACAAGCCATTGCTGTGCTACAGGTACGAAACCTCCATCTCCCACCACCTCCTCTCCCTTTCCATAGGGAGCCCCAGCCAAGTTAAAAAATAGGGATGAGAAGTGGGTGTAGGAACACAGTAGTGCTTCCTCTTAACCATGAAGCCTCAGATCTCATTACCTCTTTTACTCCATTTCTACCCAACCCATTAAGTTGTTTTCCCCAGCTCTGTCCACTGTCACACATCATCCCCTCCCCCCCCCCCCATTATTAGTCTTCTTGCTGTAGGAGCTGAAGTCTTTCTATTTACTTCATCTGTTTCCATCTTTTTGCCTCGCATAACTCTCAGCCTCCATGGCTCTTTTGTTTGTGCCGTTCCTTCTGCTTCTCATGCTGCGTTGGAGCAATGCCCAGCCTTCTCCTGGTTACTACCCGAGCTACAGGTTCAGGCCTCTGCGAGGCTTCTACCGGGGGTTCAACAATCTTTGGGGTCCCGAGCACCAAACGGTCTCGGGAGACCAGTCTTCGGTCACGATTTGGCTCGACAGGAACTCAGGTCAGCTTCCTCTCTTCTTTGATGCTTGAATCTTCTCTGATATCAGCTGCTCATGCATGCTCTGCTAATGCGCCAATGGTGACAGGAAGTGGATTCAAATCTATTCGCCCATTTCGTAATGGGTATTTTGGCACATCAATCAAGCTTCAACCTGGCTACACTGCAGGAGTGATCACAGCTTTTTATGTGAGCAAACTTTAAATCTCTTTCACTCAAAAGTTGGCCTTTTTTGTTCTCCACTTTTGTGTGAGCAACCTTGATTTCTCCCCAGCTTTCGAACAACCAAGCGCATCCTGGATTCCACGATGAGGTGGACATCGAGTTCCTGGGAACTACGCCCGGGAAGCCATACACACTGCAGACAAATGTGTACGTGAGAGGAAGCGGCGACGGCAGGATCATCGGCAGGGAGGTGAAGTTCCACCTCTGGTTTGATCCTACTGCTGGGTTTCACAACTACGCCATCCTGTGGAACCCAAACGAGATCATGTAAGCAAAAGCTTGACTGGACTCCATGGCTTTACTGAATCTTCTGCGCTACCATTCATGAATCATACAAGCCAAAAGCAAATCTTTTAACAAGATTTTAGTGTTGGTATACTACAAAGTAGCTTTGGACAATATTAATGGGCAACGCACATCACTGCACTGTGTTAACAGTGGCACGGGAGTACATGCCGTCGACATGATATTGGTGGCCACCAAATGAACAGTAGATTTGCAATTTGGGAATAACTTCAAAGGGAGTACTTGTACTGCCTTCCAAGCCAAACAGAGCGCGTACGGGTCCGACTCCATTGGACTTGATGCTCCTCCACTGTAACATCCATTTGGGATGTCCAGTTTAAGACACCGTCACTAATTATCACTCATTTAGCTGATGGGATACGTAGATTCTTCCTGTTCGATCGATGTCTCCATCATTGACGACCTCATGGCTGGCTATCTCTCACCATCTACAGCTTCTTCGTCGACGACATACCGATACGGCGGTACCCGAGGAAGAACGCCGGCGCGACGTTCCCACTGCGGCCGATGTGGCTGTACGGGTCGATCTGGGACGCGTCGTCGTGGGCCACCGAGGACGGCAAGTACAAGGCGGACTACCGGTACCAGCCTTTCGTGGCGCGGTTCACCCGGTTCGTCGCCCGGGGGTGCACGGCGTTCGCGCCGCTGCTTTGCCAACCGGTGCCCTCCTCGTGGCACGGCGACGGGCTCAGCCGCCGCCAGTACGCGGCCATGCAGTGGGCGCAGCGGTACTACCTTGTCTACAACTACTGCAAGGATCCCAAGCGGGACCATTCGCTGACGCCCGAGTGCTGGAGCTGAAGGAGCCACAAAACCATGAAAGCATTTCTGCAAACACCTTTATTCCTTGCTGCTAGATGCCATAAGAGGCTACGTATTCTACAAGACAGTGATGTAATAGGTTTTCCTGCCGCTACATTCTACTATAGTTATGCTGAAGACAATAAAAATGTAAAAAGGAGGGCAAAGGGCCAGAGAGAGAAGCAAAAGAGAAGAGAAAAAGGCAATGGGTTTGTAGTGCAGTATATAGTGTTAGATTTGTCTTGCTCACTTGTCATATCTTCTGGAATCAATTGCGTTGAGAGAGCATGACATGACTTTAAATGCTTGTGATTGGTTGTGCAGTAACCATCTTTAGATTAGCTCTCTAGAGGCCTGTGCATGTAGCTCAAGATACATGAGATTATAAACCTTAATATTATATCTTATTGTAAGATCATTGAGGGATCTAGTCACTAAAAAGATTGGAGAATTTTTTAGGCAATCCCACTACAACTCAAGTTGACATTGAGTTGAAACTTTTCAGATATCAACAAAAATGCAGTAAAAATTTGATTCAATTGGACTATAGATGAATTAGAAACAATATAAATCAAACTGATGTGAACCCTTACAACACTCATCTATAAATTACAAAATAGAGAAACCTATATGTATCTTGAGGCCCTCTCACACCCATGCAAGTGTACTGCAGAACTCTTGTGAAAGCTGGTAGCAAAACATATCTACAGTGTATCACCAAAGTCCTCTTAGATCACGTAAATGTACTGAATAACTATTGTGTAGCTGTTTGCGACACTTATCTACAAAAGCAGAAAATATAGAAACCTACATGTATCCGACCAGCCCTCTTAGATCATGCAAGTCCACTGCACAACACTAGTGTAGCTGTTTGCGACACTTCCTACACACCACAAAAGAAAAACCATGCAAAGTGCACTGAAGAAAAGTCCTCTCAGATTCTTGAAGTGCACTTCAAAATTCCTTGTGTAGCTGTATGCAACAATCATGTGCAAACCAGAAATTAGAGCAACCTACATGTACTCTAAGGTCCCAGATGATGGAATGCATGGAAGAACACTTGTGTGGGCTGCATGCAACACTCGATCTACAAACCAGAAAATGGAGCAACCAACCTATATGTATTATGAGTCCCTTTCAGATCATGCAAGGGTGGGAAATTATCTTTTGGCTCATAAGCTTTGTTCAGATCATCTCCCAGAGCATATTTAGAGGAATCATGCTGCGCGCACACAGTAGCACCACGTGCCCTGGGCTCCTCTCACAGTGTCTTCTTTTATCAAATGGGAGGCCAAGCTAGGGTAAAGAGTACCTGCACACCCTAAAAGCTGGGGGACCAATCTATTCTTCCACTCATTCATCACTGTGCTTGGAGTAATATAATTGCAGCCATGTTTCGAGACAAAATGATGAAGAGAATCTTCTTAAGCTTAGTGACCAGACATGGGGAAGAAAAATCATGCAGAATGTAATCCAGAAATGCTGACAACAATAATGCATGCAGAGGTTGTGATTGGCTTGTCTTCTGTATACAAATGGAGAATGGTTGCTGGAACATTTTCTTTTAGATTCTGAAGAATATAATGCAATGCAAAGGTGAAGAATGCTTGGGATAACAGCTTCTTATCATGCAAATTTCCATCCCAATGGGCATGCATCTAAGCACAGATTTTTGTAGTAATTTACAGTCTACTAATTGTTATTGCAGTTAATTCACTTTTTTTGTTGCAGGCAAGCATGATACAACACAGAAATTTTTTTCTTTTTTTTATCCAAATAAAATTACATTTATTTATGTATCCATTTTGATAAATAATTTTCATATTTATACCTCCAGGATTCTAGGGAAAACCCCATACTTGCATGCATATCTGCTTTGTAATTAATCTCCATCAAATGATTGTTATTCGTTTGATAGATAGAAATCTTGAAACTCTTAGCTCATAAAAATGATTTTTAAAACCTCCTCTGTTGACTTTTGTGATGGTAAAAGTCCTAATATCCTAGGCATTATATACAATTCAAATTAACTACTAGAGGTGATTAACTTGAGTTTTTTTTGGATGAATATAACAAAAGAAGCACAATATATATATATATATATATATATATATATATATATATATATATATATATATATATATATATATATATATATATATATATATATATATATATATATATATATATATATATATATATATATATATATATATATATATATATATATATATATATATATATATATATATATATATATATATATATATATATATATATATATATATATATATATATATATATATATATATATATATATATATATATATATATATATATATATATATATATATATATATATATATATATATATATATATATATATATATATATATATATATATATATATATATATATATATATATATATATATATATATATATATATATATATATATATATATATATATATATATATATATATATATATATATATATATATATATATATATATATATATATATATATATATATATATATATATATATATATATATATATATATATATATATATATATATATATATATATATATATATATATATATATATATATATAAAGAAAACAAAATGTATTTTTAGATTTATTTATATAAATATGTATATACAGTTGCAATGCCTTCACAATGTGGAGGAAATTGTTAACTATATTAAATAAATTTTGTAATCTTGTATGTATTATTTGTCCTAAATTTTTTTTAGATATAGAATAGATACAGCGAATGATTAATGGTCAAGAGAATATTAGATATTATTAATCATTACCAAAAATCTAAAAATGATTTGTTAAGAGTCCTATTTAGAAGACCAAATTGATGAATCTATTTTTATAAAATTAATTCAACATTTAGTTTGTTTAATTTTTTAAATATATCTTTCGAATATTATTAGATTATTTTTTGAACCATGTAAATAAATATATTTCCAAGTGATTTTTTTTAAAAAAAGAGGTATATATTTTTATTTATTTAGTATAGATTTTATTAAGTATGTAGATACAATTATTCAAACGTTACATATTACGTGGCCCATGGACGGGCTATATCGAGTCTGACAACGGCCCACATTGCACTCAATCCCCAATTTCGCGTCTCAACTTGCGTCGATTTTGACCTATTTCATACCTCGAAGCACTCGACAGACAACCTGCGAAGCGGAATCGAAAGGAGTGCGGAAGATGGTGAGGGCACAATTTATTTAAACTTTTTCAACGTGATTTCCGAAAATCTCTCTCTTTCCCTTAGAAAAGGAAGAAACTTTGGATTCGCTCAGTATTGTCTTTTGTGATCGAGATTGCAGGTGTGCTTGGCGTGCTTGTTGCCCCTCTTCTTGATTCCCATGGTCAATGCTTTGCCTTTGCTCTTCGACTTCATTGTCGTGAGTGATCTTCTCTTCCGATTCTTCCTGTTTCGTATGCGTCAAAATTCCTTTCCTTTGGAAATTTCGAGCGGTATCGTGTGCGTTTGATGATTATGCAAAATTTTATTTTTGGATTTAGTTTTAGTTTATGATGTCTTCTATTCCTTTCTATATCGTGCGGCAATCTACATTTTAGTTTTCTTTTTGTTAAATTGTGGTCTCTTATTCTAGTCTATTCGAAGATTTTGGTTCTTATTGCCTAAACGTTTGTCTTTGTTGAAGGTTTCTCCCATCCGTTCTACTTCTTTTTTAATTATTTTCAAGTAAACCCCATCCATAAATCTCTGTCTATGAAGAACTAAGGGTGAAGGTTCGTGCTTTTAATTCATGGAATCATATTATATAATATGTTAATTACTTTTTTAAAAAGAAGAGAAAGAAGGATCCTAATATTTTCTTCAGCAGACTATAACAGGCTCATCTTGTGTCCTGTTCTTGTTTGTCTTATTGATTTAATATATACTATTTCTGTGAAAAATCTGATGTAACTATCAACTTTATATCAAATAAGTTAATGAAGAAGTATAGTCTATTGAACTATATAATGATGCTATTCTTTTACGATTTTCGGTTTTCCTTCAAATGCTAATGACCAATATTAGTGTTTATTTGGGTCGAAATTTAGCAAACTGCAGCTTACTTCGCCAAATTTGTCTATCATATGCTTTTTTGATAGCATTTCTTGCCTAGTCCATTCATTTGTATGGTAAACAACAGGGCATAGAGTTGAGGAATACTTTTCCGTAGCCACACTGCGAAATCTTTTTGAGATATTTGCAAAGGACAAACTGGATGATCTAGACTCAGACATTAAGTAATAGTTAATAAAGAAATTTCTTCACAGTAGTGGTAGTGACATTAAAGGCAGTTTCAATGAATATTAGTTCACATATTGCATTTCAGTAAATCTATCTCTGCCAAGTAATATGGTGGTATACAAACCATTTATGGTTCTCTAAGTTCACTGGTAATTTAGACGGTATGTAAATGAAATTTATAGAATAAGATTATGAATTTGTCCCTTTTGGTGTTTCATACTATCATAATTCCCTTACTACAATCCATCTCATTCATGTATTTGTACAAAAGGATATTATTATTGGATGTTACTGAAGATAAATATAACTGACAGCATTGTTGTACTTGAAGGATTTGCAGTAGCAGTAGTTTCTATGCCAGATATTGGAACATATTCATTCTACCTGTTGATTCTTTCTATATATCTTATCTTGATGATTACTAATGTATATTCTTCTTCACACTATTACAGGGTAAAATTTATCATCTTTTTGGATGGGAATACAGAAAGCCTGAAAGGGTGCCACCTGCTTGTCCTTACAAGCCTGCATCCAAGAAAAATGGAGTACGTAGGCTAATGATTCTGCTTTAATAGTGTATATATTATTGAAGAGCTAGATTTAAACTTCTTAGTTGATTTACAATGACAAGCTATAACTCCTACCAAGGTAAAGTCATATTGGCACAATGCAACCACTGCCATATGTAATATAAATCTCTTTAGAGAATGCGAGACTATTGTGTTGTGATGTGGGATTGTTTTTCCATTTTGGCTCTTATAACTTGTAATTTTTTGTGTCCCAAAGCTATTCCGACATGTCAGGAAAGTGTGGCAGTTTGCTTCCTGGTTGCATAAGCTAGATGGAACTTCGCCTCCCGCGAGCCCTCCCGCTGCTCGCGCCTCCCGCGAGCCCTCCCGCTGCTCGCGCCTCCCGCGAGCCCTCCCGCTGCTCGCGCCTCCCGCGAGCCCTCCCGCTGCTCGCGCCTCCCGCGAGCCCTCCCGCTGCTCGCGCCTCCCGCGAGCCCTCCCGCTGCTCGCGCCTCCCGCGAGCCCTCCCGCTGCTCGCGCCTCCCGCGAGCCCTCCCGCTGCTCGCGCCTCCCGCGAGCCCTCCCGCTGCTCGCGCCTCCCGCGAGCCCTCCCGCTGCTCGCGCCTCCCGCGAGCCCTCCCGCTGCTCGCGCCTCCCGCGAGCCCTCCCGCTGCTCGCGCCTCCCGCGAGCCCTCCCGCTGCTCGCGCCTCCCGCGAGCCCTCCCGCTGCTCGCGCCTCCCGCGAGCCCTCCCGCTGCTCGCGCCTCCCGCGAGCCCTCCCGCTGCTCGCGCCTCCCGCGAGCCCTCCCGCTGCTCGCGCCTCCCGCGAGCCCTCCCGCTGCTCGCGCCTCCCGCGAGCCCTCCCGCTGCTCGCGCCTCCCGCGAGCCCTCCCGCTGCTCGCGCCTCCCGCGAGCCCTCCCGCTGCTCGCGCCTCCCGCGAGCCCTCCCGCTGCTCGCGCCTCCCGCGAGCCCTCCCGCTGCTCGCGCCTCCCGCGAGCCCTCCCGCTGCTCGCGCCTCCCGCGAGCCCTCCCGCTGCTCGCGCCTCCCGCGAGCCCTCCCGCTGCTCGCGCCTCCCGCGAGCCCTCCCGCTGCTCGCGCCTCCCGCGAGCCCTCCCGCTGCTCGCGCCTCCCGCGAGCCCTCCCGCTGCTCGCGCCTCCCGCGAGCCCTCCCGCTGCTCGCGCCTCCCGCGAGCCCTCCCGCTGCTCGCGCCTCCCGCGAGCCCTCCCGCTGCTCGCGCCTCCCGCGAGCCCTCCCGCTGCTCGCGCCTCCCGCGAGCCCTCCCGCTGCTCGCGCCTCCCGCGAGCCCTCCCGCTGCTCGCGCCTCCCGCGAGCCCTCCCGCTGCTCGCGCCTCCCGCGAGCCCTCCCGCTGCTCGCGCCTCCCGCGAGCCCTCCCGCTGCTCGCGCCTCCCGCGAGCCCTCCCGCTGCTCGCGCCTCCCGCGAGCCCTCCCGCTGCTCGCGCCTCCCGCGAGCCCTCCCGCTGCTCGCGCCTCCCGCGAGCCCTCCCGCTGCTCGCGCCTCCCGCGAGCCCTCCCGCTGCTCGCGCCTCCCGCGAGCCCTCCCGCTGCTCGCGCCTCCCGCGAGCCCTCCCGCTGCTCGCGCCTCCCGCGAGCCCTCCCGCTGCTCGCGCCTCCCGCGAGCCCTCCCGCTGCTCGCGCCTCCCGCGAGCCCTCCCGCTGCTCGCGCCTCCCGCGAGCCCTCCCGCTGCTCGCGCCTCCCGCGAGCCCTCCCGCTGCTCGCGCCTCCCGCGAGCCCTCCCGCTGCTCGCGCCTCCCGCGAGCCCTCCCGCTGCTCGCGCCTCCCGCGAGCCCTCCCGCTGCTCGCGCCTCCCGCGAGCCCTCCCGCTGCTCGCGCCTCCCGCGAGCCCTCCCGCTGCTCGCGCCTCCCGCGAGCCCTCCCGCTGCTCGCGCCTCCCGCGAGCCCTCCCGCTGCTCGCGCCTCCCGCGAGCCCTCCCGCTGCTCGCGCCTCCCGCGAGCCCTCCCGCTGCTCGCGCCTCCCGCGAGCCCTCCCGCTGCTCGCGCCTCCCGCGAGCCCTCCCGCTGCTCGCGCCTCCCGCGAGCCCTCCCGCTGCTCGCGCCTCCCGCGAGCCTTCCCGCTGCTCGCGCCTCCCGCGAGCCTTCCCGCTGCTCGCGCCTCCCGCGAGCCTTCCCGCTGCTCGCGCCTCCCGCGAGCCTCCCGCTGCTCGCGCCTCCCGCGAGCCTCCCGCTGCTCGCGCCTCCCGCGAGCCTCCCGCTGCTCGCGCCTCCCGCGAGCCTTCCCGCTGCTCGCGCCTCCCGCGAGCCTCCCGCTGCTCGCGCCTCCCGCGAGCCTCCCGCTGCTCGCGCCTCCCGCGAGCCTCCCGCTGCTCGCGCCTCCCGCGAGCCTCCCGCTGCTCGCGCCTCCCGCGAGCCTCCCGCTGCTCGCGCCTCCCGCGAGCCTCCCGCTGCTCGCGCCTCCCGCGAGCCTCCCGCTGCTCGCGCCTCCCGCGAGCCTCCCGCTGCTCGCGCCTCCCGCGAGCCTTCCCGCTGCTCGCGCCTCCCGCGAGCCTCCCGCTGCTCGCGCCTCCCGCGAGCCTTCCCGCTGCTCGCGCCTCCCGCGAGCCTCCCGCTGCTCGCGCCTCCCGCGAGCCTCCCGCTGCTCGCGCCTCCCGCGAGCCTCCCGCTGCTCGCGCCTCCCGCGAGCCTCCCGCTGCTCGCGCCTCCCGCGAGCCTCCCGCTGCTCGCGCCTCCCGCGAGCCTCCCGCTGCTCGCGCCTCCCGCGAGCCTCCCGCTGCTCGCGCCTCCCGCGAGCCTCCCGCTGCTCGCGCCTCCCGCGAGCCTCCCGCTGCTCGCGCCTCCCGCGAGCCTCCCGCTGCTCGCGCGAGCCTTCCCGCTGCTCGCGCCTCCCGCTGCCCTCCCGCTGCTCACGCCATCCTGCAGCATCCCGGAGCTTCCCGGCTGCTCGCCCTCCCTCGAGCCCTCCCGCTGCTCGCGCACTCCTCCGCGAGCCCTCCCCGCTGCTCCTGGGTGCCTTCCACGCCCTTTCCCTTTCTCCGCTGCCGGCCAGCCTCGCGCGCTGCCTGTTGCCGCCGCTCGCCGCGCTTCCCTCGTTTCTCCATCAGGCTCAGGTATATAGTATACTCTTAATATTAAGTTTATTTGAATTTTGAAATGATAATTTTCTGTTAATAGATTAATAATATATTATTTTGATTTTTAATATTATTAATTTTTATTTATTTGAAAATTATTAATTATATTATATATTTTTATAGTTTAGCGGCCTCGCTTCGCTCGGGGCGAACGCCTGGCAAGCGCCGCGCGCCTAGCGCCTCGGCGTTTGTGGACCTGGGCGCCTTTTGGCGCCTAGCGCTTTTTAAATCACTGTCTTATTTCCATACTTGACTAGATAATAATTTTGGGAAAAATATTATATTACAAACAATTATGATGTGATTAGTATTGGTAATGTTTATTATATTGAATGAATACTTTCCTTTTTTTCCTCTTTTCTCATGTCGATCTTTTTTTTGTGCATCCGAAGAAAACAGTTGTGATTTTCTAATTAAGGGATGAGACATTAACAGAGTACTGTTGCATTTGCCACAAGGAAGTTTTCATTAAGATTGGTCCAGCCTGATTTAGCAATTTCATATTTAAAATGTACAATGGATGCAGAGTACTGCCTCAATCTTTTATGATTAGCATTTAAAAATTATAGAACACTCTGTTTATGCAGCTATAATATTACCATAAGTTCTTTATCCTATGGATGCACAACGATCATATCAAGGTTCAAAATGAATGTAGTAACTAATACTACCAATTGTTGAGGATGATCAAAACATCGGTAGCTGGCTCCATAGTTATTTTGAATCAATAGCCAGTCATCGTGTGGAGAGAGGTCGACGAGTGCATCAAATACACTAGTATCTAAGTTGACCAAGTGAAAGTTGTTTGTATTATCTTTGGTTCACCAAAAATACTAATGTGTTCTCCCCTTCCTGGAAATATTAAATCATAACATCCTTGTTTACAAATTTATTTTTCAGTTTTTAGCTTCTGGATATTCCAGAACCCCCAGTAAATAGAGTATTCTGAGGCATTGGCCAATGGTTATTTCCCCCTCTTTTGTCGCCTTTATTATTTCGAATGGAAATTGTGTTGCTTGAAGTGCATTCATATTTTAAATCTGTAGTCAGAGCTACAAGAGTTATTTTAACAGCTCACTACTAGAGAGCTTCAACTTATCAGTGGAGAACATAAGTTCCTTTACCATTTGCATGTTCAGTTTAGACCCTGAAGAATGTTCTTATATTACCAAACATTGAAAACAGGTCATTTTATGCTCTCTATATGGGGAAAAAGAAGTGATTGTGGAAAACTTGTCTTCATGTGATTTTTTTCTGTTTCTAATCCTACACTATCTATTCAATCCTGGTTTGTGTTGCAGGATCTAAATGAGACAGAGAATCAAGTGGAACCACCAAAGTCTGCCGCAGAATGTGACAAAAAAGACTAAAGTTGCAGCAAACTGATTTTTCTCGACACTTTTTATCTGCAATTTGTTGTTCCAACTGATTCACGTCACCAACTAGCTGAAATAAATTTGTGGACTTGTTCTGAAACATCTTTTGAAGGTGATGAAGACATGATGTAAATTGTCTTCAGGAGAACAACTTATGTTCCTCGGTAGAACAATAATATCATTCATGATGTAAATATCAACGAGAACCGAGGTGGACAAGAAATGAACCCTCGTGGGTCTCTAAGAGTGCACCGAAGCTCAACTTGGTCTGTGACTTGTGATGTTGTGGGTTCTGTTAACACTTGGAAACATATACATGTATCTAGTTATTGCATAAAGATTGTGAAATTGAATCTGACATGAAAAAATCTATTGCCTAGTTGGATCTTTCTTTTTCTTTTTTCTATTTTGTTGTTGTGGGGAATCTCCATAGCAAGTGTCCTTTTTATTATTTTGAACTCTACTGAATTAAGTACCCATAGGTTGAGACTATTTTCATAGTGGAGGTCCTCTATCTTCCTTCATCATATTTGGTTAAACTTAGCCAGAAGCTAATCTCCTGAACCAACACGACAACATGCAGATATGTTCCCTAGAAGAAGCCAGGAATTAAAATATTATTTTTTTAAGGAAAAAAACTATTTGATTAGCCACCACTGACCTAAAGCTCTATGAAATATATATATATATATATATATATATATATATATATATATATATATATATATATATATATATATATATATATATATATATATATATATATATATATATATATATATATATATATATATATATATATATATATATATATATATATATATATATATATATATATATATATATATATATATATATATATATATATATATATATATATATATATATATATATATATATATATATATATATATATATATATATATATATATATATATATATATATATATATATATATATATATATATATATATATATATATATATATATATATATATATATATATATATATATATATATATATATATATATATATATATATATATATATATATATATATATATATATATATATATATATATATATATATATATATATATATATATATATATATATATATATATATATATATATATATATATATATATATATATATATATATATATATATATATATATATATATATATATATATATATATATATATATATATATATATATATATATATATATATATATATATATATATATATATATATATATATATATATATATATATATATATATATATATATATATATATATATATATATATATATATATATATATATATATATATATATATATATATATATATATATATATATATATATATATATATATATATATATATATATATATATATATATATATATATATATATATATATATATATATATATATATATATATATATATATATATATATATATATATATATATATATATATATATATATATATATATATATATATATATATATATATATATATATATATATATATATATATATATATATATATATATATATATATATATATATATATATATATATATATATATATATATATATATATATATATATATATATATATATATATATATATATATATATATATATATATATATATATATATATATATATATATATATATATATATATATATATATATATATATATATATATATATATATATATATATATATATATATATATATATATATATATATATATATATATATATATATATATATATATATATATATATATATATATATATATATATATATATATATATATATATATATATATATATATATATATATATATATATATATATATATATATATATATATATATATATATATATATATATATATATATATATATATATATATATATATATATATATATATATATATATATATATATATATATATATATATATATATATATATATATATATATATATATATATATATATATATATATATATATATATATATATATATATATATATATATATATATATATATATATATATATATATATATATATATATATATATATATATATATATATATATATATATATATATATATATATATATATATATATATATATATATATATATATATATATATATATATATATATATATATATATATATATATATATATATATATATATATATATATATATATATATATATATATATATATATATATATATATATATATATATATATATATATATATATATATATATATATATATATATATATATCAACTCAAAATACCACCAATTAAATCAGCTGCAACAGAGTAAAATTTTAATTCGTTCATATTTATAAATATAGGCTATTTATTAAAAGATATATTATCCGGCCCAAAGCAAAGCTTGATGTTGCTGTCATAACCTATGTAACCTTTGAAGCAGAACGTCCGGTCGGGCAGTACGTACCGGTCCAACAGGTTACCGGTACACGGATCGCCGGTATCGTTACAGTGCTCCAGTATTTACTATAGCAAACTTTAAATTTTTTTTTGTTTAACTGGTGTAAGTTTTTGGTTATAGTACTATACTGTAACATGCTGCAGTATGAAAAAAAAATATAAAATTATTCGGTACACCAAGGTGTATCGCTCGGTACGTCCTGATGTACCGCTCGGTACATCGATACCATACCGTACTAAGCCCGAGTCGAAACGTCAGTACGGTATAATACGACGAACCTTGGATTGCACCAATAAAATCTGAAGGTGTTTCTCCGTTAGCACGTTTTAAAGTTTCAAGAATGGTCATGCATTCTTTTCCTTTTACATTGGTTCCTTCACTCGAAAGAAAGGAGTTTGGGTGAAATGAGCCATCTATCACATTCTTTTTCTCGTTGCTTCCTCCAAAATTCCCCTCAGGTGTCTTTTAGTTTAGAAAGAAATCATTAGTGATTACAACTACTTTACTTTACACCACAAGGAGAAAGGCTCGTTGGGAGGATTGTGAAAGTAAAGTGGACATCAAAAGATATCAAATTGAATTAGTAATAATACTCCTTAGTTTTTCTCTTGTTAAGTTCTTGACTCTCTATGAAAGAACTTGAGATTGAGACCCATTTTTAGCATAAGAATAAGCAGTATCAGGGACACTTGCAAGTTCAAATCCAAATATGGTTGGTCATCACGGAGGACATATGAGTTAAATGAGACAAATTCCTTTTACTAAGAAAAGATGAAGAATATATATATATATATATATATATATATATATATATATATATATATATATATATATATATATATATATATATATATATATATATATATATATATATATATATATATATATATATATATATATATATATATATATATATATATATATATATATATATATATATATATATATATATATATATATATATATATATATATATATATATATATATATATATATATATATATATATATATATATATATATATATATATATATATATATATATATATATATATATATATATATATATATATATATATATATATATATATATATATATATATATATATATATATATATATATATATATATATATATATATATATATATATATATATATATATATATATATATATATATATATATATATATATATATATATATATATATATATATATATATATATATATATATATATATATATATATATATATATATATATATATATATATATATATATATATATATATATATATATATATATATATATATATATATATATATATATATATATATATATATATATATATATATATATATATATATATATATATATATATATATATATATATATATATATATATATATATATATATATATATATATATATATATATATATATATATATATATATATATATATATATATATATATATATATATATATATATATATATATATATATATATATATATATATATATATATATATATATATATATATATATATATATATATATATATATATATATATATATATATATATATATATATATATATATATATATATATATATATATATATATATATATATATATATATATATATATATATATATATATATATATATATATATATATATATATATATATATATATATATATATATATATATATATATATATATATATATATATATATATATATATATATATATATATATATATATATATATATATATATATATATATATATATATATATATTAAAATATTGTTGGTGCAGGTTTTTAATACCAATTTCCATTTTCTGAATGAATCAGCACGACCTCAAATTTTCAATAGAATCATCCCTCATTAGCTCTTTGTTTAATCAATTAACATGAATGATTGAAACCTCCACGTTTATGTCTTTTATTTCCATTTGGTATTCGTCCAAATGTACAGACTCAGACCTACCAAACATTGACAATTCGATTCAAACAGCTCCTCTTTTTTCCTCCCACCTTCTTCCACTAAAGCAACATGAAATGAAGATGCACCACAGAGAATGATAGGAACTTTCTGCTTGCCATGGATGCTGTTTTTGTATTAGCATTCCTTCCTTTATTCCTCCTCCATGTGAACAGCAAACATTTTTCATCTTCTAGGAAGAAACAGCAGGAGAGTGGGTGATGGCAGCAATCATCTGCAGTGAAATGCAAGGCTGGTCCACCGGTACCTGGATAGAGAAGATCACAGATTGTTCTGAGAGGAAAAAGAAAGGCATCATCTGTCCTTGTATGTTGTTGAAGCTGTGTTCATCTTCAGCAACTGTGTTAAAAAAACAAAACTAATCATTCTAGTGCTGAACTCATCACTGCCCGACTCCTAAGAACAATAATGAAACTTGGTAGCCGGGGAACCATGGCTTGTTGAAAGATTACCACAAGTGACCAAGAAGAACAGGCCATGGCCATGCAGGAGAGAGGAGGCATACATGCAGACAGCAGAGAGCACCACAAGAAGAATTTTGGACTCTTTCTCTTGGGAGAAATGGGACTTGATGAGTTACAAATGCATGCAAATCAAGTGTTGTGAAACAAGTGCATGCAATGAAACCACCAATCACCAGTGTACATAGTACTACTGTCACTTGCTTTATTTGGTCAAGAAATTATAATGTGTTACAAGTAGATTTCTTCTCGTGGTCAATCCAAAGGTACATGCAGAGTGCAGGGAGCACTATAAGAAGATTCTGGACTCTCTTTCTTGGGAGACATGAGACTTCATGGGTTACAAATGCATGGAAATAAGTGCATGCTGTGGAAATACCAGTCAGTATCGAACACAGGATTGTCACCTGCTTTCTTTGGCCAAGAAATTATAATCTGTTTTGAAAGTAGATTTTTCTCTGTGTGGAATGTAAACAATTGGAATGCTCTGAATCATAATGTCCATGTGGAGTATATTCAATAAAACTATTGCACTAATGTCCATGTGTTTAATCAGCCATGTATATTATAGAAAAAATATATATATATATATAGGAAATTTTTTTTGTTTAAATTGATTCAATTCATATACTGTGGAGTAAAAGATATGTGGTCCTAATTGACAAATTTTTTTTCCACTAATTATGGAGCTAATTAAACAACTTTAATGTTTCATCTCCATGCACATTACATTTCAGGATTTTGCAGCATATAATCCTTATAATTCTCACATTGAGAATTCTTGAGGTTCTCAATGTCATGTGGACGAAGTTGAGGTTCTTTTCATCACCATCAGGTTGGGAAAATAATTGCACAACTGTTGTTCTAATCAAGATTCATTTTTCTTGTTTAAGATGTATGACAGTGTTGGTTGCCTTAGCACTGCTACACCATATGAAACAAAAAGAACACTTACAAAATGTCCAGCTCCAAGGATCCAGTAGAAATGCAAGTTCTGATAAGACTTGAGGAAACCCTTGGTGATCTGTTCCCCACCATGGCAATGTAAAGGCTTTCTATCCATGCTGTTGAATTGCTTTAGCCCTTCCATCTGAAAAGGATTTGAAAGGTCATTCACTAAACTCAACAACTGGACAAGGATTTGAAAGATTAAGTCTAGAACAGGAGAGGTTAAAAGTGGTATGTGATGCTCACTTCAGCTTCTGAACCCATGCCTCAGTGCCCTTGGTTGAACAAATCAGATCAACCTTCACATAGAATAAAGAACTCAACATGAATCAGTTACAAGAAAAGATTCCTGCCTTAGTTAAGTAAATATTATTTTGACAAGAAGAAGTACAGATTATTTTTCATATCAAAAGGTGATGATGATAACAGTTGTTTACGCAGGGAAACACACATTCCAGCAATCATAGCTAAAAGCTAACAAAAAAATCAAGAGAGAGAGAGAGAGAGAGAGAGAGGAATCACCTCAAATTCTTTGACATGTGAAGTGACTGTGGGTGTACCATAAAACTAATGTCAAACTGACTTGAGCCTAATAATTGACACCTCTCTTCCTCTAGAAATTCCATGCGTGGGAATCCAGATTGAGCTATTAGTAAATTCATAATCAGATTCCACGACAGATCATCTTC
>CM017196.1:31130616-31143116 GCA_004837865.1 Musa balbisiana
GCATTCCAAGTCCAATTTAACAAATCTTAAAATTGATTCTCCTTCCTATTTCAACTATGAACCAAGTTGTTGTTAAAATTGGAAATAAATTGACAAAAAAATTGACCAAATCCCCCCCCTGCATTCTTTGTTGTGTGTTTAGATTAAGAAAACTAACATAATTAATTATTTCAAAATATCTTTCACTAATAATAAGGCTTTTTATTTGAATTATATTATACTCGTAATATTTTATATTATTTTAATATCCATTATATCTCATAATTAGACGTTAGTTTAAATATAATCGAGTAATTATTGTTTTATGTTAGAAAGAAACTGGAAATCACATTTGATTGTTGAGGAAAAGGAAGGAATGGTAATGAGACTCTCGTAATCCAACCATTAATAGCAGAAATTAATAATTTTCATTGTAATTCCTTCTCCGCTTTCCACGTTAGAAAAAGGCCAATTCATGCGTTAAAATCCTAACAATCAATTCATGGATCGGTATATGACTGCAAACGTATGCTTGTCACTTAAACTTATTTTCTTCATTTGCATATTAACACTTACAAGTAACTTAGATAACACAAATGTGACCAAGTGGCAAACATAATAAATCATATATTACCTCTAACACTTGCCAAATTGTGCAGAGAATTGGTGTGTGAGTGCAATGACAACCCTGTGGCCAAATCACTAATCTATTATCCACATAGATGACCCTCTTGGCCATAAGAATCATGATTAGCTTTTCTTTTATTTATGAGCCAACCATCATCAAGAGTACTTTAACTCATCATCACATTCCCAAGACAGGATTCTTGGCAAATAATCCTTTGGATTATTGGTAACTCTGTAGTTGTTGTCCTTACAATTATCGACTAACAAGCACAAATGTTTATAAACCTGGAGTTGGATCAGAAAAATCAAACATAAACAGTGAATCACTTAAAAGATCCACAAATACATCATCGATAACATACCAGAACATATTTCATCAAAAAGGACAGACTAAACAAATACACCACTGAACCACTTCAAAGATAAACATCTGCATATTATTTGTGTTCAGTTAGTCAGCCATGATGAATCAGTGGCTAGAAGACTATTACCATGCTGACTAAATTGCAATCTTGAGTTCCTCAGGTACAAATTGTCGATTCTGCAAACTCTGCAACGACACACAAAATGTTCAACTATAAGAGAAAACAAATTGACTTTACTACTTGTAATGAAAAGAAGACCTGAATGCATGGCACTAAATATACTATATTTTATATAAGTTCTCAAGCATAAACATCTTATTTATAACATTTCTACCCTCAGAAGAGTGCAGCAGTTCAGCCATACATAAGCATCTAATAGATCTCAAACATCCACCGTGCGAGCTTTCACACTCGGAGCTGGACTGCCTCCATTCCACAGTTCGCTTAGTTCGTTTCTTGCCCAAGAATGGAAAACAAGAGGCCCCAAAGTAGATGGTATCTGCAGTCACATTACAAGACTCTGAAGCCATTTCTTTCACAGGCTTTCTTGATACAAAAGGAAAAAGCATTTAATTGATATATGCCCAAGATGATATGCTAAATACTAGGATTGTGGTGAACCATATGGTTGTCATTAGTACTTTCATATGGCTGCTTGGATGCACATTATGAAATAGAGAGTAACTGAATTACAAATGGTCAAGGGAAAGGAATAATGGCACAAGTATCAGAATATCACTGCGATTAACAAAATGTGTACCCTTGCCTAGGGAGAGAATTGTCTCTAGTCCAGATACTCTTATGGGATTGCAATAGTTGTTTGTGATAACCTTCAACAGAGAAAAATTATACCAACGCTGACTAAATACAGCGTGTGGTTAGAAGTTACCAAGTAAAGAAGTGCAGGCTGGGGGGATTGAGTTAAAACTCCAGCAGCTAAAGCAGTGATCAGTCCAACCACATACCCAAATAGCGCATACCATATGTATTTGTGCTGCTTTGATGAGGATAATTCTGACATAGATGCCATATCTCTACTCTTTCTGTGATCGAAACATAGTGCCAAAGCTAGAAGCATACCTGGAACAGCCTATAGGATTAAGAAAACTGTGAGTACAAATATAATTAATCAGATTTCATGGTCATATTATTTCTACTAAATATAAAAAATATGCACTCGGCTTTAGGAGGACCAGAAATAGACATGAACTAAGATATTATTACCAAAACATGAATAGAGTATACTATCGACCAAAATTCACTCTTGTTCTAGGATAAAAAATTCAAATGCATAGATAGACAAAGTGTGGCTATAAAGGCTGAATTATCATGAGATGGACATACGCTTTTTCCAGCAATGCAAACAATGGCCACTTTTCTCTTACAAGATGAACACATGTTTCCCAATGTAACTCATAAATACCTTTACCCTCTACCTATCCATCTCCATTTCCAATTCATTTGGCCGCATTAATGTGTGCTATTGAAAAAAAGCACAAAACATTTTAGTATCTAATAGAAGTTCCACAATGTAATGCTTGTTGCTTTGACCTTCTAATTAGGTGCTAGAGAGGACACAGTCACAAATCAAAGAAAAGTAAGGTTGCCTGCAGTGCAGATGGTCTTCCTGCAATAACTGTGTATTCGAAGTTTCTCAAAAGGCCTGTATTGCTCACAAACGACTAACAGCATGATCTTTTCTAGCATCGAAAGAAGCTTGAATCATAAATGTCTTTCAGAAATAATAATTTTTCCAGGATTTCACCAGAAGAGGTTCAATGTTAAGACAATCAAGACATCGGATGCGCAGCAGAATATAATCATGTGTTCATAGATGTTAGCAGCAATAACGCGCATGTTAAAAATTCCCTAGAAGATAATATTCAGATACAAAAAAGGTAAACCTCTCTAGAATGAGGAAATAAAAAATGTCAGACTTCAAGAACTGAAACAAATGTTTAAAATCCTAAATAGCTTTCAAAAGTATGTCCTACACTGGTAGACTGAATCAAATCAATGAAGCACAACTAAGAACCTTGAATCTTGAAATCTATAAATAGTATGTCCAAGCATTGATGGGATTGATCACTGATGTGGCACAACATTCAAATCAGATATTACCTGTGACAAGCATACTAAAAGAAAAAAAATATTGCTCCATGCTCTGCTATATGGAGACATGCTCGTGTACTGTCATTACTTTACCAGCATGGCAGCCACAATTATGTAAGCAAGGCATGGCATCATCATCATCATTTGATTTACAAAGCATTACAACATAGATAATCACAAATATACATGAGACACATCAGAATTAATAATCAGACAGGATGGTATTCTATGACATTATTGTTTTTACAGAACTTCGATGCTATAACTTTAATTTATTCGACAATTGCTGCTTTTTGCTCAATATAAAACTCTTTTCGTGCGACAAACTCCATTTCAATAAAAGTCAATTTTTATCATGAATGCTTTATTATCATTAGCAGCCAATAAATACTATAGTTAAATAATTTTGGAACTTTGTCTACCATTATTCCGGTCTATCAACATTGCCATCTTTCTGCTTAGAAACCACAATCAGATATCTTGTTGATGATAGTTCATTATGCCAAATAAAAATTTAACTTCTGGAAGATACATGCCAAATTTAAATAGTCATTATGGTCCATGATGCCAAATGCATCTTTCAACATTAAAACCAGATACTCAGAAAGCTACCCTCTTTTAAGCTAGTTTTGAAAGGCATATTGCACATCAACTTCCAAGGGCATATTGCACAACATTAAAACCACATAAGATGAGACATGTCAGTGCTTATATATCTGGTCAATTATATATCCACCATGAAAATGTATTTTTTTGTCAAGAATGACTAGTTTTTAAGATGATAGGAAGAAACTCATTATTTGATTGAGCATCTTAAAACTCCAAAAAGTCAGCAATGAATAATTTACTTATGTCTAATATATGTTGTATCATTAGCATCTTTGCATATATGCAAAGATCAGAGACCATTCAAAATGACATTACTGGATACTAAATACAAAATGCTGCTACGTTTTATAAACAAAACAATCAGATAGCTAATGGACTCAAATTGCAAACTGATTATAATTTAACGAACACATGATATCAAACCAAACCAAATTTACAACTGAAATACATCATACCATGTCTCCAAGGCCCAGCATTATGTAATCTGTGCTGCTGCTTCCAGGAAACAAATTTCTTGGGAAAACAACTTTAACAGGCAGCTCCAACTTCTTTGTAATCAGCTGCAATCCTGGAAGGCTTAAGCTTGCTGCCACCTTGTGAAGTGGGTTAGATGCTTTTTGTGTTGCAACAGAAACCATAACATTTGCTCCGAAGAACCTCTCCGAGAGGAAGACCCAGAAAATGTCATACAGAAACAAGCAGACAAGAAGCAAAGAACATATCTTAATGTTGGGTAGTCGTACGTGGCTAACAAATGCAACACATATGCATATTCCCAGTAGATTGCTCAGCAACCAATGCCCAGTGACAAGCCAAGCTGCCACAATTCCTATAGAAAACAGCAGGAGCATTCCCTGGCTTCGTGTCAAAGACTTGGAACAGCACCGCAAGATGAATGGATCAACCACACCAAATCGTGATTTGACGTAAGCAACATACGGGATAAGGCAGAAGTAGAGTGCGGAGGCTGAGCCGACAGCCACAAAGGCAGTGATAAGTTGGGACACAGATGAGAAAAGATAGAACATCAATAGAAGACTACAAGAACTAGCAAGGGGGATCATGACAGCTTGGGACTGGTCCAAAGTTATCGATGCCTCTGAGAAATTCAGGTTTTTCTGCATTTCTTTGCCGTGATCCAGAGCTCGAGAAGCCGATACAAAGGTTACTAAGATTGCTGTCCCAATGAGAGTGAGGGATTCCGGTTCAAGCAAACAAGTTAGCTTCCACAGTGACTCCATATTATCTCTATAGCACACCCCAAAAAAAGCAACCTTCGTTCTACCCTTTTCCACTCCGCTAATATCAATGGACGTTCTTTGGATCAAGATTCAAAGAATTTCCATGCCACTGTTGCTGACATTAAGAATTTTCTTTGCGTCGCCTGAACCGTTGAAAAGTCCATTCTTTTGTGTAAGGTTCCACTTGTTAGTTTGGCAAGTCCCATAGTCCCACATCGGGAAAATCAGACTTGTTGTCTCGTCTTGGAACTATAAATAAGGGCCTGAGCTTTGAAGTCAGATGCACCACAAAAGGTACCATAAGTGGCACCACAAGAAAAACCTAAGTGTTTACTTTGGGTTTAAGTCCACACTCAGTTAAATAGTTTGGGCTTATAGATTTGGGTTTTTCTTGTTTAGTATTTTCCGGTGTTTTATGGCCTAGGAACATCTTCCTAAGGCATTTATAATTGTCCCTCTTTTATAATAGTGATTTGCTCCTCCTTCGTCCGTGGATGTAGGTCAATTGACCGAACCACGTAAATTTGGTGTTCTGGTGTTCTTGTCTCTCCTTTTATTTGTTTTTCGCTTTATTGTCTTGTTGGATTGCCAAATTACCTTTTTAGGTAAATATCCTAGGGCTAGCTCTAACAAACTGGTATCAGAGCCTAGTTTCGGGATCTTTTGGCAACAATGACAATAACAAAGATCGTCGTCGAGAAATTCGACAGAAATGTCAACTTCGGCATGTGGCAACTTAAGATGGAAGTCATTCTGGTTCAAGACGGAGTTGATTTGGCACTACAGGAAGCAGAGAACATTCCAGATGGTATGACAAAGGAAGATCTTGCGGGTATGGATAAAAAGGCCCGATCAAGCATCATCCTAAATCTCTCTGATGAGGTTTTACGGGAGGTAGCTACGGAGACTACGGCTAAGAGCATGTGGGACAAGCTTAAAGCCTTGTACATGAAGAGGACAGTGGAGAATCATCTCTACTTGAAGCAGAGTCTATATATGCTTCGGATGACTGAAGGTACATCTATACTCTCACATCTTGATAAGTTTGATTCTTTGGTTATGGATTTGGAGAATATAGATGCAAAAATTGATGATGAGGATAAGGCTTTGTTACTCTTGTGTTCTCTTCCCCAATCTTTTAAGCATTTCCGTGATACTTTGATTTATGGAAAAGAAACAGTTTTGTATCAAGAAATTAAATCTGCATTGAAATCTAAGGAGCAGATAGACAGGAATATCACTGGGGAAAGTAGAGAGAATCAGGCTGAGGGTTTGGTTGTCAGGGGTAGATTGGATAAAAGAGAATTTAACAGTAGTAGATCTAAATCTAGATCTAAATCCAGACATAGAAATTTGGAATGCAGATATTGTCATAAAATGGGGCATATTAAATCTGATTGCTTTAAATTGAAACATAAATTAAAGCAAAAGGGAAAAAGTGTTGAGAAAACTACTGAGTCCGCTGAAGCTAGTGTAGCAGCTGATGAGAATACTGGAAATATTTTCTTTGCTACTGATGATAGGACAAGGTCTAAAAATGAATGGATTTTAGATTCAGGTTGTTCTTATCACATGTGTCCCAATAGGGATTTGTTTTCCACATATGAATCTTGTAATGGTGGAATTGTTTTGATGGGCAATAATGCCGCATGTGATGTTGTTGGTAAAGGCACAATCCGAATTAAAATGCATGATGGTATTGTGAGGACGCTCACTAATGTTAGACATGTTCCTGATTTAAAAAAGAATCTCATCTCTTTAGGCACCCTAGAGGCTCTTGGGTGTAAATACACAGCTGAAGGTGGAGTTATGAAAGTTTCTAGAAATGCCCTTGTTGTTATGAAAGCTTGTAGGTCTGGTAGTTTATATATTCTGCAGGGAACTACTGTCATAGGCTCGGTTGCAGTCTCGTCATCATCATTGTCTGATTCTGACATCACCAAATTATGGCATATGCGTTTGGGTCATATGAGCGAAAAAGGTTTGAGCATATTGAGCAAAAGGGGTCTACTTTGCGGACAGAGTACTGGGCCACTTGATTTTTGTGAACACTGCATTTTTGGAAAGCAGAAAAGAGTCAGCTTCACTTCTCCGGCAGTTCACAAAACGAAAGGTACTCTTGACTATATTCATTCAGACCTTTGGGGTCCAGCTCGTGTTCAGTCTAAGGGTGGTGCTAGGTATATGTTGACTTTCATTGACGATTATTCCAGGAAAGTTTGGGTTTATTTTTTGAAGCATAAAAATGATGTTTTTCTAACCTTTAAACAATGGAAGGCTTTGATTGAGAAGCAAACAGGTAGACAGATTAAGCGGCTTCGAACAGATAATGGCATGGAATTTTGTGAAGGTGACTTTGAAGAATTTTGCAAAAATGAAGGAATTGCTCGGCATCGCACTGTTAGGATGACGCCTCAACAAAATGGTGTGACCGAACGTATGAACAGAACACTCTTGGAGAGAACAAGGTGTATGATCTCAAATGCAGGGTTGACAAAGGACTTTTGGGCAGAGGCGATTAATATGGCCTGTTACGTTGTCAACCGCGCTCCTTCTGCAACACTTAACTTTAAAACTCCGGAGGAAGTTTGGTCAGGTACTCCTGCTGATTATTCTGATTTTAAAATTTTTGGGTGTCCAGCATACATGCATGTAAATGAAGGAAAATTAGAGCCTCGGGCTAAAAAGTGCATTTTCCTTGGGTATGCTTCTGGGGTAAAAGGATATAGATTATGGTATTCTGATCCCAAATCCCCAAAATTTATAATCAGTAGAGATGTTACTTTTGATGAATTGTCTATGTTATCTTCCAAAAAGGAATCTACTATTTGTACAAATGATAGTGCACAGAAGCAGGTGGAGCTTGAGATTGGTAGTTCAGATTCTTTTCAGTCGAACTATTCTACTCAAAGAATGCCAGTAGATGGTCCCGAGTCTACTGACGAAGATGATCCAGAGGAAGAGAAATATTCCATAGCCAAGGATAGACCACGGAGAGATATTCGACCACCACAAAGATATGCAAATTTGGTTGCATATGCTTTGTCTGTTGCAGAAGAAACAAGTGAAGTTGGTGAACCTACTTCCTACTCAGATGCTGTTTCTTGTGAAAATTTCGCTAAGTGGTTGATTGCGATGAATGAAGAAATTGAATCTCTCCATCAGAATAGAACTTGGGATCTTGTAAAGCCGCCTTTGGGTAAGAAAATTGTTGGATGCAAATGGGATACCATTGCTGATGGAAAGGTCCTTGTTCAGAAAATTCATACGAAGGACAATCCAGTTGATATGTTTACGAAGCCTCTTCCGGTTTACAAGTTCAAGCAGTGCTTGGACTTGGTTGGTGTTCATTGTTGGTGATTGCCCGTTGGGGCTTTTATGAAGAAGGTGGAGCAAGTTTTGTTGGGACATGCCAAGGTGGAGATTTGTTAGTTTGGCAAGTCCCATAGTCCCACATCGAGAAAATCAGACTTGTTGTCTCGTCTTGGAACTATAAATAAGGGCCTGAGCTTTGAAGTCAGATGCATCACAAAAGGTACCATAAGTGGCACCACAAGAAAAACCTAAGTGTTTACTTTGGGTTTAAGTCCACACTCAGTTAAATAGTTTGGGCTTATAGATTTGGGTTTTTCTTGTTTAGTATTTTCCGATATTTTATGGCCTAGGAACATCTTCCTAAGGCATTTGTAATTGTCCCTCTTTTATAATAGTGATTTGCTCCTCTTTCGTCCGTGGATGTAGGTCAATTGACCGAACCACGTAAATTTGGTGTTCTGGTGTTCTTGTCTCTCCTTTTATTTGTTTTTCGCTTTATTGTCTTGTTGGATTGCCAAATTGCCAAATTAACTTTTAGGTAAATATCCTAGGGCTAGCTCTAACACCACTCAGCTTCGGTCCCGAGCCATCACATTGCACGGAATGGAAGAGAACTTTTCCGAGCGTACAAGGCCAAGATTAAGCAAGAAAACCTCAAATCAACCAGAAAAGAACGTTGCTTTGAGGGCATACGAGGGTTCAAAATTCAAAAAGTTTGACAAAGCTATGAATTCGAGGGAAAAGAGGAACCGATTGAAAGAATCCGATAGACCAGAAACCGAAAAAGCTATCCTTGCTCTGAACAGAAATTTACCTAAAATAAGAGAACCGACTGATCCGCCTACTTCTCTCGCCAGGAACACAAGAAGATGCAAGTGGGATCGGTTCGAGGAGGACAAAAGAAGGGAATTTTGAACGTCGGCGTTGTGAAAGCGACGAGGTTGGCTTGTGTGGGGAAGACCGGATTTGGACCTGCGGCGGTGGGCGTCGACGGCATTCCACCCGGAGGTGGACTTAACGAGGCAGAGACAGCACAGAGGCAGTGCTCCTTGGGCATAGTGCTTTAGTTCCGACACCGCCTGGTGCAATTACCACCCTTTTATCTTTGTATCGATGCTTCAATTGAGGAGGAGGAGGAGGAGGAGGAGGATACCGTCCGTCAGCGCGGCATTTTATTTCCTGCCCTCCGTAATTTACCACCTGCAGAATTACTGGAATCAACAGTGCAACCACAGATGGGTCCCATGTGGGTCCTCGCTTATGCTCCAATCAAAGAAATCGGGTAAAATTAGAACCAGAAAACCATCGTTAGCGCGGCGCGGGACATGCAACGGCGAGCTCTTCACGCCACCACTTTATCCTGTATAATTTGCCCGTTTCTGAGCAAACAGTATCTTTTTTCCGGAAACAGATACAAGAGGCAGCTGTGCGTCTCACAGAGTCCCATCATACGCTCCAATAACTGGAGTTGGTGAGCATACAGTTCTCACTTTGAATACATACGCTGATCAATCAGCACAGAGTGCAAAATATATGTTTTATATAAATTTATTTATATAAATAATTTGACTGTGAAAAAAATCTAAATATTATTTTTAACTAACTGTCACCTCCCATCTTCAGAATTTTCTAGCAACGCTTCTTATTTTAAGGTAATACCCAGAATACTCCAATCACTTGCATCTTTTCCTTTAATTTTTCATGTGTTCTTATATTTATATTTTTTTTATATTATTAAAAATCTATAAAAAAAAATATGATAATATTTTTAGAAAAAAAAGGGACAAAAATTAAAAAAAATTAAAGTAAATAGAGTGTATATCTTCTTGTAAATGAATTCTAATTTTTTTATTTGATTTGTAAATAGAAAATAAAGATAAAACACTTTTCTTTTGGCAAAACATAAGAAACAGGAATTGAGTTACTTTTACCATAAAATAAGAACTAAATCTTCTTTTTTGAAATAATCAATAGTAATGCATTTGAAGGTGTTAGATGATGGTGCCTTGAGATTGAATTTCCAATACATAATACTCCAATCTCTTGAGAATTTGTGTGCTATTACTCTCCTATTGATGTACAAAAGTCTTGGAGAGGGATATTTATTTTGGGCTAAGAAAAACAAGGGAAGGTGGGACTTATTTATTTTCATGATTTTAAACTAAGTCTTGATTTTTCATAAAACAAAATTTTCTTTTGTTGTAGTCAGTCCTAAAGTCAATAATCAAATTTGTTTTATAATAAAAATATCGATGTACAAGAGATCTAAGCTGGAGAAGATCCCCACCAACACCAACCTTGTGCAACTTCGTAGGCAGTTCATAAAAATGTTATAAAGAATCTTTTATAACAATTAAGTTCACTTAAGCTTTTAATTTTCGAGTGTCCCCCCATTTGATCCAATCAAATCCTTTGATATTTATTTTTCATTCAAAATAGATGGATGACTGACGTCAGAAACCAAAACAAGTAAACAATTCTGTACACCTTTTATCACTCGTAACTTCTTCGACGGAGAGTGATGCATTTAAAACGGATCGTTCCTCATTTTACTTCTAAATCACAGCAGTTCATCTATTTTGATTAAACAAAAATATTAGACATTAATTTGATCGAATTAGACACACTATATATATGATATGATAAATTGATCAGTCTAATCCTTTTTCAGCAGTCAATGCTTGTTTATATATTATGGGGGGAAAAAAAAACTCAGAATTAATGTTATAACCACTTATTTATTTTAATACCCGACTGGCATGACATGACTATTGGGCACATTATTAATTACACTTCATATTTTGAGTTTCAATTGACTGAAAATAATAACAATATCGCTGTCTAATTCATACATGAATATGTGTCCTGTTTGCGCATAATTAGTGAGTGGTATAGTTGAGCTACACTTGTAATATGCACTTTTGTTGGGCTTCATACAAGGAGGCAAAACATTGCAGAAAAATAGTGTGGCCTATCATCGAGTGTTCGTACTTCACAAGAAGAAAATGAAAAATGAAAATAAAAAAGACGAGAATAATACACAAAAGTGTGAGAGTAAAATATTATAATAGGATGAACTTGTCTTAAATTTTCAACTAAAAACTATAGTCGATGCATAATTTGAATTATATTTTTAGCACTAAAATCCAACATGTAAAATATTTTATTCTACGAAATCATCTTAAAATTTATTATTTTATTTATTTAAAAGCGTAGAGATGAGATATGATCAGATTTGTAATTTTAACAAGAGAGAAAACAAGGCAGATTCCAAGAAAATAACAGGAGATGATTGTAGAAGAAAGCATATATGGAAGAGAGAGTAGGTCAAGAGTTGGAGAGCTGACAAGGGAAAAAGAATCATATAAGAACAAACACAGTCATGCCAACAACTCCTCTTCTCCTACATCCCCCCGCCCTCCCCAACCCTTCTCTACCAAGCCTTGCACTCATCTTGAAATGTCCGCCTCCCCGGAGCTCGCTCGCACAACGCCACCCGAGTTCTCGCTGAGGCCGATCAACATGGCGCCGCCGTCGAAGGACGAGGACGAAGAGTGCCACACGCCGACGGCCGAAGAAAGCAAGCTCCCGTCCACCACGCAGAGCTGCCCGCCGGCGCCGAGGAAGCCAGGGAAGGCGCGGCGGTGCAAGAGGAGGCTGTGGCCCGAAGCGGAGCTCATCGAGATCGGAGCTGAAGAGATGGAGCAGGTGTTTGCGTCGAGGGGTCAATGCAGTCATGCAAAGAAGAGAAGCTGATGACAGCTGATCATACTCATCTTCTTCACATCTCTGTGTATCGTGTGAAGTATGGCTTGGATTAGTAATCTCCTCTTTCCCGGAGGTGTTTCGGTTTCTGTATTCCGAGAAAGATATAGATCATATTGTTGCTGTTCAGCGATAGATTGCATTCGTTTCCTTTGCCTTTTTATTCCAAGGGAAGGATTCAGAATTTACTTCCTCAGTGTGCCCCCCATAAAATATCCAGTCCCCATCGGCTCCCAGTCAATACGATGCAAAGTATAAAGCCAATCCGCTGCTTACAAAGTCTGCGTGTACTGCGAGGAAAGGAGTTTTGGAAGAGGCAGAGAAGGCGAAGGTGCGATGGAGGAACTCTGATGCATAGTATAAAGCCAATCCGCTCCCAGTCAATACGATGCAAAGTATAAAGCCAATCCGCTGCTTACAAAGTCTGCGTGTACTGCGAGGAAAGGAGTTTTGGAAGAGGCAGAGAAGGCGAAGGTGCGATGGAGGA
>CM017196.1:31148116-31253116 GCA_004837865.1 Musa balbisiana
AGGCAGATCAGGAGAAGTGGAGGTCATGTATGGCAGCGATTTGGATACATCATTGTATGGAAGTGGATTCCCTCGTGCAAATGATCCAATTCCATCATCGATAGATCCAAATGTCTGGAGACAATATGCTTCAAGTCCATGGAACCTCAATAACCTGCCAAAGTTGCCGGGGTCAATGCTTCGTGCAGTCCGTGAGAATATTGCTGGTGTCATGGTTCCTTGGCTCTATGTGGGAATGCTTTTTTCATCCTTTTGTTGGCATGTTGAGGATCATTGTTTTTACTCAATTAACTACCTGCATTGGTATGTATATATTTCTGCACAGATACCTTTTCTAATTGATACCATTGTGCTTTATTTGAGTATATTGAGATTGACTATAGATACCGTTTCCAAATTGATACCAAATTGCTTCATTTAAACACATAGGTATAAGATGATATAATGTTGATTAAATCAGTTAGGCATATATTTAGAAGATAGTAAATTATGATAATTTTATTATTGACTTATGTCAGAAAAGTAGATTCCTATTCATATATTTTATATGCATGTGCATTTAGAGTTGAGTTGAAATTCTATTGGTAGCATGGTTTGTAATACCGTACTGTACCGCTTGATATGGGCTGTATGTACTGATCCGATAAAAAACCGATATGGATAGTACATAGGTACACTTTAGTGTACCATGTGTCGATATGCTCGGTATGCTTGATATAGCTCGGTACATACCGTACCGACAGCTGATCGATACACCTTGATTGGGAGTATGGTACGGTATTCAGAACCTTGACTAGGAGTAAGGATTATTGTTTTATGACATGAGAGCATGTTGATATCTTTCATACTATGCTAGTGACCTGTAAAATTGATCCAATTATATGTCATCTCATTCAATAAAAAGTTGGCATGGTGTTTGCTGATGCATTTCTAGCATGACATGACAAATTTCGATATGTGCTTGTTGGCATGACAATCCTTGATTTGGAGGACTAAGGTCACAATTATGTAAACTTAAATCAGTCATCGGGGCATGTATTTCTTGAAGGTCAAAATCAATTCCATTGGGGCATGACCTACGATGTTTGAAGCTTCGTTTTATGTGCATCAACTAGGATACCCTTACACTAACATGAGTTTCTTTATGCAACAATCTAACAAGTTCATGTTTTGAGCATTTGGACATGGTGAAGGGCTTACTTCATTTGACCATTTGTATAAAACAATGCCCAATATCATGTTACACATGGTTTAAAACCTTGGATAAGGGACTGATATGGGTTCAATATGAATTGGTGTTTCGATGTACCATGTATTAAAAGGAAAAGAGAAAAAAAGAAGGGGGGGTGGCGGGGAGTGATGTTGGGCTTGGAGGAAGCTGTGGGCTTGTGACAGCGGGTGGTGTAGGAGGAAGAGGAGGAGTCGTACATGGTGAGCTTGCGACAGCAGTTGGATGGCGGCCGGCCGAGCACTAGAGTTATCGAGAGGAGGGAGACTGGAGTGGTTTGCTTTAACCCTAAATTGAAAAAAAAAAGGGATTGAACCAGGCTTACCACCAGGTTCAGGAGGGTTACTGCTTGATAACCAATGAAGCACCCATGAACCATCTGAAAAGGGGTGGTCCGCATGCCAAATCATGCGCCGGTTGGTAAAAACAGCATGGTCTGTGCTGGTCCATGTGAAATTTAGAACCTTGATCTACTGTCCATTTTGTGTTGGTCTAGTGAATTTAAAAAATACTCCAAAATCACATGTATATATATGAATCTTTATTTTCTGATGTGTGCGCTTGTAGCATTTTATGTATGCACATTTAGTGGTCCACAGTTTGTTTTACCACCTGAACACTTGCCTTGGCACCTAGGCAAATGGAGGTAAAAACAAGAGGTTGAAATTACATGGGCGGGCGGGGAGTGATGTTGGGCTTGGAGGAAGCTGTGGGCTTGTGACAGCGGGTGGTGTAGGAGGAGGAGGAGGAGTCGTACATGGTGAGCTTGCGACAGCAGGCGGTTGGATGGCGGCCGGCCGAGCACTAGAGTTATCGAGAGGAGGGAGACTGGAGTGGTTTGCTTTAACCCTAAATTAAAAAAAAAGGGATTGAACCAGGCTTACCACCAGGTTCAGGAGGGTTACTGCTTGATAACCAATGAAGCACCCATGAACCATCTGAAAAGGGGTGGTCCGCATACCAAATCATGCGCCGGTTGGTAAAAACAGCATGGTCTGTGCTGGTCCATGTGAAATTTAGAACCTTGATCTACTGTCCATTTTGTGTTGGTCTAGTGAATTTAAAAAAATACTCCAAAATCACATGTATATATATGAATCTTTATTTTCTGATGTGTGCGCTTGTAGCATTTTATGTATGCACATTTAGTGGTCCACAGTTTGTTTTACCACCTGAACACTTGCCTTGGCACCTAGGCAAATGGAGGTAAAAACAAGAGGTTGAAATTACATGAATCATTTTGGTACTTACAATTATCTATTCTAGCTAGCTCCTTTTGTCACCCCGGATTATGGTTTGGCAAAATTGTTATTGATCATAATCTCGGTTTGATCGATGAGGTGGGCACCTTGTACTGGCACTCCAGGGCACAGGCTTTCTGAAATTCTAATAGAGGTTACAAAAGTTATCTTATTTATCAACAGAAACAATAATGCTTTGCCATTTGAGTTGCTTGGAGATCCTCCTTGCTATAATGAATTGTTTTTTGTTGAAGCTTCTTAATCTAATGTAAGTATGACTCAATAGCTTGTTTATGCCTTCTAGATGATGCACTTAAAAGACATTCTTGTCTCAGTTGATTGCTATGCTCAATTCAGATTGGTGCTGCAAATGTGAGAATAAGATGTAAAATTGGGTTTGAGTCCTAAGCTGAATAGGTTCAGCTGGTTGGGTAGGGTCTCAAGTTGTTTAGGTGGGTGAGTTAGTGAGCTAAGCTTAGTTATAATCTAGGTTTATCTTAAATGTATTTGGTTGTCATTTTAGGGGACTGTCTTGTTCGTGTGATAGTTATTATTTCAGGTGCCTAATTTTTGGCCCTTCTTTGAAATAATGTCTTTGGATTCAAATTAATCTTGGTTGGGTGACTGCTTTGTGTGCTTTCATCCATGCTATTAGGAGGTGGAGAGTGGTTATGCCTTGTAAAGTTTATAATTAACTGTTTTTTAGGAAGTGGAGAGTGGGGCTGAAGCAATCTTTTATGATGAATAATCACTACTGTAAAGGTGAAAACTATGCATCAACTTTGAAGAAGAATAGTAAAACAAAAGGTGGCGATAAGCCCTAAATTAGGACTTCTTTATCTATGTTACAATAACAAGCTGTAATGTTCCAATTTCCGACTATTTGGGGGGTGGTTACATGGATTTTTTTTTCTGTCTTTGAACTTAGTACAAAATAATATCTTTAGCTAAATCAAAAGTTTGTTTATACTTTCTAGTCATCATCTTGTCTAACTATAACAGTTATTTTATATCTCCTTATAACACATCCATACTTATATTCTGTGTCAAAGTTATGTCTAATTGTTCACCAATGAAAACATTTGTTATTCTATCATCCACGTTAACATTCTCATTTCAATGATACTAACTTTTTAGATATATTGTTTCTTGATCATAAATCCATAAAGCATGATTGGCCTAACAATAATCTTGTTAAATTTTCTTTTAATCTAAAGAATATCTGATGATGATAGAAAACTGCTTGCATCTTTTTCTTCTTCAACCACCCAGGTTCCTCTTTTTTAAAGTCACTAGCATTTACTGTATGAGCATAACTTCATCAATCTTTCCTTCGTATTGAATAATCAAACTAAGGAACCTAAAATTCTTACTTAAACTACTTCTTCATTCATTTTAACTACATTTGTAATTTTTGTTTAGTATTACTTAAGTTAAATCTCATGTATTAAGTCTTACTCCTGTTTAATTTAAAGCATCTTTATTTTAATTCTTGTTTCTACTCAAGTTTGAAACTAATTCCATTTGAACTTTCATTAATTAAAATAATATCATTAACAAATAACATATATCATGAAGCTTTGTCCTGTTTATGTATATGAAAGCAAGTTTATCCATTATTAATTTGAAAAGATAAGAACCAAGATCGATCTCAAATAATCCTATACTGATAGAAAACTTGTTATGCACACTCCCTGGTATTTAAACATTAGTGACTAGATTGTTATACATATCTTTCATGACATTAATATAAATAGTGACTATACCTTTTTTTTTCTAAAATCCACAATAATAAATCTCTAGGAACATTATAGATTTTTTCTAAATCAACAAAAACTATTTCCAAATATTTCTTTTTTCTTATAATTTTCATTAATTGCCTTAACAAATAAATATCTTCATGGTCGATCTAGCAAGCACAAACTAAAATTACTTATTTCATGTCTTATTTTATCATCAATCACTCTTCATAACTCATTATTTTAATCTCTATAAATAGAATAGTTGTGGATTTTTTAAATTCTTAAAATATTTTTAAATAAACTAGTCAATCAAATTATGCCTAATCTTTCAAAGTCATTCAAACCTCAATATAAATACCGCTAGGTCCCACATTCTTATTTTTTTCCGGATTTTTTTTTACCTTAGTTTTAATTTCACAAACAAATCTATGAAGACTACAGAATTTTTTATCCCTACCACTATTTTCTATCCCTTGAGATAAGGGTTTTTAGAATGTTCACTACATAATTTCTAGCAATATTTTTTCCATAAACCTTGTATTTGTCATACTTATGACCCTTTTTTATTCTTTTTTGGTCACTATATATCTTATAAAAATTTACTCATTTTTGCCATTTTCCAATTTTTAAGCATGATCTCTAGTAGCAAATGCATTTCAACTTTCTCGCACCACCATCAGATCTCTCCAAAAGCTACAGTTTTGTTTTTAGATTCTCCAAAAATTTCCAATGCTATGCTGCTAATTTTAGTGGCCATCAACAATCATATGATATTAATATTGTCCATGTCCAAGTTCCAAACCTTTCTCTTTTTGCATTTTAATTATTAAGAGCCTATAATCCGTACACATAACCCTATCGGCATTTCTAGTTAGAAAAACAATTTATATGATTGTAAATATGAGTCATGAGCACTCTTAAAAGTTAAAATAATCAAGCATTTGTCTTTTTTTTCTTGAAGTGATTAGTGACATTTATGAAATCATAAGCAACAAAATCTACACTATGCCCTTGTTTCTCTTTTTATGTCTGAAGTTCCAATGTACTTATTTGAAAGTGGTCATCCAAAACCCTTCAATTGTAAATTCATTTGAAGGCATTCCTTCTATAACTCCTCTAAACATTTCCAAAAATGATTCTTGGTTTGATCATCCAATTCAATATGTGATGCTTATGATATTCAAAATCTCTTCTCCCTATACTAAATTTAAAACACTAGTAGTCAGATGCCATAAATTGTTTATTTTCTTCGAATATTGGCTGCGAATATTTTTTTCTTCTTTTAGGAGTTACTGCTTCCTACTCATCTTTGTCACTGATATAATATTTCTTGATTGGTCTATCTATCATATGTGTTTTTTGACCTCATTTAAAGGTTCTTTGGACTTCACATCTGGCATTTGTGCGGAGTATCTAGGAAATTTTGGTGCCTACAGACTAGAAGATTTTGTTGATTAATCTTCAATTTCCTCAAACGTCTTTACATTTGTTTTATACTTGTTATGATTAACCCTTTCTCTAGCCTTCATGATTTTATCTTCATTCATGGTTGCCATGTTGGAGTTATTGCATATGTTTTTTCCAATGTTGCATAGACTTGGGCATTCATTTTTGCGTTTTGGGTGGAATTTTTTTGTGGGGACATAGATTGTTCGCACTGTCTTGGCACCTGCCTGCCCTGGCTGTGACATAGTTTCTTACAGTACTACAGAAATGTTTACACATGGTTATGTTTAAGGTGCATTTAGTTACAAAGGCATCATCACCATGCTGACTATATCTTTCTATGCCAACGCATGTCAAACTGGATCTATGTTTACCATGCTGGCAGAGCTCCATATTGGTCATACATGTGTACAGAATGGTTGGTAAATAATGCAGCTAAAAAAGCATAACATATGAGCATTCTTCCATGAGGAACATATGAGCAAGGAATCACAAGACAGTCATTGCTCTTAATCAATGCTTGCAATTTTGGTCCATACTGACGTATCATGCCCTGCTTGATATGATATGTACCAAGGTGTACCAACGGTATATCAAGGCATACCGAGTGGTATGTCTAAAATAGCTAAAAACACTAATACTTATTGCATTAGTGTTTTCAACTATTTTAGCTAAAATAGTTAAAAGGTCGGTAATGGTCGAAATCGATCGGTACCCCAGGTACAAGTTGGTACCGCCTAATATAGCCTCGTATCACTTGATAAGGGGTCAAAAATTTGGTACCTCCCAGTGGCAAGTGGTCCGTGTGCCGAGAGGCTCTTAGGCTGGTATATACCATCGGTACACATCAAAATTAAAAACCATGCTCTTAATATGCATTAGACATCCTGATTGTTTTAAATATATGTTGTCTGAAATTTCCCTGGTTTTTGAACCTGAGGAAAATTTTCAACAGTCAGTCAGCAGTGGCTAGCAATCATGGGTAGGATATATTGCTAGATAGAAAATTCAGAGGCAATAGGATCTTTTCATTCAACTGTTTTTGAGAATCTGATATTGTGGAATATATCTGTTCATGATTTTGAAAAGAAGATTTGACAGAGACAAGCATGTTATAGCTAATGTTGGGTCATTGTTTAGATAGGCAATTCAACCTAATTAAACTGCACATCTCACCTATAAATGTACAAAATTTTAGGTATCTAATGGGAGTTTTATGTAAGCCAAATGCTTTGCATCATTTTCCTATCTAGTGGATAAAGGGACATTATCCAATGACTAAAGAGATGTATCAGCCATTGGTGTAGTTCTTTTAAGTATATGGTTGGTGCTGGATGCTTGTATGATCACATAACCTTGTTTTGTAAATCAAAAAATAATTCCATCCCTTGTATTTGTGTAAATGTTTGAAACATAGCACGTCAACAAGTAGATACGAGGTTAATGAAGGATGCTCATATCGGGGTTTTGAATATTGGTCTGTATCAGCGTACCGAGCTCTGCTTTGTGGTACGTACCGGTATATACTGTCGGTACACTAGGGTGTACCGATGGTACACCCTAAAACCTCAAAAATACCTTCACCTATCATACCAGGGCGTACCGATCGGTATGCCTTGATAAAGGTCGAAATCCGAGGCTATATCGGTCGGTATGCCTCAGTACCGGTCAAAACACTGGTACTGCCCGATAGAGAACGGTCTGTGTACCGATATCCTCTCGGATCGGTACGTACTGCCTGTATCAGGCGGTACATATCGAAATTCAGAACCCTGGCTCATATGATCATGTAACCCTGTTCATGTATCATGTGAACATAAGCACCTTACCTCAATGAATCTGGCTTTGAAAACTTTTGCGATCTAGAAACATAACTGATTGATACCACATTTTATAACCTTCTTTTGTTTTGATTCTTGTTTTTAAATTTTGGTTGATGCCATTCTCTAATACTCAACAGAATACAAAAAGACTGCACCTTTTTCTTTTGCACATACATGTTCACATAAGTTTTAATAGTTCTTCCTGCGGCAATTAGTTAATCTAATTTGGCATTGTGTAATTTCAGGGGAGAACCAAAGTGTTGGTATGGTGTGCCAGGATCCGAGGCTAATGCTTTTGAGCAGGTAATTTGTCTTCTTAGTCATCTATAAATACTTGTATATCCAATGAATTGGTAACAGTAGCACTGGAGTCAACAAAATTCTGTAGTTAAATATGACACTCAAATATCTTAAATTTTATCAGTGTTTCCTCTATATCATAAATGGAATGGTCAGCAGTTTCTTATGGAATCTTTTTTGTGGACGAGACGTTGAAATCTTGCTGAAGCACACATGAGAAGAAAAATGGTTTTAAGTCATTTGATGGTTCATTTTGGTTGAATTATTGTTTCAAATGTATTTCTGCTTGTTTAGACAAAAGTTTTTGTAATTTAGAACTTAATTAAAATATAAACATTCAAAGCCGAGACATGCAGGGCGGAAATACAGTGATGTAGAATATTTAATAAGCTTTGAACTTTGATGAGGTTGACTATGTGACTATTAGCTCATCAGTTTTGTTTTGTATGCTGCATAACTGGATGTTTGTAATAGATCCACTTTCATGCATGTCCAAGAAATATGATCTTCTCATGCATTGTTGAAATATCTTTTTATCTTTTTGGTCATTTTTTTGGATGAATCTTGTGGACCATCTTGATCCTCGTGGTTTAAGCTAACCTGTTCTTTTTCGTGTTTACAGGTTATGCGAAAGACTCTTCCAGATCTATTTGAGGCACAACCAGATTTGCTTTTCCAGCTTGTCACAATGCTTAATCCCTCTATTTTGCTGGAAAAGGGTGTTCCAGTTTATAGTGTTTTGCAGGTTAGTGAAATGAAAAAGTTTTATCCAAAATGTTGTTTTCTCATATGGTACTGGGAGTGTGATCATTCTTTCTCATTCAGATTTATCCTTAACATGAAAGGAGATGGCAGCTTTTTGTAACTTTTTTTGGTGGTAATAGTAATAGTATTTCATGTTGGAAATATTTATGTGACCTTTTAAGAGATGCACTCCTTTGCAGGAGCCTGGAAACTTTGTCATTACTTTTCCAAGGTCCTTTCATGGTGGTTTCAATTTTGGTAGGTAGTCATTTAATTAACTGACCAGTGGTGTTGTGAATTCCAAATCTAGTTCATTTTGTAATTTATTCAACAAAGCTTAACGGCTGGGTTTCAGGCTTAAATTGTGCTGAAGCTGTCAATTTTGCTCCTGCGGACTGGTTGCCTCATGGTGGAGTTGGAGCAGACTTGTATCGGTTGTATCGCAAGGCTGCTGTTTTATCTCATGAAGAACTTCTTTGTGTAGCTGTTAAGGTTGACTTCATTGTTACCTTGCTGATGCTCTTTTTTATGTTATTGACTTCGGAAAGGCTTGTCAACTTTGAATATGTCTAATTTTTTTCTTTTTCATTTCTTCTTGTGTCATTGCATTTACTAAATGTGGTGTTACTTTGTTCATTTTAGCCATATCTATAAAACATATGGTGACCTGTTAAATTTGATTATTGGCTAATTCCTAATTGCATTTAGTTTACAATTTCCTTATCGACATTGTTATTATGTTTAGTTCCATTTCAGGTTTGTTTATATGTTGATTAATATATTTTGATCAAATTTATAAAATGATGAACACCTACCTAAAGAAAATGAGTACTCAGTGATGATGATGAAAACTTGTGCAACCATATGAAAATTGCAAAAAAATACTTGGTAGGAAAACAGGATGTCTTTTGACATTTTGTTTACACAATTGTCCCATCTATACTATATATTCTTTTCATGATGTAGCTGTTGACTCCATGTGATCATCCTATGATTTTTTGGTAATATTTTATTTTATTTGCCATTTCTTTCAGGCCTGTACTGTTCTGTATGGTTACTTTCTCATATTCTTAATTTCAACAATTGGCCAATGTTTTCAAAGTTTGCCTTCGCACAAAGCTATGCAGACTTGTCATTTTTCCCTAGTGGTTCTTGGTTCAAATTTTGGTGTTAAAATCAATGGTATTGTTTCTTAGGGCATTTAAATCTTCCTAACTTCATTTTACACGCTTTGGTAGAGCGACTGTGATTCCAAAGCTTTGCCTTATCTGAAGGAAGAAATGCAGATGGTATTTGTTAGAGAAAAGAAGTATAGGGAACAGTTGTGGGTTAATGGTATTGTCAGATCTTCTCCAATGTGCCCAAAGAAACATCCTAATTATGTGGGCTGTGAAGAGGTAGATTCTTTTTTATTTGTTGTGCCTAACTGTCTATCTCAGTTCGCAAATTTGCTGCAAGTCTTTTTCTGATATGATCAAGAACCTGAGAAATTTTGTAGGATCCTTCATGCGTTATATGTCAACAGTATCTTTATCTTTCCGCCATTACATGCAGCTGCAGACCATCTGCTTTTGTCTGCCTTGAGGTATGTTGTTGTCTTGGAAATAATAACTATTCTCAGCCAAGAACATATGGTAAATAGGAAATAGTTTAGGTAAAGATGTTAACATGATTACCATGCAAATGTTAACAAATAACTCAAATTTCATACCAATTTTGGTTATCTTTCTTCCACATGACTCCTCAGATTCTTGAATTACATTAATGTGGAGATACCAAGATTCTAGATCTCGATACAGATATTTGTACCAGATCACTGTTGGACCACTACAGGTCTGGCATATTAGGATCTATGTTCTTTCTAGCTTGCCTTTTCACTATTGTCTTTGTCTCTTTAAGAAGAAAAATGGTAATGGCAATTTAAGGGGGTATGTACCAGCAACCAACTTAAATGATAAATGGAAGCAAGCATCCATGTGTAAGTGTTGGTCATCAATTTAAACAAATTTCACCACTCTTATTCAAACATAAGCTGCAGATGTTGGCAAAATTCTGGATTACATGCATCAAACAGTCTTGAGTCTCCTAAACATCTCTGTTAAAAAAATCCATGACTGCCATTTGAATGGAACAAAAATGATGCTTTGTGCAAGTATATATCCAATCTAGGATCCTGCTCAGCTTGGTAAAACAAAAGTAATGAGCATCAATTTCTTCTATGTATGAGTGATTATAAAAAATGCCTGATAGTAAAGGGGTCTTTTTGTTGCATAATTAATTTATTTTATTTTGCTTCCTAATATTATTAATACTAGCAGCAGCTTTTTCTAGCTCCCTTGATCAGCAGCTTTTTGTTCTTTTTTTTTGGAATGTGACAATTATAAATCATTTTTGATTAACTTGATTCTCATGCGTGTTTTGGATTTGGACTACCACATTGTCTTTTTCATTCACGTATGAGATAAATAGTAGCATCTGCTCTCTGTTTTAGCATCTTTTCGAACCATAGATAATTGTCTTGGTTTCTAACACTAGGATGAAGACACTTTATGGTGCACCTTGACACCTCGAACCAAGAAAGCATGATGCCATCATTTTAGTTGAAAGTTATTATAGAATATTGGTTTTACATTTTATAGTGATTTATCTAAGGATCCTAAAGCAATTACACTTTCTGATTAATCACGATTCACCATTTCTGCAGATTCAGTCATTGGGACAAGTTTGCATAATGGAATTATGGAAGTGTCATATTCCTAAAATATTTGTCACTTGACACTTGTGTTGTCCTTCACAGTAGTAACACATGTTTCAGTTATGTTCACCTTTGGCGTAGTTTGTGACACTTTTTATTTTGTTGATCAGAAAGCTAATGAGACACTTGGCTAGGTTTTCCTATGTGGTCTACACATGGTTGACACTAGATGATGCAAAATTTACTTTCTCATTAACTCAGTCATGTCATAATTTCACTAGTGTGAGAAAGTTGTGGCAATTTTCATGCATGCTGGTCTTTGTGGTGTAGCATTTTGATAACCAAGATCCTTTTTTTTTATCTGTTAGCATTGGAGGCATCTTTGTGAATGCAAACCCGAAAAGCATCATCTCCTTTACCGTCATACTCTCGCAGAGCTTGGTGATCTAATGCATATGGTGTCTTCTGTATCTGAAATGACAAACATGGTGGAGACCTTACAAAATAGACTTTCTCCAGTCCCAGGGTGTAATTTATATCCTAATAGATCAAGTGCCATAACAAAGAAGGTTCTTTTACACTTTTGTATGCTTTCTCAAAAAAATATGAGATTTTTTTCCCATATGAACTTTTTCAGTAATATATTTTTTGCATTTGAATTAAATAATTTTACATGATGACTTTTATAATTATCTTGTCAAATTTTGAGCTGTGATTCTTCAATTTGCAGAGATTTATCTTTAAATGAAAAAATAAATCTAACTCCTTTTGGATTAAATAACTGTGGTACCACCTAGTTAATTGGGTTTGCTGAAAATAACAGATTCATATCCTGATGTTTGTTATAATGAATTAAAATAATACTTTAAGGAAGAAGTGGAAAGAAATTTTGAAACCAAAGATATGCACCATTATTCATTACAAAAAATAAATGCGATTCCAAGCAAGGATTGTTACGAAGCTGTGTCGAACTGTCATGGACAAAGCTATAAACAGAGTGTTTGATGTAATGCTCATGTTTATACAACATGTAAGTGCTGACAATAGGCTTGGCAGCCCTAGTTTGGTTGGATTTTGTGGTTGTTTCAGGCTTGTAAATGTAGGTCGTGTGCAGTTGTCATGCAGAAGCAAAACTGCCCAGAAATAGGCCACCTAGGTAGCCATTTTGGGGGTTTTTTAGTTCCGCAAAGTGGTACGAAGTGTTAGCTAGTACAACACCTAGGCGCTACCGTGGTGGCACATAACTGGATAGGCCTTTAGGGTAGTGTCTAGTGCTGGTTTGTTGCGTTGTTTCGTAGCAATGTCATGTGGGCAATTGTGGGGACTTTGGTTTATGGCGGACCACCTTGGACCCTTTATCACGTGACCGTTCAAAGCTTGCGAAGTCTATGTTTGTAATATGCATTACCTATCAAGTGTTTGCTGAAATGACTACTTGTGGATCTTGAGTTAAACGTTTTCTCTAACTTGTCTTATCTTTTGTAGGTCCTTGGGGACCATAAGAGGTTTTGGGGAGATTAACTCTTTGAGGACAGACATGCAAGGGTGTCGCACGAATTAGGCAAAACCAACTAGGTCCGTGACATATGGTATTAGAGCAGGACAAGCATATTTAGAAACATTTGACATGCAAACGTGCGGGACCTAGCGGGGTTGGGTTGAGGGCAGCTAGCACGTGCAACCATTTGGGGGAAACAAGCATTGAGGTGTAAGGAAAGGAGTTGCTTAGAGGAGTGGACATCCGAGATTGACATTTAGAGGAATGACCAATCTTTTGTGCGAGAGATACCACGAGGACAAGTGAGCCGGGAAGAACGCATAGTGCACAAAGTTTGGAATGGCTGAGTTCGAGTTGCGGATCGACGTTGGCAACTAAACTTGACGGTGCTTAAGGCAAGGTGCAGGGTGCTTGGTAAACGATGAGACCGTGCAAGGTGGGTTGCTCAACCGATCGAAAGAGTTGTGCAAAGCTCACAAAGGTGAGGGGAATTACTGACTCGAAGAATTCGGTACTCATGCAAGGGCTTGTATGCGAATGATGGATTGTTCGTGGCCATCCCAAGACGACCGAAACTCGGCGCGGTGGAGCATTGGAACTTTTTTTTTCAGTATGGGAAGGATACGTCCATAGGAGGCTGAAGTGTGCAGCAAGTTCAGTATATTGCTAGGCTTTGAGGAGTGCAACAGGCATTGTATTGGCGAAAAGTTGCAATCTAGCAAGTGCATTTGCGGGGGGCAAAACAATACATAGTTTGTTCAGCTAGGCGGAATAGTTCAAGAGAATGGTGGTATTCGAAACTTCTAGAAGGAAGGATGCGAAGAGGAAAGTTGCTCCAATAAGATAGATATCCAGGAGGGATAAATCTCGGTTCTCTAGAGGGAGAATAATGTGCAACAAACTACATATGTTAAAGGATACCTCAAGACAACAACACAAAACTCAATAGACCGACCGAGTGGAGAGGAGTCGTTGTATGATCTCGCATGAGGTAATGCGTTGGTGGACACATTGCGAGATCAAGTGGGGGAGCAATCCAAGACAATACCAAATGAAGGAAAACTTGGAGCCGATATGGAATAGTGGGTGTGAGGGCCACTATCAACTCAATGCAAACCAAGGGGCGGAGCAACTTAGGTGGAACTTGGTGAAGTGCCTACGCCGCATGAAGGGAGTCGACATAGAAGATAGAACATGGAGTGGAGGCATGAAACTTTCCTTGGACAGAGGTTAAGGACATGAACTCTTGTAGAGGCAAGAGTGGGATTATGTTGTTCCATGGGTCCCTTATTTTGATGGAGTAGTGGGTGCGAGGGTCACCATCAACTCAATGCAAACCAAGGGGCGGAGCAACTTAGGTGGTACTTGGTGAAGTGCCTAAGCCGCATAAAGGGAGTCAACATAGAAGATAGAATATGGAGCAGAGGCACGAAGCTTTCCTTAGACAGAGGTCAAGGACATGAACTCTTGTAGAGGCAAGAGTGAGATCATGTTGTTCCATGAGTCTCTTATTCTGATGGAGCAGACTTATCCTACATGGTGTTAACGACAAAGGGAGCTTTGAGGCACATGCACCTTATCTTGACGAAGCATTTGACGGAGGAACTAAGATAATTTAACTTGTAGAAGCGAAGTTAGGGTCAAAAAGCCTTGGCATGGGACAAGAGGATGCAGAGGCGGGTACTTTTGAAGAATATGCCATAGTGCTATCATTCGAGTTATTGCGAAGGAAGCGGTACACATCAAAGATTGTATTGGGGGGCAGAGGCCTAGGATCCAAACAATAGTACACCAACTTTAGTGAATCGGTGGACTTCAAAAGTTGCTAGGCGATGAACTGTCCTAAAGTTGTGCATTGTCCAAGTGTGACCCGAGTGCGAGTGGACGAATGTCGATTGCTAAAGGAGCAACCACAATTAGATGTGGCAGAGGCCTTGCAATGTGTTGGCAGAGGCCATACATGGAGAGATCACAGATCGAGTTCATCCCATAAAGATCAAAATGCAATAAAAATGTTACCAGGAGGCGACATGGTGCACCAGATCGTGGTGGAACTGTTCAACGCAATGTGACATACGCGAGAGAAATCCCGCAAGGGACTTGATCATATAAAGGTATGATTGTAAGCTATTAGGAGCTCCACTTCAGTGAACAACACGATGGCAAGAAGAGCTATGGATTCAAGGAGTGAATGTCATGGTACCACAGAGGCAGGTCTTCCATGCGTGCATCGAATTTTGTATTGGATGAAAGCCTTGGTCATTAGTATATGAGGGTTGTGTACCACCGAGTGAAAATTTTGAGTGCAAGTACCAATGAGTCCCATGGGGGGGGACTTGATCATACAAAGGTATGATCTGAGTGACTGGAGAGTTCGATTGCTCTAGAGCTCATATTCATTTAAAGGAGCCCGACAAGTTAGAGGACAAAGTCGAGTAAGCGAATGTTGCTACCAAGGAAGTTAAGGAGAATAAAATCGGAGCGAGTCCTACAACATGATGGTGGATGCCATGCATGAGAGTTGCAGTTTGTCTTTCCATTGACCAAGGGAAATTGCTTGTAGACCACAGTGGTGTTGAAGTAGGTGGTCGAAAGGGGTAAGGAAGCGAGAGACTTAGCTACCCAAAATCAAGTGTTGGTTAGAACAGAGGTAGACTCGGAGGAGTGCTATAGTGTTGCAGAGGCGGATCTACCGATCGTGAAGAAAGGGACGCATATGCGAGAAGACGGATAGTAGGGCCATGGGCATGGTAGCGCCATGGTACTGCAGAGGCGGGACTTCCATGGAATTATCGATCCTTTGCTCTCATTGGAGAGAGAGCACTTAGTCTTGAAAGAGGCCGAGGAGGTGGAGAATGCAGAGGCAAATTTCAAGTACCAAGATAAGGCTGAAGGGCAGAGGCCAGTGAACTTTGTAAGATTGGTGTTAATGGGCTTCTCATCAAAATAGTTTAAAGTGGAGGACTTCGGGTCGATGCAGGAGTGCTCGACTATGGAACGAAGTAGACTGTACGTAGTGTTGTACCTTTTCTACTCATCGGAGTAGGCGATATAAATGATGCAGAAGATAGTACAATCTTAGAGGCGGCCAAAACTAGTAGAGAGTTGGGGTAAAATTTTGCTCTTTTCGGATAAAACTTCTTGCATTCTAGAATTTCGATGAGAGTGAGAAAGCGAATTGCAGTAGTTAACTCAATGTAAGGAGTTCAAACACTTTGAGTGCTTCGGAAGTGTGAGCAAAGAGTAAGTGAAGGCTAGTAACCAGCTTGATGCATAGAGTGCAATCCTCTAAAAGGCGAGCGAAATCAAGTAACCTTTGCCTTCTCAACCCTTAAGAGAATGGGCGAAATCGAGTATCCCATGTTTCTTATTTATCTAGCAGAGAAGTTTTGCACATGTTCAAAGACTTTTCGAAGAAACTTAGTGAAAGATAACAATTGTCAAATCCTCACCAATGGTGTCGGTGCTACTAGGAGTAGATTGCCTTTTCATTTCTCAACAGAGTGTCAATCAAAAGCAGAAGTGATGCGAACCTATTTGGAGGTGACAACTAGGTAGAAGAGGAATCGATGGGCAAATTTTGTGAAGGAAAGACCTCAAAAACTTCAAAGTTTACGAGGCGATGCTCATTAAAGCTCCAAGAGGCATCCACCTAGTTCAAGCGGTATGAGACGTTTAAGAGATTGGCGTATAATAAGGAAGGCCTTTTCCTTCATCTAAAGGATCTGTAGTAACCAATAAGGATCAACACAACTCAGTCGACCCCACACCAGAGTCAAGAGTCATTTGCGAATTAAAGCAGCATGGCGGATCAAAGGTCGACTACTCAACAACGGCGGAGAGCAGCTGGGAGCCAAGAGGGTGTTGTAGCTGAAGCATAAGATTTTAATGATTTAGCAAAGGCGAGGAGATGTAGTGTCTGCAAAGGCTTCGACTAGGATGTCGAAGGAATAAGTGGGAAAGAATGTTATGAACAAAGCTGTAAATGGGGTGTTTGATGTAATGCTTATGTATGTTCGTATCTTTTGATTTTTTGTTCATGCTTTGCACAACATGTAAAGGGTTGGCAATAGGCATGACAGTCCCAATTTGGTTGGCTTTTATGATCGTTTCAGGCTTGTAAACTTAGGTTGTGTGCAGTTGTCGTGCAGAAGCAAAACTGCCTAGAAACAAACCATCCAGGTAGCGTTTTGGGGGGTTAACAAGCTCCGCAGAGTAGTGCGGAGTGTCAGCCAATACAACACCTAGGAGCTACCTTGGTGGCATATGGTTGGATGGGCCTTTGGAGTAGTGTCTAAAGTTGGTTCGCTGCATTGTTCCACAGTAGTGTCATGTGGGTAATTGTCAGGACTTTGGTCTGTGGCGGATCACCTTCGACTCTTTGTTGCGCTATTGTTCAGAGGTTACGAAGTCCATGTTTGTAATCTGTATTACCTATCAAGTGTTTGCTGAAATGGCTCCTTTTGGATCCCTAGTTAAATGCTTTCTTTAACCTGTCTTCTCTTTTGTAGGTCCTTAAGGAGCCATAAGATGTTTTGGGGAGGCTGACCCTTTGCGGATGGACACACAAGGGTGTCGCACGATTTATGCAAAGCCAGCTAAGTTCGTGATAGAACTGTGGTGCTCTTGTGGACTATTTTTTACTATGGTAGGGGTAGTTTTAGGCTTTTTTTGTCCTGGCACATGGGTGCACTAACCCTATGTTGCTATTGACATATTGAAACACCATGGTGTGCCAGTGTCTAATACCTTTTCATGGTTTGTTGTACCGCTCGAGTCGGCATGGTATGGGCTATATGTACTGGTCCAACTCACCATCTAGATCCGGCTCGCCTGAGTACCCATCGACATGCTCTAGCATATCATGTGTTGGTATACCGGTATAGACTAATACATATTGTACCGACATCTCCAAAACAGGTCCGATACCCGAAATGGTGAAACCCGCCTCTTTTAATTATGAATTTAATTCCCAGTCCTTATCACTAGTACACAACAGTCCAGTGTTGTACCAACTACCAACCCTATGTGATGCTAGGTGTACTGGCTGAATGACATATACCTATATTCTATATATCTCTTAGAACTGCCCATCTATACTCCACCATACCACAGTCACCACTATTGCTATTTATTAACTCAACCTTCACCACTATTAGTGCCCCCCTTATCGTGCTGAGCCCTACAACATTTAATGACTCGTTCACCAATATGCCACCTCCACTGCTCCACCTCCATCTTTCAACCTCTATCAACACTATTGTTCACTTCACATTGCAGTTGCCCTTGTCTTCTTTTCATCATTGTGCTTGGTGGTGATGAGGAGGTTGTGGATAAGGAAGAGGATTAGAATAACTTTGTCACTTTATATCAAAATAAGAATGTATTTGAATTTAGATTTTAAAAAATATTTTTTTCTTGAACCTGTTGTCATGAACGGTCGTCGCGCACCCGCAATAACTTCGTTCAACGAACCGTTTGTCGCTTTTGCATATTTGTACTTAGACATGGCATCATGTTTTGTCTTAATTTTGTGTGTTTTTGCTTGTAAAAATGCATGTTCAGCCCCGTTTTCGCGTGCCATGGCTTGTTTTCTGCAAGCCGCAGCTGCGCACGAAACGTCAGCCATCTTAGCACTCTGGAACCCCTCGGGTGGCACAGGGCTGGATGGGGCTTCGGTATGTAGTTAGGCGTTGAAAAACTCTTCACAAGTTCGCACGTTAACTTGACGGGAATTTGCCTTCATGCCCGACACCCAGTGAGAAGTTGTTTGTGGACTTGCAACTGTTCGTTCTACCTTCTAAAGTCATTGTTTTCCTCCTTCCTCTCTTTTCTCCTGTGCATACAAGGTGCTTGCTGAATTGCTTGTAAAGCTTCCTTCTTTGCGAGACGTCGGGACTTGTCAGTCGCTCGTTTTCAATCTAATCAATTTTCTGTCTTACAGGTCCTTCGGGACCTGTATGAGGTTGCAACTAGGCTGACCCTTTGCGCACGCGTATGTCGCAAGGGCGCCTCATGACTTGGGCAATCCTAGCTAAGTCCGAGAAGTTGGCGCAAGGGTGCTTCGCGACTTAGGCGACCCAAGCTAAGTTCGCGTCTTGGCCGCAAGGGTGTCTCAATTCTAGCTAAGTCCGTGACAATATGGTATAAAATTAGTACTTTGAGTTTGACATATTCTTGGTCCATTGTAAATTTAGATTGGAGTTCATAAATAATACTGGAAGCTATGTTGGACATCCTCAATCTATCTTTAGATTGAATTTGTTACTTGTGTGGGAATTTTGTAACATTATTGAGTTGTTGGACAGAAATAATGGCATTCTTTTTTGGCTTTGATTTAGTATATTTGTTCATTTTCTTGTCTACACTGACAAGGGTCTTTGATCTACTCAGATGAAAGGTGGTGATATTTCCTATTCACAACTTGCTGAAGATTGGCTTTCTCATTCCTGCCACATTTTGGAGATTCCATTTGAAAATTCTGCTTATCTTAGTGCTCTAAAAGAAGCTCAACAATTTCTTTGGGCTGATCATGACATGGATCCTGTAAGATGTTTTATTTCATTTGCACAGTTGTCAAAATTACTATATTATGTCTAATAGTTTCAATGTCACATTTGTTAGGTGCGTGATATGAAAATTAAGCTAATTGAAGCTCAAAGGTGGGCGCTTGATATAAATAGCTGTGTGTCTAAAGTAGAGAGCTTCATGCATTGTCCACAGAAGTACAATGAGAGACTATCATTGGATGAGTTAGAAAAATTGCTGAATTTTCGACCTTTCCCATGTTATGAGGCTGGTTCCAGCAAATTGAAGGTTTATAAATCTGCTATTTAATCTTGTGCCTTATTCAATTCCAGAAACTTTTGCTTTTATGCCTTTTGCCATGACAGTTCTATTTTAACTTTCTTTTGCTGTACAGACATTGGCAGAGGACGCTCAGAATTTAGTCATTGAAGTACAATCTGCTCTTTCATCTTACTTAAGTGTAAGTGGAAAACTGTGAATGATTCATGATATGAATGGAAAAATAAGTTTGCCATTGTCTACCAGTAAAGATCTGATGGATATATTGATTTTACTGTTTTGTCTCACGTCAACCAGATGGAATTAGACTTTGTATTCAAGTAATAACAGTGCTTAATTGACTGGGTTATGAATTCCTTTGCACTACTTCATTCTATGACATTGATTAAGGCTTTATCAACATTCATTACCGTTATTAGTTGATGATGTAATTTTGTCATACAAGTTACAGTTGCACTTAGTTTTGTCAAATTCTAACTTCAGATTAATTTTTCCTCAATATGTGAACTGCAGATTGACAAATTGGAAATGTTGTACAACAGAACTACTGAATTTCCTGTTAGTCTTCAGATAACTGAAAGATTATCTTGTGAAATTGCTTCTGCAAAGGTATGATTCATTATCTTAGATAGTCATTAATACTAGAAATCAGCTTGGTGTTGTCAGCTGTTCTTTTATTTATTTTTCCATTATGGAGGTAGGACTAGTCAAACAGTGTCACTATGTTGTGAGATGATCAGCTTACATAAGCTGATGTTATGATTTCTACTATGTTTAATCTTTTGGTTATTGTTTCCTTGTAATGTGGGACTAGAAGCATAACAGAGAGTTTAGATTGTTGACAATGTTCTAAGGTCAGAACAACTTCTGGAATTGTAGAACAGTAAATAGTCATGCCAAGTTACTTCACTGTCCAATAATTTATAACTAAAGAAATTTCAACCTTCAATGCAATAGTTTACATTAAAAGCATGTGGAGGGACTAGTAAGTAATTGTAGAGATGTTAAGAAATTTAGGAACGTAGAGAAGAAGATAATTGGGGTTTGATGTGGACTCAATGTAGTCTCTAGGCATCATATTTAGGGATCTTGGTCTCACATTAGACATATGCTTCATAGTGCATAGGTGTTACATAGATGATGGTCCTGCACCAATAGGGAGGTAGAAGAATAACTTCATTGAATCTAAATTTTGATATGCTTCATAATTTTCAAAAAAAAGTGGCAACCAGCTCTGATTTTAAGATGATTGTGATTAGATCCGGAATTGTGTTTTTTTTCAAATTTACGGGACATTTGATTCATTCTGATTTCTTTTCAGAAGATATCTAATATGAGCTGAATTTTTGTTTGATTTCTCTCTTGGGATTATTATAGTTTTTTACCAAGTCAAGCCAACATTTTTATGAAGTTGATCATCAAGTGAGATGTGTACAAAAAGTGGAACTCCTTTTGCTGTCAAGCCATGTAATACTAAATACTTTAATTGTAATTAGGTATCAAGCATTACAATTTTGGTTACCTAACCTATGTCAGTCCATGACTGGATTAATATGGGTCCGGTCCATGTCAACATACCAATACATGGTATGTTGGTACGTTGTTATATATCGCTGTGCCAACAAGGGTTGTGGGGGTGTGGGGGAGGAGGTAGAGGAGTAGGTGGGAAAGAGGAGGAGGAGAGGAGGGTGGAGGAGGAAGAGGAGTAGTGGTGGGACATCCAGTTTTCATGTCCTGGTCTGCGGTTGGATGTGCAGTGACACAAGAGTCAGACACTCACAATTCAGCATCTTGTGTGCAAATCCCAAGTGGCATGTGTTGAGAAAAAATAATAAACCAAAATGGACTGCCCAAAAAGGGGCTGTTATTAGTATCATGTCTTATAGTTGGTGATCATCTCACTGTTACCATCTCCTTTGCTACCTTTGCTATTTCCCAAATGTTTCTAATGTTCAGGAACCACCTTGATTACTGCTTTTCATGATACTGCAGAATTGGTTAAATAATGCTCATTTGTGCCTGATGGAGAAAAAGTCTGGTTCTATCGACATTGATTTCTTTAACGAGCTAAAATCAGAGGTATCTTTGCAACAAGATGATATATATACCTACATCTTTTTCTATGTTATTTTACTTTCTTGTTTTTTATTTTTGATGATCCAAGGAGCTTTTTTTTTTGTTTGAAACGATCTTCACACTTGATAGATGCAAGAGCTTCATGTTAGCCTTCCAGAAGTGGATTCATTTTCCAACATGTATAAAGACGTTGAATCATGGAAAATCAGATGTGAAGATATCTTGAAAGGGCCGCTCAGATTGAAGGTTGTAATCATTATAAATGTTCTGTGATTAATGTAGTGTTATATACTTTGCAATACACTTGTAATTCTATTTCAGAACTGAAGATTGACAACTTCCTTGTACAGGAACTTGAAGATTTCCTTATAGTTGCAGACAATCTGATAGTCAGCATTCCAGAGATAGATCTCCTAAGGAAATACAGATCTGATGCTCGTTCTTGGGCTTGCCATCTTCAAGATGTTTTGCAAAATCTTAATGAGCGAAACGACCATGGGAACATTGTTATAGAACTTTCTCACATCTTGAAAGCTGGAGAGTTGTTGAGAGTGCAGGGTATGGATTTTCAAAATTGTTCTCTTTGCTATATAGTTGGAGGGAAAAATGTTTAGGTACATTTTCCCCCATGCTTTATACAATCATATCTCAACTTTTCTTTGTGGACCAGTTGACGAGTTGCCTCTTGTAAAAGCTGAACTAAAAAAGTCAATATGTAGAGAGAACGCTTTAAAGGTATTAGTTCTTTTCTGCAGTATCTTGAAATTTCTAGTTTTGAATATCTCATACTATACAAAGAAGAAAGAGAATGGATAGTGTTTTAGTGATTAGTGTTTATTGTTCATTTTCATTTATTTAAAAGTAGATAAAGGCATCACAGACTTATGAAACTCAGTTTATACCCCAAAATTCATCTACATGCTAATGTAGCAGACACTTTGGAGTAGGAGTAGGCCTTTTTTCACTTCAAAGGCATTGAGCTCACATTGGAAGGAGTTGAACATAGAAAATCTGTTAGACCATTCAAAGCATCTTAATTACATATGTAGTCAAATCTAACAGGGGCATTATCTGTGTAGCAAATATTCTAGTGACAAAATTTTGCCTCTTGCATACATTGTAAGTGGTTTGTGATGTTTGATCTCATTTGGTGTATGTTCTTTTCTCACATTAAAGGAGTTGAGTTCACATTGGAAGGAATTGAATGAGAATTTGATAGACCCTTTAAAACACCTTAATCATATTAGTCAAGTTTAACAGGGTTGTTGTCAATGTAGCAAATGTTATCCATGACAGAATTATTGTCTATTTCATAGTGTAAGTGGTTTGTGATGTTAGATCTATTTGGTGTAGATTCTTGTAGCTCTTTCATTTATCCTTCTCCGGTTCTACCTACAGCTTTACTGACAATTAGGTAATTTTGGACTGGTGTGTGCCTGAATGGGTTTTCATTTCAATTTCTACAACCTGTTTGTTGAAAATATGTTCTAATCTGGCCTATTTGCCAGCCAAATAATGACTTTCCTATTTAATCGATGTACTTTTGATTTAATAAGTTGATGATTACAAATCGATTACATGTATCTTTTATTTGAGACCATAAGGTTCAACATAAGTAGCTTAATTCCCTCTGTGCCTCTACTTCTGGTTTAAAGATTTGAGGTTCTCAACCTTTTGATCATTTTCTCTTCAATCAGTTATGTTATTCTGTATGTGTATGTTAATTATGATTAACAATATGCAATGGTCTAAATTGGTTTGTTTTAGCTACTTGCTCTCTTGTAGTTTACTTTGTACTTCATCATCATGGATTAAGTTATATGCTACTGCAGGCACTTGCTACTCCTATGCCTTTGGGTTTCATTCAGCAAGTGTTGAATGAAGCTTCTCAGTAAGTTCTTTTTTTCAATTTTTAGTGGTGCTTTAGTTTACTTTGTCTTAGGAACATGTATAATTTTCTAAATGTTCTGATTCTATGTGATGTTCTATTCAGGTTGGAAATTGAGAATGAACAATTATTTATAGATATTTCTGAAGTTCTCAGAAGAGCTGTTTCTTGGGAAGAAAGAGCCAAATCTGCTCTAGAACATGTAGCACACATCTCTGATTTTCAGAACATTATAAGGTGAAAAGTAGGCTACTATAAGCTGTATTTATGCATTGTGGTCATTCTTTCACAGTATAATCATTGTTCAATTCAGGGACTCAGAGGGGATATTAGTTGGTCTTCCCTCTCTTGCTAATGTCCAGGATGCAATGTCAGTGGCTCAGTTATGGATAAGTAGGTCTCAGCCGTATTTGGAACAAACTATGAACAGGAATCCATCAGATCATTTGCTTAAACTTGATGAGTTGAAGGTTCACATTGTTTCCTGAATTGCTTTGTTGTTTCATACAAGCTATGTTTAAGAATTTGTCTCAATTGCATCTCATTTTTGCAGGAGTTGGTTTCCCAGTCTGAACTTTTAAAAGTCACTGTAGATGCTTCGGAAAAGCTTCAGAGCATTCTGAAGGAAGTTGAACGATGGGTGCAATATGCTTGTTCTTTATTGGAACATGCAAAATCCTTATTTAACATACATCATGCAGATCTAATAGTTGGCCATAACTTTTTGACAAAGATCGTAGAACTACTCAGCAAAGTTGATTCTGCTATAGAAGACGGGCAGTCCTTGTGTTTTCATTTTAAAGAGTTGCCTGAACTGAGAAATGCATCTTCATCTTTGCAATGGTGCTCGACAGCACTCTCTTTCTGCTACAAGGTTCCGCTACTAAAGGTAATTTTTCTCTTTTTGGTTTGCATTTGGTTACCTACATTATCAGTGGGTCGTTTGTACCTGAGGTGATATCAGTCCAATTAGATTATATGGAACTGTACATGTTGCTACTTTCTACAATTGCACTTCATGCTTTTATATGTCATGTAATTATCTTTTTTTTTATTCAAATGCTCATGTATTAGACATGGTTTCCATTAATAAATTCATGCTAAAAGATGTTTGCAGTTGCACGTTGCTCACCTAGAGCATCCACTTTACTTCCTTGACTGATGAATGAGTTCTATATAATTAACATGAACTTATGTTCAGAAGGTTGCCCAAGGCATCCATGTAAGAAAAAAGTCACTAGAAGCTAAAATTGTGAAATTTAGGTTTTTGTAAGAAACTAACATGGTATGTTGCTTTTCAAACCTGTTATTCCATAATTGCAGTTATTTGAATTTTGAAGTCATGTGGACAAAATGCTGGCAGCTTAATATTAAAAATAGGCAGAAACATTAAGAGGTGGGATTTGTATTGCTCACTTTGTCTCTTCCATCATTTTTAGTGGAGAGCCATGTGGATTCCCCAGGTGTTTCCATTAGTGGCTGCAGTTGGCATTTCTGTGTAGGGAATGCAAGTCTCACATAGACAACCTTATATTTCGAGATATTTAAGATTTGAGTGTCAAGTCAACCAGTTTGGTACTTTTGAGTTTGGTCAGGTAGGTCCCACTTTGTTTGCTGACATCCTTTGAAAGAAAAAAATGTGACAAATTATGGTTTTATTGATTCTGGTGGCTGTAGGTGATGCCTCATTAGAATGAGTGCATCAAGAATGGTGCAAAATGGCTGTTATGTGCAACTGCATTAGAATGAGTTGATGTTGCATGTATCAGGGTGATACCACATAGATAACCCTGATACTGGAAGTTATTGTTGGATTTCTGATACCATCTTATGTATTTGCCAACCAGTTTGGTACTTTTTGAGTTTGGTCAGCTAGGTCCCACTTGGTTTGCTGACATCCTTTGAAAGAAAAAAATGTGACAAATTATGGTTTTATTGATTCTGGTGGCTGTTGTCAATATCAGGGGTTTTGTAGGTGATGCCTCATTAGATTGGGTGCATCAAGAATGGTGCAAAATGGCTGTTATGTGCAACTGCATTAGAATGAGTTGATGTTGCATGTATCATGGTGATAACGCGTAGATAACTCTGATACTGGAAGTAATTGTTGGATTTCTGATACCATCTTATGTATCTGTTACACGGGGGTTAGTGTATACAGACTAATATAGACTGGGAGCACAGTTATTATTCCACTTACAAGCCTTGGTATGTAAGCTGGTAATGACTAAGGGTGATACAGGTTGCATATTCATTGCAGCTGAACATGGACTCCCGGAGAGGGGCTCAGCATTATCCCAGGAGTTAAATCAAACAGTGCTTTCTTTCAGTAATAAAAAATGTGCAAACCATCAGATAACCTAGTGTGTATTTTGTCTTCAATGTAATCAAACATTGACCAAGCTGATCGAATGGTAAGTCGATGATATCCTATTACAATGTGAGTGCTCCTTGATTCATGGTAATTCTCTGTGAATCATCTCAGTTCCTCATTTGTTTTCTTGCCTCTGTGACTGTGCCTTATTCTTATCCTTGTCCCTCTGACAGAGTTTTCTGCATCTAACATCAGGTAACCTAGTGTGTATTTGTCTTCAATGTAATCAAACATAAACCAGGCTGATAGAATGGTAAGTCAATGAAATCCTTTTATGTGAGTGCTCCTTGATTCATGGTATTTCTCTTTGAATCATCTCAGCACCTCATTTGCTTTCCAGTCTTTGTGACTGTGCCTTATTCTTATCCTTGTCCCTCTGACAGTGTTTTCTGCATCTAACATCAGGATTGCGCCTTTTATGCATTGACGAAATATGTTCTGTGGTCTGCTTGGAATTTGTCAATCTTGTAATGTCAACAGCATCATATGCAGTTGCCTATCGCCTTTATTAATTTGTTTGATGTGGTATGACCTAGTTTCTCACAGACAAGTGTTTAAAATCTTAGTTGATGCATTTTATACTACTAGTTGGATTTAAGCCTTTATCTGGTGTGTCTTACACCAAAGCATGTTAATTTAGTAACTTTTTATTGTATAATTCTTGTTCAACACTAATGGAAAGTATAACTTTCCAGAAAAAACAATTTAGTTGTCATGCATAAGGCCTAAGGTTGACCTTTGGGCTAATAGTTGTACAATATCATAGATGGTTGGCAATTTGTTTTTAAAAATCCTTTAAAACATGACTTTATTTTTTTCTTCTTCTCTATATGATACAGGTTTCAATCTGGTGTGTGAAAAGTTATTCACCACATTCGTTTCTTTTTGTTGCTTCTTGCTTGTGACTATGGTGATTTCCTTATTCATATTTCTTGGTATCAGTGTTGTTTTATCAAATTTTATTCTTCAATTTCAAAAAAAATGTTTTTTTAATTTCCAATAATTGAATTTCATGGTGAGGGACCATGCTATTGATGTGCTGCCATGTTTTGTGGAATGCTATCAGCATGGATTGGCAGGTGAATCTGTACTGGCCATGCTGATACTGCCATTGTAATATGATACAATCTGCATGTCCAAAATAAAAGCTTTGTTTCTTCCAATGATGATGAGAGGCTTGGGCCTTTGCCTAGGCAAGGTTTGAATGCTGTGAGCCTAGGCGAGACATAATTGGTTGCTGTCTAGGCAAGCACATCATTTGGCACTCACTTCTCTCCTCTCCTTTCCTCTCTCTATGGCTGAACCCATTATCTCCCACCTTCTTTGTCTTCTTCTCTCCTTTCCCTCCTCTCTTGCTTCCTCTCTGCTCTACTCCCAATAACCAACTACCATGATTACATTACTGTCCCCTCCCTCCCCGTTCCCTCCCTCTTCTTGCTTTGTTGCCCTCTCAAGTCTCAACCCTGTTCTTATTTTAATGATTTTTGTAAAGTAAGTGCCTTACTTTACTCAGGTGAGCACCTAAACTAGCGCCTAGCATCTTGAGCAATTGGGGACCTTGTCACCTTATAACATATAGTGCTTTTTAGAACACTGGCTTTTCCTCATTCCTATGTCTCGACTTTATATTTTTTGTTCTCAAGAATGTAGCTTTGATGGTTTTCTTCTCCTTGCTAATGATATATCCTTGGCTTATTAATTGGTTTACTTTATTTTTTTGGTTGCTAGATTTGTATCCTGCATTGACTGGATAGTTTGTTTACTTAATTTTTCTTCTAAGGTTGCTATTAGTGGAACGTTTTAACATTGCTTTAATTTTTGGTTCTGGCAAGGTGAACATTAGTTATTGGTATTACATTCATGTGTAACTTGGAGGTTGTGTAGCCATTTTGCTTAGGTTTTATGGAAGTTGTTACTAGATAAAGTACCAGATATTGGTTCATGGTTGCTCCTTTAGATGAAAAACTAATTCAGTTTGGTCGACAGGAGGTTGAAAGATTGCTTGAAGATGCAGATTGTCTTCCCATCATTTTTGCAGATAGTTATCTCGCTGAAGTTTTGATTGTGGGAGTCAATTGTCTTAGGAAAGCACTTTCTATACTCCCAGAACCTCATAATTTTAAAAGGTGCAAGTTGAAAGATGTTGAAACAATTTTAGATGAAATTCAGGTTAGCTCATTCTTCTGATTATGTTTATTGACCTAATCTGATTTGTTGTTGCTGGGCAATCTTGACTAACATGCTTCCAATGCAATTTGCAGAAATATATAGTTCCATATCCGTTGATTGTTTCTCAGATTCAAAATGCCATCCAGAAACATGAGTTAGTCTTCATTTTCTCTATATTTTCTCTTTCATATAATGTTGAGCATGGGTTTTATAGCCTGCAAAATCTACATCTGTAACCACAAGTAACATGGATATCAGGTAGAACAAACATTTTATGTGTATAGATTTCAGAACTTATCTTAAGCTGTTATTATGAATTGTTGTATATGGGCAATTGTAAGATTGTCACTAGCCAATCATCTTACCAAAATCCTTTTCCTGATGGTCTTTCTAAGACATAGCTTTAAAGAACTAATGTTCCTAGAATTTTTCGGAGTCAAGTGGTTGACTGGAAGAAAATCATATTTTACTTATTGATGTATGTTGTTTAATATTTTATTTTCACCTAATGCAGTTTGAGCTCCATAACAGGGAACATACAGACTTACCAACTCCATCATCTAGTAAGCAGAACTTGAGTAGTGAAAGCATGGTTAAGAAGAGGTTGATTTCATGATAAATGTTTTATGTAGTGGTAGAATGATGCTAGTATTTACTCTAATTTTAAACTGGATGATTAGCTATCATTTTCCTAATTTTGTTGCAGTTTTGGTTTGAATTTCTGATCTAAAATGAATTATAAGAAATGGGAAATGACTTGAATAGCTACCACCAGTGATATCATGGAACCGATTGAAGTTTCTTGTTTTTCTCTCAGAGGTTATTAGGAATGGTCACTTTGAGAGAATACTGCACATAGGCATGCCAATGGAGAGGTACATGAGTTACTTCTTTTTCTACAAGCATGCTGCCACAAAGAGGAGCTTCACTTTTGAAATCCTCGGTTAAAAATAATATTTAATATTTTTAGTAAAGGAAGCTATTAATAGTTTGATATAGAATTGATGTCTTTTCAAATACGAGTAAATGATCCATAGAAGTTAGCTGCAAATTTTGCTTTTCAGTTTATATTTACTGTTTCATTAATGAATTTGATGGATGTGCCCTTGAAAATTGCTGTTGGAGATGGTACTCTATATATTTTCCCAAATGTGCAAGTATTATATTATTTTTTGCTTAACTTTGCCTTAATGTAAATCAACTTTCAAGTTGTCTCTTGTAAACTAGTTCTATTGCAGTCTGCTTTGCATCACTACGTTTTGTTTGATTAGGTATAAATAACAAGGAATCTAATTTTTCAGTCCCATGAATGGGGATATTCTTAGTTTCTTATTCTTAGTTTAATTATAAACATTTTTATCTTGTTGTAAAGCTCTAAACACTAATGCAACTCAATCATGGTCACAATTTGTTTAAGCATCGAGGTAACTGAACTAAAATCACTACATATTTTTAGTGGAAAGCTTAAAGAAGTTTGTTTACCCTTGTTCTTCTTTGTTTTAGCCTAAGTGGGATCATTATCGGATATTTTTTCATATTTTTAACTAAACCTAATCTGTTCAATGCGTTGATGCAGATCCTGGTTGAAGCAAGTTAATGCTTGTTTTGCACTGCCTAGTGAACAGCTTTGGCCTTCTTTGTTGGAGCTTAAGGTAAGCCAGTCACATGTTATGATCAAATAGTTCGAGTGCCCTAGATAATTTCTCCATTCTTACCAGATACAAATCAACTGTCCGGCCACATTATACCCATTGCTTTTATTGGCTCAAATAGATGGTGTTTGTTGTCTATTAATAATTTGTCGTGATCATCATAGTCTCAAACAAATTTACCAATAAATCAGCAATTGTTTGTGTCGCTAAGACATCTCAATAGATGTCGCAGTTTTTAGTCTCCTCTTTAGACTACCAATGTAGGTTCTTTGCATGAATGCACATATTAGACAGTTAAGTAAAATTCTTGGCTTTTCTGACTTACAAGAGATTATTTTTATATGTATTATTTATTTAGTAATCTACATAAGATATCTGAAGACTATAGTTTTGTAAATCAGGAACTAGGGATGTGCTGAACTTTGTTTCAAAACATTTTAGATGGTTATTCTTATTATTATCAAGGATTGCCTTTTCGGGTACCAGACCCATTTCGGCAACCTATCAGCCCGGTACATGCTGATCTGTGCCAAACATGGTATGCCGGTGTGTACTAGTGTTTTGACGAGGAAGAGAAAGAGGGTGAAGAGGAAGGGGTGGTAGAGGAACAAAGATGGTAGGAAGGAAGAAGGAAGAAGGAAGAAGAAGAAGCGGTGGAGGAGGAAAAAGGTAGAATAAGAAGAAAGAAGAGGAGGATGAGAAGAAGCAGCAGTTAAGCGGAGTGGCAAAGCAGAAGTGACAGTGGAAGTGGAAGCAGCAGCTGCATTGTACATGAGAAGAGGGCTTGTATTCGTGAGCCCTAATTTGTTTTTTTAATTGCTGAGTTGGACAGGGGCCCACCACTTCTTTTGATTTTTTTATTGTTTTAGCTGGGCTGCCCAAAACAGGGGTGGTCTACATATTGGCCCATGCTTGGACCAGTATGTACTGGCCATATCATACTATTTCGGGCAGTACAGCAGTCTATGATTATTGTAGTTTCTTTAGAATTTTTGAATCATTTGCTATTTTACTGACCTATATAAAACTTGCTAAGTTAAATAGTCTTGCGTTGGTGTCTGCATTGGTCATCTAAATTCTCATTATTGCAGGAACATGGAGAAGCTGTTGCCTTTGAGTGTTCTGAGCTTTATAGAGTAGCTTCTGAAGTAGGAAAGATTGAGAATTGGATGTCCGAGTGCCATGTTCTTTTGGACCCAGTAGTTGGTGATCCTGATTCCTTGTCAACTGGGCTAGTGCAAGTATGTCATGTCATCAATTTTGCATATATTACTGGTTAGGAATTCCTAAAGAAATTTACGCAGTTATTATTACCTTCCCAGATCAAAGGTTCACTTGACAAGGCTTTGTGTGTCTATCGTGGTTCCAAAGGACGAAGAGCCAGAGAATTCTCTGTTTGCTGCCCCAATTATGCAGGGAATGAAGAAGTATATACTTGTCTCGTATGTGATGATCGGTAAGGTGCCTGATTAACTTGTCAACTTAGATTACAAGTTTGAAGTTTTACGACATAAATTGGTTCTACGAGACTTGCTTATCTGCTGATAGATTTGGCCACTTAGAGTTGGATTAACTTGGCTGATAGTATAAGTGGGCTTTGAATCAATTCTCGGGCCTGAAGATTGCCGGGCTCGATTATGCTCATAATGTAATATATTATACATGCTGTGTAACTTATTTCTACTGATTGGGTTCCATCTTAGTGGATGCCAAATAGAGCTAAGCTAATCTGAAGTCCCAGTCATATAAGAAAAGTTCAGGGGACTGATCTTGAAGAGCTTTTCATTTTGAATTAACTTTTCTATAGGTAAAAAGTAGGCTTGTTTAAGATAATGAAGTCATTGGGTGCTCGGGCAAAGTGACGTGAGATGAGGCTCGAGCACTTGAAAACAGGTTCAGGTGGGCACCTTCAATTGGGCGCAACCTAGGCACACGCTTGATCTCAAATGTCGAGTGCTTCAAGCGGACCTGAACCAAATCTAATTGAGTTGAGCCTGAACCACACCAAATTGGGCTTAGTTTGTTTATTATGGTTTGACTGAACCAATAAAATGTGAGCCTAATTCTTCCTCACACAACGCCCCCTCATCCATGAAAACTTGTTTCTTTTCCTTAGTAAACCTAATCAGTGGCAGAGTGTCTCTGCCTCTCCAACGATGAATGGTGATAGCGTCTTCCTCTTTAATGGCGAATGACGATTACATCTTCCTCGGCAAACGAATGATGTTGTCTTCCTTCGGCGAGCGACTTCTATGCTTTGAGTGGATCTCTAATGGGCTCTTATTGCGGTAAACTCTCTCTCCCCCAAGGACCATTGTATTTGCTGACTAGTGGTATCAGTCAATGGGTGGACCTATATGTTTTGCTCAGTACCAGTGTTTCATTCATCAATACATTAGTATGCCAGTGCATAGTAATTTTTGGAAAAAGGCTGAAAATTGGCCAGAAATTTTAAAAAAACCCCTTAAGACTTTTTGTCCTAATTTAATGGTAATTTTATTATATTTAATTAAGAATAGAGTATATATGAGGCATAAATAAATGCATAAGGTTGTGATTAACCTTAAATACACCTAATTTGGCTGTAAATGTAAGATAATAGACTTAATTGGGTCTAGCAAAGGAGAATAATGTTATTTATATTTAACCTTTGTAAATTTGCATAAATAAAATATAGAAAGAAGCTAAATATCTTCAAATTGGAGATTAATTCCAATAAATCTTTTAATCCATTTTTCATCCAAATCAATAGTTTAATTATCGCTAATCATCGACTATGACCTTTAATCATAAGCAAGAGTGTGAGAATAAAAGAGTGAATGAGAGTGAGAGTTGAGTGAAAGAGGGGGAGAAGGGGATTTAAAGCCCTAAAAGAGGCCCCAGTGGTCAATTTGATGGTTGGGGTTAAACTTGACACAATTTGGGACTCATATAGGTTTGATATTCTGACAGATACTGACCCGTATTGATTGGAAATTCTTGTATCGGTCGATATAGCTACATCACCTGTGTCGACTGATAACCTGACCTTTTCCGACGTACCACTCGAAACGGGCTGATCTGTGTACCAGTCAGTTGACCAGTATGTATCACTCGTTTTGTGCCATTTTGAGCATATCAAACATTGCCTTCTCTTTTCCCTATCACTATCATCCCTTCTGATCTTCCACTATTGCTCCCTCCCCCTCCCTACTGAGCCTTCCTAGACCTCATCAACCCCCCTGTCCATCCTCCTCTTCTCCTTGATAGCTTTCCTCTCTGGACCCATTGGACCCCTCTCCTTCCTTTTGATAGCTCCCCCTCCCTCCTCCCTCCTCCCTTCCCAACCGACATCCACCACACCCTCCTCCAATAGCTTAATGTTCCCCTCCCATCCGAAACTCCATAACTCCATAGACCGTGACAGCCCCCTCTCCTTCCTGCTCCCCAATAGCTCCTTGCTCCTCTCATTTTTATTTTAATGATCATATTTCTCAATAATTATATATTTTTTATATTTTAATATTTGTGAGTGCCTCACTTCACTCAGGCAGCCGTTTTGGCACCTTGCCACCTTTTAGCGCCTAGCACCTTTGACACCACTGGCTTGAGGCTTAAATTGAATATCACTTTTGTCTTTAGTCAATTTGAGTGAATTGAAGTATATTCCTTATTAATCTGCTTGATTTGGACTTGCCCTCGGAATTGCACATTTTAGGCTGCTAATTAGCCGTAGCAATAGACTTTTGTTCAGGTTGTGGCACCATCTCTTGGCCAGTTGTTGTGGTCTCATCATCTGAGTCGCTTTGTATTTGTTTGGTTGTGATCACTTTTTTAAAGGAGTTCTGCTTCTATGTACTAATTCTCCCACTTCTGGATATATGCCTGCTAATTCTGTCTACCTTGCCACCTTTTAGCGCCTAGCACCTTTGACACCACTGGCTTGAGGCTTAAATTGAACATCACTTTTGCCTTGAATCAATTTGAGTGAATTGAAGTATATTCCTTATTAATCTGCTTGATTTGGACTTGCCCTTGGAATTGCACATTTTAGGCTGCTAATTAGCCGTAGCAATAGACTTTTGTTCAGGTTATGGCACCATCTCTTGGCTAGTTGTTGTGGTCTCATCATCTGAGTCCCTTTGTATTTGTTTGGTTGTGATCACTTTTTTAAAGGAGTGCTGCTTCTATGTACTAGTTCTCCCACTTCTGGATATATGCCTGCTACTGGAAGCATGTGAAGAAGCAATTGACTGAAACATTTTATTTATTATACAAATATCGAAATAAAAAAAATCAGGTTGTACATTTCTTGGTAAGTAATTCAGAACTGTAAATTTTTTTGTGAAATGTTGACTCAGAGGAGGAAATTGGAAGCAGATAGAAGCTAAAAGCTATTTAAATTAATTTGCATTTGTATAATTGATTCTACTGTTTCAAATGTGTATCTTGACAAGCTAGAATATGTGGAATTGACTATTTGTCAATTAGAGTTGACATGTATGTTTTATTATTCTGAGGAATATCATAATTGAGTTGACAGGTTCCATTACTCATGTGTGGGACCACCACTTGCTAATGCTGGGATGACTAGTGAGTATTCTTGTCCTTTTTGCCTCTGTGTGGAAAGTGGATCTCTACCAAGAAATGGAAACCAAACATTGGTAATCATCTTATAGTCAATTTCCACATTGGATATACGAAGGGAACTTTTCATTCATCTTATATTGGTATTGCTTGTTACAGATATCTAGAGGAAACCGCCCGGAAATTAAATCATTCTGCGAACTTTTATCTGCTGCAAAGGATTTCCATGCAAGGTAAAGAGAATCTAAGATGTTTTATTTTTGAGATGCATACCTAATTATATAATGTGATATTTCCTTCTAACGAAGTGCAGGTATTTAATAAAACAGCCTAGTTAACTTAAATAATTACAAACTAGAACACTGATTTATGGACATAAATGTTCTCATTTCCAATGTTTGAAGATTTTTAGAGTTATCAATTATTTGAAAATTTTGTTCAATTCTTTTGACTTAAGCAAGTTTTTCTTTTTTGATTTTGGTTTCAATGATTGCATAATGTGATTTGCTTGATTCGGAGGCTGTATCATATTGCTATAGCATGTCATGTATTGATTGTCTACCTTTGTATCACTACAACCTCTCTAATACTAGAAATATTTACTTTCATTTATCTATTCTCATTGTTCTTGTTAGCCTCTGCTTAAGCTGGAATGTGTGGCAAGTGGCCCACAACCTTTTGGTAGGATGACCTTATGTGTACTAGTGGTGATGACAACATTATGGTTCACAAATAACAGTACTATAAATTAAGATAATCTATCTGTAGGACACTGAAATTTGCTGGCCAAGTAAAATCATGATGAATTTGAAATTTGATGTGATATCTCAGAACCTTCAAAATCCTCTTTATGCTATAGAATTTATTTTGAGAAACTAAAATGGCTTGTTATAGTCATTTCTTTGTTTAGTTAATAATTATTCAATAAATGTAAAATTGTAAATTTAATTAATTCAATGATATCTACATTTGCAGGTCAGGTGCTGATTTAAATTCACATCAATTTGTTTGCGTAACACTAATTTTCAATTGACTAAGGGATTATGTGCAAGTAATTAAAATACAAAGCAAAAGTTGGCAGTTGAGAGATAAGACCTACACCTAAGTCATAAGGCCTATCTGCTCTCTTCTGTTTTCACACATCTTGCACACAAAGGCCATTTTCTCTTTTGCCCCATTTCACTTTCCACTCACATGCACACACGACACCTTTCACCAATCAATCCTAGTCCTAATCAATTAAAGACATACCATAACTTCTACAATTCCAATTCTTAACACTAATCAATTTTATCTTCATCACTGAAGTGCCAGCGGTTTGAGAGAGCTCAACATGGACACATGGAGTACATTTGACCATAGTTATCACTTATCAAAAGGTTCAAAACTAGATCGGATTAGCTGGTTCAACAAGAAAAATGTACCAGACTCACTTACCACTGAAGGTTGAGGGTTCGATACCTCATCCAACATAGTTTTTGAAGGTGCTGACTAGCCTCGCTGGTTAAGACCTTGATAGTTGATTGCAAGGTCCTGAGTTCAAATCTTACCTTCGTCACTTATCCTTTGCCAAAAAAACAAAACCAAAAAAATGTAAAGTGGTTACTTCATCGATCAGATTCTACTGTTGGATTGAAAATGTTCTGGCTGGTTTTCTGCTAGCTGAAAGAATTAGCCAATTCAAATCCAGACGGGGCCACTCTAGAATCACTTAAAATGCAAAAAATCTCTCTTGTTCCTGTTTGAAACAGTCATTGACTGGTATTACTTCTGTCCATTTGTGTGCTAATAGCAGAAGGAAAAAAAATCTAAAAGGGCCCTCGAGTCCTTGGAATCAAGTCCTTAGTTGCTATCTTATGCCTTATTGACATCATAATTCTTAATGTTTAACTTTTTTCTATTTTTTGTTTCTTATGTTTTTATATATGTTTCTTATTTTTGTAATCTCTTTTTACCTGGAGACGTGATTCAATTGATTGCTTTTTTCCTGGAGACGTGATCCAATTGATTGACCAATTTGTCCAACTTTTGTCCCATTAACCTGAGGCTTGGTCAAGTTGCTGCCGAATCCAGATCTGGTAGTTATGCTTTTGATAATAAAAACAACATTTAAGGTTGTTACCTAAAGTGCTCAATTTTGTAAATAATTATGTGAATTGAATTTTTGGTATTTCACTAATTTTCTCATGAGGACTTCTTTTTTCAACATAGATTTTTTATGACAGTCAATATGGTTACATGAGATTTATTATTCTTATGCCCTTTGTTTTTTCAATTGAAGGACAGTCATAGATTGAAATTGATAATCTTTCTCTCCTGTCATGATATATTGTTGTTCCAAAACTATTGACTTTGCAGCATCAATTTGTATTATGTGCAGCATTGAACTTGCCAGATTGATTAATATCATTAAAAAATGTATATTTTTTTTGTCTAAGGTTCTCAATTTCATTCAGTAGTATTATGTTATTGGACAACTGATTTTTTATTGCAGGTTCAAAGAATTGAATTTGGTAGAAGAAATTGTTAAACAAGCACTGGAGTGCAAGTTTAATTTAACTGAAATAGTGCATCATACTACTTCTTACCATGGCAATGACCTCAGCTCTATCTCAGAGAGTTTTCTGAATGCCTTGAAGGTTCCTTTTCTTTTGTCTTTCTTTATGCAGCTCGACATTAATTTTAAATAATACAAGTTGCAAATTCTTTCACATTTATAGAGAAGGAAATAATTGTGCACATTAGTTGGCACTTGGCAGTTGACACAATATGCCAAAAACACAAAGGCCACCAAGACCTGGAAAAACGAATGGCCTCCGGGTTTTTTTTTCCTCTTTTGTGCTCCATGGAGCATGGTTTAGTGTGTAATAACCTTCTTCAGGAATAATACTTTCTATTTTCTGAAAAAAAAGTAATACAAGTAGCTATAATTTTGTTATGGTGGTATCATTTACTTAATTTCCATGCATGGTAACTTCTCAGCCATGGTCTTTATCTATCAGGCAATAGCAGTTGCTGGGATATATGATCATGAAGATTGCTGCAACCTTGAGTTGGCATTGTCTAAAAATTCATGGAAAGTCAGAGTCAAAAAGCTTTTGAGGGGATCAAAGAAGCCTGTCCTCCAACAAATTCAGCGTCTTATTAAAGAGGTAAAAAGCATTATTTGTTTTGTCATTGCTGGATTTCTTTATCTGATATTTAGTCTTTTGAGTTAGATATGGGGATTTTATCAAAGATTTTTGCATATAAAAGTAATAATCCGTAGCTTGCAATGAACATCTTCTCCATGTCCAGATTTTTTTCCACTGATAACCCATTGTAACTTTAATTGTAGTGTCAACTAGTTATTAATCCTTCATATCTAATAGACTTGTAGGTGGTAACTAATATGAATAAAATTTCATCAGAAAAAAAATCTTCCGGCTTTGTTCTTTCTGAGCAAGAAAGCAAGGTTCATCTCCATGAAATAATCATATTTTGCATCTGAGGAAAACACTGCCCAAGAGGTGTGGTAGAACTAATGGCTGACTATGCTGCTTGGTTCATACAGTGCCATCAGATTACTGACATTATGTGCCAGGAAACTGAAATCCTTTGAATAAAACCTCTTAGGAACTTTTTCATTAATGAGAGAAACTCGTGTGAACATCCATGCAGGAACCATACCATCTATTGTAAGTTGACCATGAAAGGAAGAAAATTTGCAAATTCATGCTCATGTCAAATTTGCAATTTGCTATGTCAAAGGTGCAGCTCATGTTAAAGAAAAAAGGGCTACATATTATCTTGACTCACCAAAATCCTTGTACTGATGTCATTGACCAAACCACTCCATGGGTTCAAATATAATATTCTTTGTAATCCAAAGTTATGTGATTTTTATTTTTTCATAAATTCACCCAGCAATATTCTCTTTTAACATACTCTTCAAGCTGGGGAGATATCATAACAAGATTCATATCTCATCGTAGCTATGCTATAGGTGTGATAAGTGATCAATTAACCAATCCCTCTCTGTATATTGAAAGTGAAATTAATACTGTAGAATTATTCTTTGAATTGAGTAATCTTAGCAATGACAGACCATTTCAATGGGAAATGCAACATTGGTTGATATTGTCGATGGCTAATCATGAATTGGAATAACCTCTAGGAGCTGATCTCCACTACAGCTAGCTTCAACTACCTAACAATTTTCTTGAAGCTCATGCTTTGCAGTGCTACCTTTTGGTTCTGGCGTTTTCCCATCACAAGTAATGACTATGATTGTGATATATAGAAGTACACATTAGCTAACTATATATCAATGCTTTTGTCGATTTATACTTTAGCACGCAGCAGCAGAGAGGGGGTTTGATTAATTAAAGTTTGGATTCACACTCTGTCCATGCTTAGCCCCCTTATTTCTACATTGTTGACAGTTGCCATGACTAACAGACCAATCATCTTTGGCTAAATCCATCAGGACGATGACCTTTGAATAAAGAATATATTCAACTGCCCCTCAAGAGATTGCCAGATACTTGTCTGTTTTATTCTCCTCATGGGTAGTATCAAGATTTTTAATTTTGGGTACAGGTCCGGATCAAGGCCGGAAGAGGTTTGAGCCATACTGACATATAGTGTGTTGTTACACATACCATGTTTTGAAAATGCTGAAAAATAAAAAAATCACTGCCTAGTATTAGCCCTGTATCAGGTAGTACAAGTCCTGTGTCTGACGGTATAGGCCGTAGGCTAGATATATTGGGTGGTGTGGACCCTGTATTAGGTGGTCCAAGCCTTGTGCTATCATCGGGTTTATCCTGGTCCATGTACTGGTAGGCTATTAGACTGGTCAGTACCATCTGTACTGAACCATACCAGATGGCATTGCAAACCTCGGGGTAATATATGGTAATCAATACTAACATCTGCTTTAAAGTGATGAGATGATCTGTCATGTGCTTAACAAACTCAGCTCATTTAGAGGTCCAGCAAGATGGCGAACAAGAAAATGTTTTTCTGATGGGAATTAATGATAGCATTTAATTTTCAGCAAGCTGGCTTCCTTTGAGCACTATCCTATTAATTAAAGAAAATTCTGACACCAATCTGCCAAATGAAAAACCTCCAGCTGTTTTTGTGACCTTGTCATAGTTGATTTTAAACAGAAAAATACCATATGTAAGAACTGTCTATACTTTGTCTGAGCAGTCCTCTAACTTGAACTAGTAAATTAAATTCCTGGATAAGAGCTGAAACCAAAGGGTGTATTAATTATATTCTCCATCAAGATGTTATAAGTTAACTAAGCTCATCTTAAAAAAAAAAGGATTAAGCTCATATTTTCTATGGAGACTTCATTTAATCTACTCTCCCGCTATCTGTTTAATAAAATCCTACCAAGACATGATGGTGCTGGCCAAAGACAGCCTCCCAGGCTTTCATGGTTTGGGCCAAAGAAAGCCTACCAGGATATCATGTTACGGGCCAAAGACATTGTTGACCCATCATTCCCATTAACACATTAAGCAGAATGCTATTTATGTTACAGAAATAGTATGGTTTTTCAAAATCCTATTTGATATTTCAGCCTTTAGTGTCTATCTTGAGTTAAAAGAACCCAGAAAGATTACTGCTTTGCTGCAATAGCTGAGAAAGCATACCCTCTTCGAACATTTAGATCCTGTTCAGATTTCACTGAACACACTTTGACCAGTTACCTCTGTGAATTATCATCCACAAACTACAGATCATGTGAATAGTTATTTAGTTCTAGACATAACCTTACTGAAGGTTCCAAGGCTATCTGAAGGATGCTGATCTTACAGTGTTGAACCTTTTAGTTTTTAATTGTTGTGGAAATGGGCTCACTTGAAAAACCATAAATTATGTCATTTGCTCTTCTCTTCCCCCCTACTTGATGCTGTAGGGTTCTATTCATGCATTCAGGTGTGGTTTCTATGTAATGACATTGCAGGGTATAGCTATGGGCATAGCATCTGAAGATCATTTTATGAGGGAAATTGCAGAAGTTCGGCAGATAAGCTTGCGATGGGCAGATGTTGCCAAAAAGGTGTAAATGACTTTGTACTCCATAAATGTTGCTTGATTTTGTGTTAGATGCATAATACAAACCAATGTACTTCTGTTTTTCAGGTTATATCAGATTCAGGGGACCTTGCACTAAGCGAGGTCTATAAGCTTATAAGTGAAGGTGAAAATTTACCTCTTAACTTGGAGAAGGAGTTGAAGGTATATACTCTTGTACAATGTAGAATTTGAGAGACTCTTGCAATCAGCTATTACTCATCCTCATTTTTATTCAAATTGATTCAGTCTTTAAGAGCTCGAAGTTTACTTTATTGCATCTGTCGGAAGCCATATGATCAGAGAGCAATGATTGCTTGTGACCAATGTGATGAATGGTACCATTTTGATTGCATTGACTTGCATGAACCACCTCAAAAGACCTTCTATTGTCCGGCATGTCGGCCATCTCTTGAGGAGTTTATATCTCTTCCACAAGCGATGCGCAATGAAGAGAGGTAAGAAATGGAACTGTACGATTTCTTAAGTCTGTTATTGCTAACAGTTTCTTGATGCAGTTTTGTCATTACAATGCTAAATTCACTTTTGTCCAGGAATATAAGTATCCATGTCTTATAGAATAGCTGTCAAGCATGCTGGTATTTCATTTTGTGCTATTACACATCAGATAAAACTTGACTATTGAGACTGTAAGACTATTTGAAAAAGACTTAAAGGTGCAAGGAACAAAAGAGCTCTCCTCTCGCAAATTATTTTCTCAGTTGTCGAAGATGTAATTGAAATGCCCTTCTTTCTATGAAATATGGTTCCTTATTAGGTTCAATAACATACTATGATGCTTCAATGCAATCGTATGGTGAATTATTTCCTAGAGAAGATGAGATTTTGATATGAAATTCCATGTTTAGGCCTTTGTTCTTGAAACATATATAAATTTTTCAGGATATTAGATCATTTATCAAAATTTTGCAGATCAAGCAATGTAGGTGGACCTGATACACCCCCAGTCTGCCAGAGAGAATCAAAACGGAGACGTTCAATAAGTTTTGGATCTAATTTGCATCAGAAATTGCAGGATGCAGTTGATTTACTGGAAGTTTTAAGATTTAGTGACATTGATCAATTATGGAGAGAAAACAAAAGGCCTCTTCACAGAACAGCTAAAAGACGTAGTAAGTTGGAAGGTGTTTATGTTATTTTGGCTTTCAATTTTTAAAAATCCCCAATCATTATTCTTGTACTGTTTATTCTTTAGTTATTCATTTGGTGATGGCTTTACATGCAATAACATTGTTGCATCTTGCGTCTTGCATGACACCTTGCCTTCGTACATGATTATCATCTACCTAGGTCTACACTGCAGGTGAGATCTCATCCGTGAGTAAGACAATGCTAGAGATGAAGCTGTCTTCTTAATTTTCTTGTAATCAGTTATTCAATAGTTCATAAGCACTTAATCCTTCCTCATTCATTCGTTTGGAGATTTCCTTAAAATTTTGCCTGATGGAACTATTTCTTCTGAGCTTATTGTTTGATTATATCTCATTTTGCTCTCGCTATGAATCCTGAGCTTGTGAACTTGCATCTTCATTGGAAACCTTTTGCTGTGACCTTTGATTAATTTCTAACATGTTATATGTGTAACTCTTCAAGGAATTGCTTGTTCCCTGACTCAAGAACTTGCTTGTTCCCTGACACATCATGGGGTCACAGCTATTTGCCAAATTGTGTTTTGGTGCTAGTGTAGCTCATACCCAACATGGAAAGATTGCCTGTTGTGACAAAGGATTTAATACCAGTCCCATACTAGTTTTGGTAAGCAACCCGACCGGTATGGTACCAGAGTATCAACCTGTCCATGTATGCCTCAGTCAGACTTGCTTTGGCTTCATGATAACTCTTGTATCCTCAACAAGGCAGTTATGCTAGTTGATGGTGATTGGCCATGATTAAAACTGTTTTATTTGGTTTCATTCTTAAACTTTGGCATCCTAGCTGCTTTCATATCTTGCTGATTCATCTATAAGGGCAAAGTGCTAACCACTCAATAAAGTTGATTTGTTATGGTTTAGAGAATAATGTCAATTTGTATATTTTTTTCTATATTATCAGCATGCTAATAGCTTTACCATGAAATTTAGTAATATTTTATATTTTCTTAATTGTTATTTAGCAAATTTATGTATTTTCTTGAGGCTCTTGCGCAGTCCCTTACCTACCATCTGCTTTGCATTACGAATAGCAGAAACATAGACAAACTTTATGATTATATATTTCTCATTCTGAGTGGTAACTTTATAGCCAGGAAAGTCTTGTTCTCTTTATTATCTGATCTAGCTAATGTCTTTTGCTTGGTCAAGGATGGAAGGTTTCAGTATTTGATGAGTTGGTGTTCCAGCTCTTGTAGTTGTTGAGATGGTCACAATAAAAGATCTGATTTTTCTTAGTTTGACTAGTGATATTGACCTAATCAGAGCTTGATGATGGGAAAATGTCCCTCTAGCTGACCCCAAACCGTTGGGATTTTGTGGCTGCTTTTTGTTTCAAACTTCCTTTGTTCCAGTGATCTATGATCAGACTGGTGTGTCTCAGACCAAAGGTGTCCAAACAAAATTTTTTCCTACTTTTAGGTTTCTGATTATTTCAGCCACTGTTTTTTCTTATAGTTTTGCTATGTAGACAAGATTTTGAAATATATCAACTACTTACATGACTTTTTCCTTCTTTCTTGTACTTATTACAGTAAAACTTTAATCATCAACTTGGGGGTAACAATTGCCAGACTCTTGCGCTTGTGAGTACTTGTTCTTGGCAAATATGCACTGAATGCTTTAAAGATGTGACCAAAAACACAGATGGTCCACAGCTTGGCGATGATGGCCATTAGCCTGTGCATGATCACGATCTCGTTGAAGTGGGCCTCGGCATTTGCTACTGTTGCACAGGTCCATAAAGTCATGCTGTTGTTCTATGAGATGAAAAGGGTTCACATGGAGACATTCTTAAAGAACTGTTCAACATCCATGGTTGTAAGAAAGTGATGGGGATTAATGGCAGTCTGTGAGGAGTCCTTAGTGTTGCGGTGCAAGTGGAAGGATCGGGTCCACATGAACCAGGCCAAGGGAGCACGGTGACATCGGATTGATGTGACTGGTGAGGCCAGCCTGCTCTATCTCCGGCCTGTGGAATGTTGCAGGCCGCTAGTTGGTGCCTTTTGCTGCTAACATTTCACATGACCATGTCTACTGGGAAGATTGTGACTCCCAAGTACATATTTTTTCCACATGATATGTGAGATGTCTCGGTTCCGTGGGAAAGCACTTGAACCAAATGAATTATTTGGTTGATACTAATGTCCTAAATTTTTTTTTTTTTTCTTTTACTTTGAGCTTAGCCTTCTCTAGGGTATTTACCTTCTATGTTTTTGTGACCATATTATTGTTGCTTGATCCAGAGGCAATGTGTCTCACATTTAGCATCCGAGTCTTTGTCTTGGATGTATGAGATGTATGTGTATCTTACCCACTTTTCGATACGATTCATACAGAGTTTAAAATCTTTCTCAATAAAAAATTATTGGCAATAGCTCCTTTGCTTCTTCATCTCTGATGTTGTCTTTGGCTAATGGCGATACTATTGTATTTGTGGTGGCCAGGCTCTGTTGTCACCTTGCCATGTGCATCTGGAAATAACAAGGTACTTGTAATTTGCTACATGTATTTACACCTGTTTTCAAGTGGAGAACACAATAAAATATCAAAAAAGGAAGGGAGACTAAAGTTGTCTCCTTAAAATTTATTGTTTTTAATTGCTGAGATTTTGATGTTTAATTGCCTTTTAAGTGCTTATTTTTGTGGCTTCTTAAGATTATAACAAACATTAGATCATCCTCTCTTCTCTTTTCTTTTCTTTCTTGGAAACTCCAGGATTCTTTTTCTATGACAAGGACTGTCATGCCAATCAGCATATATGGACATGACTTAGATTACAGTAGTAGAGAAGTATTGGCACACATGATTGAGGTAAGTGGGTCAACTTTCTTTTTTGATAGAAGTAGTTATTGTCGTTGTTTTATTTTGGATTTGAGATCACTAATATAATTGCCATCTGATCCAATCCTTGAAGGGGTTTTTTCTTATGAGCTTGAATAGTATTTTGTTTTAGTAATTTATCATGATTTTACGAATTCTTAATTAGTTTTGCCTAAGTCATTTTTCATCCCCGTGGTGATACCTACTTGCAGGAGCATAATTGTTATTGTCGTTCCCTTTGAATTGCAAACATTGGATTACACAAGCATAATTAAATAGAATAATACCTGATTGGCATGAAAAATGGACAACTTCATAAGCAAATTTTTAGTTTACTTCTTCATGTTTAGCTTTGCAGCCACGTGTAAGAAACTTTGTTCGGAGAGCAAATAATATATAGCTTGAGAGGTGGATGGATTAAGCTGTGTTCGTAGTGCGTCTACCACATTAATTGTTGCCCACGTTCTTCCTATTAATGTTTGCTACCTCTTGATGGCAACCGCTGCCGGCCTTCTTCAGTGTATGTGAGGTATGTTACTTTTTATCTCCTTTCTTCTCTGGCATTTGTACACACGCACTGTCCCACATGTTTCTTCTTCCTCTGTGACTGATGGCAGCAACACTTTTTTTTTTTTGTGTCTTCGTCTCAAAAGTCAAATTTTTTTCTGAGGAAGAATTCTAGAGACAAGCAAGTGTAGGGTTCATTCACTTCATAACCCCCCATACCTTTCTTAACCTACCATTTTCATATCATCTGCACAAAATTACTCATTTTTTGGCATCTAATCACATCTTGATTTAATGATATTAATTTCTCATTGGATTTATTGGATTTATTGGATTTGATTTCATGGATTAAAAAAAATAAAAATATTATTTTTTTCTCCAAAGAAGATTAAATAAATAGGATTTCCATGTGTATAAGAACTTCATGACCAGTCCGAAGGACTTGATGTTTTTCTCAGATACCTTAGTATCATTAGCACTCTTCCTGCTTAATGTTAAGTGGAGGGTGGAAAGAGTCCCAACTGTGAGACAGTGACAGCATCTTTTGTTGCATGGGCTTCTAAAGTTTGGTCTGCTTGTGATGTGGATAACTTGACCCATTGCTATCTCATATTTGCCAAAATTCTCCTTGACATTATCACATAGATTTTTCTAGTTTTTTAATTGTGAGGAACAAAACTTCCGTTGGGAGCTGTTGTATGCATCCAAATTATAGTTGAGACTTTAGGCATTTTCCAAGATGAAGAAAGGAGCCAACCACTACACTAAAGTCTGAGTAGAGTACGCTTTTTTTGTGTTGGACTTGGTGGCAACAATCAATAGGGAGGAAGGACCACCCAAGAAACAAGGAGGATGAGAAGGATAAGAAAATCTATGCATCCTCGAGTTGTAGAAATGTTTCTTTTGGAAATAATTTTCATTGGTAATAAGTTAAATTGACAAAGCTTTCTGCAGGATCTATGATAGAAAGAGAAGTGACAAAAATATATAACCTCGTTGTGAAATAAATAAAGTATTTATATTTGTATGCATATTTAGATATGATAGAGGGATCTTGTCATAAATTGATAATAAGATAATTTATTCAAGCCTCCCATCAATGTGAAGTTTACGAGTGAGTGATATGAAGGCGTGATAAAAGATCTTGATAGTTTATCGTAATCGATCTTATTTTTATCACTTATCTTTTATAAAAAAAAATAAAGTGACATAAATATAATCGTACTTTGTTCATAACTACTCTCTTAAATGGATATATTACAATAAAAAAAATGTATATATATATATAATATTTGTAAAATATTAAGGGTATTATGGTCAATTAGGAGAGTAGAGGAAGAGTCGTTGTTTGGGCTCCATCCTTCACACCTTCCCGCCCCTCGTGTTCTCAACGTGAAGCAAAGCAACAACACCAACAACAGTAGCAGCAACACCAACTACTGGTCCACGAGAGACTACATTACAACCTTCATTTCACCTCCCCGATCTCTCTCTCTCTCTCTCTCTCTCTCTCTTTCTTTCTATATATATATATATAATCTCATCTCCTCTTTCCATGTCCTCTTCTATCTCAATTTGGAGAGAGAGAGAGAGAGTATGTGTGTGTGTGTGTGTGTGTTTAGATGGAAGCTGGATGCTGTGTCTCGTGGTATGGGCAGCTGAAGGAGAATTCCAAAGGGATCGCATTGATCTCCCTTTTCCTCTTTGCCTTCTTTCTCCACCTATGGTTTTAGGAGATCATGCGATTCCTTCGGAATTTTCCATCGGTTGCTGAATCTTCATCTTTCTCTCTCTCTCTCTCTGGGCTTTGGCAAACAACAGACATCGTCCAGGTTCTTGCTATACTCACTGATTCATTGAATAAGCTTTTGCTATAGTAAAACATCAACTCTGTTTGCTTAACAATGAGTTATTGCTTTTCTTGTTCGTTTTGTTCCTCCTTTGCTTCAAACCGTTCTCTGTTATGAACCTCTCAGACTCGTGTTCTCAGTTTCTACAGACTCTTACCGATGAAGTAACACTTGTCTATTTTTTCCTTGTAATAAAGAAAGACAAAAAGGTTTATCTAAATTAAAGAATTAGATCTACCGGCAATTTCATAATGAGTTTTTGTTTGGAAACAACAAGTTTGATGATTACACACGTCACATAGATTTGTAGGAACAACCAAATCAGTTCCGGCAGGAGTTTTAGGAGCCTAGTTACAATGGTAAGATTATTCTTCTTCTTCTTCTTCTTTTTGTGATGTAGATGATTACGATTCGAGTCACAGAAACAGTCTGATCCTTCTCGGATCATTCATTCATTCCTTCTTTTTGGGTTCTCGGAGGAGATTAATAGCATCAAGAAGGAAAGTAGTAGAGTCGCAACAGGTAGATGGCTACAGAGTAAGTAGTACAATAATAAGTAGATAGCTTTGTTAAGCTCTTACTTCTACATGATGCCCATTTTGGTACCGAATCAGACTCCAAAGGGGATGAGCTTATTGATGTATGCAGAGATATATAGCAGCATTCAAGACAGAGAAGAGATGTCTTCAATGATCTTTAAATTTTACACAAGACTTCTTAAATGAAACACAAATACTGCAAACTGGTTTCCTTTTGCATCCACAGACTAATTTATACACCAAGTGATTTTATTCTTCTTTTTTTTTTTCCTTTTCTTTGTTTCTTCGAGTGATGTCCTACTAATTCTATCTGCTGAGTAGAAAGGCTTCTTCATAATACGAGCACAATTAGGGTAAATTCTGTACATGGCTTTAGGTTGAGTGTCGTGGCAGCGAATCTAATGATCTTCCATCATTGCCATGAGGGGGTGCCTTTGCCTCCACCACCCCCTCCTCCTCTTCTTCTTCTTCTTCTTCTTATCATTTTGTTCGTAAGGGGGGTCGTAAATATTATTATCGATTATTTACTCGTGAATATATATCTCTAACATCACCGATCTCAATTTTCACTGAATTTATGACAACTATCATAAAAGAAAGAAAAATATAAGGAGAGACAAACTCTGATCTGGTTTGATCCTTGCATTTCCAAACTCTAGTCTAAATGCTTGTGAGCACATCTTCTTCGTATTAATCACAACTCAGTAATCTTCCGAATGATAGATCAAACATGTATGAGCTATTATTTTCCTTTCTTCGATCCTTAAACTTAGAGCTTCTTTATAAATTTTTCTTCATTGAAATATTTAAATTTCTTATCAACAATGCTCCAAATGGCTAATGAAATTAAGAATACATTTATCTAAATGCTCCAGTTTTTGTAATTTTTATTGGAATCTCAAACTGAATCGATCAATCAATCATTCCTTTATAAAGTTTTCCATAATTACGAGGAGAGAATTTGTGATGGAAAAGAAAGAGAGAGATAGATGTTCGGTAAAAGTAAAACTAGGAGAAGGGATGTTTAATCAATCTCAGCTCCAAATAAATTGCTCGACCGGGCTTTTATATCCATCTTATTTTGGCAAACTGAGCCCAACCCATTTCATTTTCTTCATATTGCTGAAGAAGAAATTTGATATGAATTTTGCTCGGGATTTTCCATATAAATAAATAAATAAATGCATATATGTCAAGTGTCGTACTTCCTTTTTCCATCTATTATTATTCTGTGAGAGAAAATTTGCCGTTGACCAAAAGAGATTCCTACCCCTTTTCTTTATTTTAAATATATAGTTAATGATTTTATTGAACGAATATTTTTTATTATTATTTATATTTAATGAAAAAATTGATTTATCTCTCTCCTTTCTAAATTTGAGTCTCATCCTTCGTTAACTTAACGATGAATTACGATCGCACGAAGCTCTAGTTGGACACGGGCATACGAAGAGAATTGATGTACCGAGTACATTACACATACGAAAAATATATTTGAAGAGAAATAAACACATGTGCACATTAGATGTATCGCCCACTATTTTCCTATGCAATTATCCTGATTAACATGTCTATTAATCATGGTTTTATAACCATGGAAGAAGCCACATGATTAATTACCAGAGCTCATCATCAATCGTAACTCTCTCTCTCTCTCTCTCTCTTTCGAAGAAGATGTTTGCATCAGACAAGGAAGCTGACGTCTATCGAAACTGCTTGGAAATGTGTGCTTGCATGCGTCTCTTCTCTATGTTGTCATCGTATTTTGCTCATATAAAGGCACACTATTGAAACTAGTTGGAAATGTGCTCTCGCGTGTCTCTTTTCTATGTCGTAGTTGTGTTATCTTCGTATCACATTGTTATTTGCTCCAACAACTGCATAAATGTCATCATTTAGAATACAATGGAATGGTTGCATAAAGAGGGTTTGGTCTGTTTATGCGAATCCACCAAAGGAGATGGAGATGATGACTTGTGAATCCACTTACCCATGGAGTTTCACTGCTTTTCTTAGTGGTGGTAGAGTCAGTCTTTCGTGACTCGCGTGTCTTCATAAAGCCGGAGATTGATTTCTATTTGCTTGCTTAGTTTACATGTCATGGGCACTGTTTCCCAAAGTTGGTGGTCGAGCTCAGTGACAATACAGGACTGTCTTTTTATACTCCAAAAATTTCTCGCTTGGTTTGATCTATTAGGATGCAGCCGAATATAATTATATATGTTTATACTTTTCTTTAGATCAACTTATATATATATATATATATATATATATATATATATATATATATATATATATTGGAAAGCCAGTTGATTATTCTTCTTTACATATATTTGGTTGTCTTGCATATATAATATACAATGCGCTTAAAGGCATAACAAAGCTTCATTCTAAGTTTAGAAAAAATATATTCTTAATTATCTCGATGATAAAATGTTAATTATCGGTATGGATGTTACCTTTGTAAAAGGTCGACAAAAGGATATAAGTGTTTACATGATGATAAAAAGTTTAAAAATTACTAAAGTTCAAGTAAAAAAGATTTCATATCAAAATATCAAAATTATTCGAACAAGTATCAATGCAATCGGAGGTTTAAGAAGTCTAACAATCAACTCGTGAGAGACAAGGAGTATGTTTTGGAAGGTAATGTTGTGCATATTATTATTTTCTAACAAAGGATGAAGGGTCGTCAATTTTCTAGAAAGCTACATGTAGTCCATATATATCTTTATAGATGATAACAATGTAGCAAGAAATTGAAGCTCTACATAAAAATAAGATATGTGAACTTGTTCTTCTACCATAAAAAAAAAAAAATTATTAAGAGAGATAACAACGACAAAGTTGAGTTGCATTATGCACCGGTAAAAAGATATGCTAAAAAAGAAGGTACTAATTTCAATAAAAAAAATTTCTATTATTTGATTTACTATAGTTGGAATAATTATTTGACTTACATTTTATTATGGTGAATTTGAAGAAAAAACCTATATGCTCCAACCAGAGGGCTTTGTTGAGAAAGGAAAAGGGAACTTGGTTTGCAGGTTAAGCAAATATCTGTATGATTCAAAGCAAGAATCAAACAAATTGTTGGTACAAGAGATTTGACATAGTAGATTCAGTTCCGACCATTGTAGCTATTACAAGAGGTATGATGATGCTACTTTTCTTATCTAGCTATTGTGTGTTGATGACCTGTTGTTGGTCAATGACAATGTCTAATAAAGATCAAGTCAAAGAATTAAAGATAGATAATTGGCTAGGAAGTGAGATGAGGGACTTGGGAGTAGCAAATGAAGACTCTAAAGATGTAAATTAATTGAGACAGAAAATAAAGAAAGATATAACTATTTTTAAAAAAAATTACATGAGAAACAAAAGTATGTAACGACTATACAAGCTTGAGTTATAAGATTAATAGAAGAACTTGGGCACAAGAAGAATATTTATTATTTGTATTGTGAATCAAAGTGCTTTATACATTTTATATTCTGAGTGAGTCAAAAGCACATAAAAGTCTAATATCATTTTTTTTTAAAAAAAATTAGTGAAGGATAATATCATAGACATATAGAAGATGAACACAATGCTATTATAAAACTAATAAATTCATGTTAAACAGATTTTCTAATGGTTTAGTGGAGACATAATCAGGACAAGCAAAAATGAATAATTTAGTAGAGATATAATCAATATTATTTTCTAAAAAAAAATATAAAATAATGAAGGATAATATCATGCATGCATAATAGATGTTATGAAAAAAACTAATTAAAACAAATAAACTCATGTGAAACGGATTCTTTAATTGTTTAGCGGAGACGAAATCATGACTCGACAAGCAAAAAATGAATATTTATTTTATTTTATTTTATTTTATTACTTTAGATGGGAGTTTGTGAAGTGTTACGATATTAAAAAGGAAAAAAGATGAATGTTACAGCCGCCCACCGCATTCCGAGCAACGTTGAGTGGTTGCAGCCTTCTACACGATGTGTGCGTGAGGCTGATTCCTGCAACCACTTTTGATGCCCTGAATCAATTGGTGCACAGCAGGTTGAGTGCGGTGCAACTTAAAAGTCAAGTCTGTTTGTGGAGGAGAGAGAGAGAGAGAGAGAGAGAGAGAGAGAGAGAGAGAAAATAATCTCATTTGCTTACGGTGAATTAAGTGATTTATCACATTAAATCTTAGATTATTATTTAGATTATTATTTTAATCTACACACTGTATCCGGTTTTATTTTCTTCTAACAAGCTATATATCATGTAGGACTGACTGCATGAACCTTCATGTTGATGCTGAGTCGGCATCACTTTAGCTTGATTATTTGATTTGATCAACATGTCAGGGAGATGTGTAGTGGGATATGATTGTTTTGAATCCAACTAATTTATTGGTTTAAGCGACCTAAAATATTATTAATTCATATTACTAAAAGCCAAAGTGAACTTCAACTTTATCCAAAGGTTTTACTTATCTAAAGGAAACACTGTAAATATTACATCGTCTTTGCATCCATTTCATTTATCATATTTTTTAATAATGTTTATGATATTTTATTAAGATACTGAAAACACTGTAAATATTATTAAAAAGCATCGAAATTAACATCATATTGTACCTTAGGTTATCATTACTCATACATCATTACAATATTATATTTTAAATTTTATATTTAATTCGAATGAGGTTATGACTCTTTTTAAATTATTTATGGTATTTTTTAATGGATCTTATAGTGTTTTTATTATAATGGTCAAAACACTATAATTGATCAAAAATATTATAATAAGATAACAAAATTTTGAAAGAAGTTTAGGTATTTTTAAAATTAAGGATATATTTATTCGTATATAATAATAATAATAATAATAATAATAATAATAATAATAATAATAATAATAATAATAATAATAACGATATATTTACTCGTATTTCTCTCGAGGCATTTGGGAAGCAAAGGGGTCGGCGCGTCCTGCTTGCCTCTTCGAGAGGTCGAAGACGTGTTTTCCCTCCCCTCACACCCCCCGCCCCCCCCCCCTTATACAACGCGGTCATTGGCTTATCGTCATTGGCTAAATCTGATACAACGGGGGGCTAAATCTGATGCAACGCGGTCATTGGCTTATCGTCACCGGATAAACACCATAACCACGTTTGACAGAAAGAATGACGCTGGCGCACGCGCCACCGCCGTCAAGGTGGTGGATCCGGTCGCGTATGCCGCTTTCCGCACGCTTTCCCTTCTCCTCCTACACGACAAGAGAAGCCGCGCACAGCGGCAGCTTGCGATGAACCCAAACCAACGACCGCGGAGTTCGCCGTCACGTCTCCCGTCACCGCTGAGGCCGCCAGGAACGCGAAGAGAGCCGTGCGCCCATACGCGTCTTCCTACAGTTGACACGTGTCGTTCCTTTTTCTGTTTCCACCGACCTCTCCTTATTTAAAGCCATCCCCTCCCTCCCTTCCCTTTATCCCTCTTCCACTGTCTCTTGTTCCCGTTTCGGTTGGTGCTGTTTTGTGTCGTAGCTTTGTTTTCTCTGCTCGGGTAGGTATCGAAGCGGGTGACGACGATGGAAGGTCTCACTCTCACTGGAGTGCTGAGGAAGGCTGCCGGGGACTTCCCCTCCCGGCGCGCCATATCCATCTCGGGCCGCCTCGAACTCTCCTACGCCCGCCTCCACCAGCTTGTGGATGCCGCCGCCGCCCGTCTTGCCGACGCTGGCGTGCTCCCCGGTGACGTCGTTGCCCTGGCCTTCCCCAACACCGTCGAGGTTCGTTTGGCTTTCTTTAGCTTTGATTTGATTGATATCCGCCGCGGAGTCTGCCGACCGTGCCGCTGACGATGCCGTTGCTTTTGTGTTCGTGCAGCTTGTGATCGTGTTCCTGGCCGTGATCCGCGCCCGGGCTGTGGCGGCGCCGCTCAACCCCGCATATACTAAGGATGAGTTCGTGTTTTACCTCTCTGACTCGGAGTCGAAGCTCCTGGTGATCAACGCCGAGGGGAACGCGGCTGCGGAGGCCGCCGCGGCCGAGCTCGGGATCCCCCGCTCCGCCGCGTCCCTCCCCGACGCCTCCGGCACGCTCGAGCTCTCCCTCCCCACCGGCAGTACGGCAGCAGACGGGACCGCGCTGCCGCTCGACACGCGCGTCAATGACCCCTCCGACGTCGCGCTGTTCCTGCACACCTCCGGCTCCACGAGCCGGCCCAAGGGCGTCCCCCTCACCCAGCGCAACCTGGCTGCCTCTGTCAAGAACATCCGCTCCGTGTACCGGCTCAGCGAGACCGACTCCACCGTAATCGTCCTCCCCCTGTTCCACGTCCACGGCCTGGTAGCCGCCCTCCTCTCCTCCCTCTCCGCCGGCGCAGCCGTGGCCCTCCCAGCCGCCGGCCGCTTCTCGGCCTCCACCTTCTGGGCCGACATGCGCGCCTCCGGTGCCACGTGGTACTCAGCAGTGCCCACCATCCACCAAATCCTTCTCGACCGCCACGCCACGCGGCCCGAGCCGGCCTACCCAGAGCTCCGCTTCATCCGGAGCTGCAGCGCGTCGCTGGCGCCGGCGATTCTGGAGCACCTGGAGGCGGCCTTTGGAGCGCCGGTGCTGGAGGCGTACGCGATGACGGAAGCGGCTCACCAGATGGCGTCGAATCCACTTCCGGAGGACGGCCCACGGAAGCCGGGCGCGGTGGGGCGGCCGACGGGACTGGAGATGGCAATCCTGGATGAGGAGGGCGCGCGCCGCCCGCCAAACGTACCCGGGGAGGTGTGCATCCGGGGCCCTAACGTGGCCAAGGGCTATAAGAATAACCCAGAAGCCAACAAGGCGGCCTTCGCCTTTGGATGGTTCCACACCGGGGATGTCGGCTTCCTCGACGCCGATGGCTTCCTCCACCTCGTCGGCCGCATCAAGGAGCTCATCAACCGCGGAGGTACGCGTCCATCTTCCCCCAAATCCCATCGTCCCTTGCGTCCCTTTTTCAATCTCAACCGTCTGATCTCTCGATCTCTTCCTTAGGCGAGAAGATCTCTCCGATAGAAGTGGACGCGGTGCTATTGGAGCACCCGGACATCGCGCAGGGCGTGGCGTTCGGCGTGCCCGACGACAAATACGGGGAGGAGGTAAGCCCGTCGGATCTACTTCATTGGTTTGTTAATCGACGGTTGCGATAATTCTGATGTGGATGCAACTGATGCAGATAAATTGCGCCGTGATACCGAGGGAAGGGGCGGACATGGAGGAGGCGGAGGTGTTGAGGCATTGCCGGAAGAACCTGGCGGCGTTCAAGGTGCCGAAGCGGGTGTTCATCACGGATTCGCTGCCGAAGACCGCCACCGGAAAGATCCAACGGCGGATCGTCGCCGAATTCTTCGTGCCTCCCGCCAAGGCACCGAGGGCCGGGGCTTAAATTCCTTGAAGCCCCCCCCGTCCAGTCCCATGTCATTAACTATATAAATAAATTATATTGAAGCAGGCAAAAAAAGAAAAAAGAGAGAGGGCCTGTGTTGCGCTTGTGACTACTTAGTTTATGATGTGAAAGTGATAATAGGAAAAGAAATATGATTTTCTTTTTGAAGTATTTATAAAATTTAATCATTATTATTATTATTATTTACTCTCATGTAAAAGGAGGGTGGGTCTCATGCTATTAATCCTTCGTCGCCCGATAGATGTTTGTCGAAAAGCCGGGCCGAACATCACAGCAACACAAACGCATTAGTTAAGTCTGTTCGACCCGTTAAAATGATTTTAATTTTTTTTATTAAATTCAAAATAACTTCAGACAAAATAATAAATTCGAGTTTCATGATGACTAATAATATTTATTGAATGATAAAGATGAGTGACACATGGATGATCTAGTGATATATTATTATCATGTGAATTTGATTATTAATCAGATAATTAATCAGGGTAAAAAGATTCTCCCGAGACGTCCTCAACCAAGTAGAAAATCCTATTGATCCTTAATTTTAAATTTTTATAAGATTAAATATCTAAGAGACCTATATCAAGATGCTCTCGACGTAGTCCTTGTGTTTTCATTGGTCAAATCTCTTATTAAAACTCAACATTAGAGCTAGGTTGGTTTTGAATTCCTAACATGTCACGTAATCGACGTATAAAGTAATAGATAGTGACTGTGGAGTAAATGTTTTAAGATCAAATTTAGTTTGGCTGAAGTCAATGCAACCTTTTGATCAACGTGATGATTTGGTCGATCAAGATGTGATTTTCGGATTAGTCTCTATGAAATTTATCTTTTACTAAAAGAAAATGAGTTAAAAGAAACATTTAACTTACAATCTCATAAGTAATTATTTTAGCAAATATTTAATAGATAATATAAATTATAAATATAGATTTCGAAAGCTCTAAATGATCACGCACCAAAAGGTTCAAGATGGTATCTCATGATCAAAAGTCCTCACAATTGCTCACATAATGCTACTATGAAATAAGGAAGCTAACTAATCCTAGACACTACCTCAAATGTTGAGAAATCTTGAAAGAGTATCACATACATAACGAAAAATAAAAAACAAAATTAGTTTCCCAAAAGAACGATATAAGATCTTTGATTATTAGAAGCCAAAAACTTGTGAAATTAAAAATTGTGTAAGCTCCATGAGACGATCTTACCTAGGGAAGATCATATATTCCCAAAACTGCATATCTACACGATGGATGAAAGAGCTCTCACAAGCTCCTTTCTAGTGATGATCTACACGATGGATGAAGCGATGACACATTTCCTTACATAAGACGTTCTTTTCTCGCTTTTGCGCACTACCATGCAAACAGGGGCAGTAGCGAAGGAGCAACTCTTTTGTTGTCCTCTTACACCGGAGAAGAGGTAGATCGTTGGTGGAAGAAGGGGGAATGTCAAGGAGGTGGCGGCTAAAGGGGTTCAGTCTTATAACTATTTTAGTCTCATATTTCATTTATAAAGAGTCATCTTTCCTAACCCTAATGAATCTTGCCCTATTGGGTATTGGATCTTATTACTCTAGCATATTTGATATTGGATTTTCATCTAATTATCTCTAGCTTAATAGAAATTAGATCTCTATCTAATTATTCACTCTAAACTCTTATTGGGTCTCATCCAATAAATCCAATAAAATATAGGCTTTTTGGATATCACATATCCAATCCTCTATTCATCGCCATCCATCATATGTGTGTAACTCTCTAGGTCCAATACCGAGCTGGCTGTGAGTTGCACATTTCAGAACTCTTTATGATTTAGTGAATTATCATCCCATAATAATTCATGTCAACTCTTCGACTATGTACGTACTAGACTATTACGTCATAGTTCCTAGATGATACAAGGGGATCTAATCCATTAGACCCGTCTACCCTTAGTTATCATGTATATAGTCTCTCATCCATTTAATATCCTAGAGATCGTATATCGGACATAGTGTTTGTTGTTAGGCTAATATAGAATCTACTCGAGCATTGCTCTAATCGGATTATTACATAGCACTTCTTCTTGTTGAATCTCATATTTTGATGAGAAAATTAATTGATAAATTTATAAACTAATAAGTAGTTGAGATAAGAAACTTTGATCATGTAAAGATAAATCGTTGAAGTAGGAGAATCAAATGTTGGGCCGGAGTGCATCATGTCAGAGTTCAGGCATTGGGTCGGAATGATCGAGTATTGCACCAAAAAAATCGAATGTTGTAGAAGATCAACATGATAATGGATCGGGTAGTACATCGAAGGAAAAGACGATGCATCGAAAATTTGGACGAAATGCCAAATGAATAGATAACATATCGAACAACATAGAATTCATGATTATACTCTTGTTTCGATTGTATTCTTAATTAAGGGGAAACAATATGCAACAAACTAGATTATTGTTAGATGGTCAGGATTGGTACAAACTCGATACAAATGACTCCTTCCACGAACCATTACAGGTAAGTGGTAAGGCCACCGAAGGCAAAGGTAGCTACTACAATTGTTAGTGAACGAATCTGCCATGACTGATGAATCAGCACGGCTCGGTTCACGGGTCGATGTCGGAAGCCTCCCGTCGGTTGAGCTGGCTATCGGGGCCGACTAGATCCTCGAGCCTGGAGTGTTGGTCGATGGCTCGCTGCGGGGATGCCAGTTCGTGACTTCTGAGGCCTGGCTGCTTTCCTGTAAAAACGACCTTCATCGGGTGATCCCCGACTTCGGCCCCTCCGACGAGCAAGTCAATAGTGGGTTGAATTATTTTTTTGTTCTTGCCCCCTTTTTTCCCTCCTCTGGCCGGAGGCCGATCATGGGTTTTTATACCATTGTACGAGGGTTGGTTGCACACGGGTTTAGCGTAGTGGTACGTGGGTCGAACAGCGCCTCTACACGGATTCTTACTTGGCGTGTGTCGGACAACGTCTTGGTACAGACTCTGACTTGGCATATGTCGGACAGCGCCTTGGTATGGGGGTTGAACAGTGCTTTAACATAAATTTTGATTTGGTGTGTGGCATTGGCTGTGGCGGATCTTGGACCTAAAACATGTCTTATCAACAATGATGTAGCTGCGATCGGTTTAGGGCTGCTAATATGCAAGAAACAAGACAGATGCTGAATACGTGCTGCATTTGATGCGTCGTGATTGTGAACCTCCATGGCATGGCATGTTTATAATCTCGTGCAAGACATTCTCACTTCTTTTTCCTTTTTTTTTTTTTTCAGATATAAATTTTTTCATGATTTCTGCAAAGAAAATGTATGTGTTAATTCCTTAAGCATTGGTTTCTTTTGTTGCTTAGTGAATTAAAAATTTTCTTTTTGAAAAAAAAAAGTCTCGTCTCAACCACTCACAAACATACGCACTAAAATTTTTCTTTTTGCAAAAAAAAAAAAAAAAAAGAGTCCCAACTAACTACTCACAAACATAATCTAAACCAAAGATTTTATAAATCGATGCATTATTTTGCTATATTCGTCGATAGTTTCTTTAACACTTAAATTAGGCACAAATAAGCATTATACTATTGAAAACAAAAAGGAACCCACCCTTGGCACATTCTTAATATCGTTAGAAACAAAGCTTGGGTGAAGTTTCCTATTTGTTATTCGAATTGTTGAAACAGATTTAATTAAATCATTAATTAATATTAGGTCTTGAAACACAAAGGGTGAGATATCGTTCCTCAAACAGATTTCATGTCTCCTAATTTAATTACGTAGTATGCGTTATTTTGATCAATCAGATCTGCATATTTTATGTCGAGTTGGTGGCATGGAAGTCAACGGGGGACGTTCTATCGAATCCCACAAGCAGACTTAACATGGAAGCCTACCTACCCTTGTATCTCGAATGTTGACACGCTGCAACTCCTGTATTCGGAGAACGTTGGCTTGCTGCAACTCCTGTATCTCGAATGTCCATCATCGGCCGAGGACCTTTAAGTGCCTTTGACACGCTGCAACTCCTGTATTCGGAGAACGTTGGCTTGCTGCAACTCCTGTATCTCGAATGTCCATCATCGGCCGAGGACCTTTACAAGTGGCGTGGCTACCGGGGCCTGATCGAGCATCTCCCCAGTGCACCTTCCGCTCGACAGAGCTTCAAGAAATTTGTCATGTACCTACCCGTGGCTCACCACCGCCGAAGAGCTGTCTTAAGGGGGAGATCAATTGGGGCACATCATTCCACATATTCCAGCGGTCGTAAACCAAGCCACCGATGGTGGAAGCTTCTTGTTGATCCACCGATGTACCATGTAAGGGTAGCAGGTTCATCATCCCCCTTCCTCTCCTCCTATAGCTTATTGCTGCGGACGCTTTACCTTCTCCGCTTCTGCAGCATCAATCAAATTTCTCTGTCGTCAAGTGTTGTCTTACCTTCGTCTGGTGGTGAGTGCTCGATCATGAAGTCCATTTCTAAAAATTGCTTGTTCTTGGTTAGGTATATGAGTTCATGTTGTATCCATTCATGTGTTTATTTGGACATCATTGATGAGATCAGGAAAACAGTATGATGGTGTCACTTTCCAGAAATTGCTTCAACGCTGTATCTATAAAATTGATTTGTATCGTTCAGAAAACATGACTTGATCATGAAAACCATATGATTGCCTTCTAATTAAGATTTTTTTTTGTTTTGGCAGTGAGTTGTAGTCTTTGCTATTACCTCGTATATTGAATTATTCTTAAAATAAAACATTATGGACAATATTAAAAATATTTTTTGTAATAAAATGATACAGAAGAAGAAGAAGAAGAAGAATATATGTATGTTGAGAGGATGAGAAAATATAAATACAATAGAGTTTTAAGTCTTTTATTCCTATAACGAAGAAGAAGACCTGCTGAATCCACATTCAAAAAAAAAAAATTAATGTATTTGATAATAAGGAAAAAGTGAAGAGTATAAATAAATTCAGTCTTTTAAAACAATCGAGAAAACTAATTCTCTCGATTCAACCGATTGAATTTAAATTTTATATTTATGGTTGTAGGAATCGATAAATCTTCCTTCCTTGTTTTTTTATTTTCTCGTGCATTATTTCTTGTCAGATGAAGGAGTCAGCTTTTTATACGTGGCTTGAATTTTTCTAATTTTATTTTTATTTTCGATATAAAAATTTGTGGTTAATGACAGTGGGGTCCACAAGGCCAATGATATTTGATGAAATGCCACGTTCACGCATTAAGATACCAACGTTGACAATCATATGATCTACAAGTGACAAATGCGTGTAATTTGTTTTTTGTCATTTTCAATAATTATAACCTCCAGCAAATTATACTTTTTAGGATGAATTTGAATTCTTGCTTGATTGTCGAATATTTCTTTTTCTAGAATTTATATTTATTCAAATGTTTTCGACATCTGCGTGATTTACGCAATTCTTACTATATATGTATATATATATATGTATATATATATATGTATATATATATATAGACAGAAACGCGAGTTTTTTGTTTTCCAGGACACAATCTATTTCTTTGAAACAAGGAATAAAACACTTTTTCTTTGTTTCAAACTCCCCAACTCCCCAAAAAAAAAACAAAAAAATTCTCCAGGATAGAGTTCGTCTCTCTGCCTACTGTCTTCGCCGGCCGCGATCCCCAAACGCTGCGTGGAGCGACACAGCCGTGGAGGCGGCGGAGGAGCGATGGTGACCTCGCCGGTGGTGAACACGTACCCACTCTCGAACTACACCTTCGGGACGAAGGAGCCTAAAATGGAGAAGGACACCTCCGTCGCCGATCGCCTTGCCCGCATGAAGGTCAAGTAAGTCGGCTTCCATCTCCATCCCCATCTCCATTTGTATTGTCTCCCTGGGACCCTGCCGAAACCCCTGTGTTTACGCTTCCTCTCCTGGTGTTAAACCCTAGTAATATATGATTTGTGGTTCGTGCCCCTTCTTTGTGGATCTACGCTGTAAGATTTGGCGCTTCTTAAGGTCAACAGATTTCGTTCTCTTTCCCAAGTGAAACCCTAGAACGTCTAATTATGATGTAGAATGATGCAAAGTCGCCTTCTGTCAATGGGGATTCGTACTCTCATGTCGAGACTTGGAGGCTAATATACTCATTTTTGTGGTAAATGTATCATCTGTTCGAAAATTTTATCTTTTCTCTTGTGCAAGTGTAAGAGTTTTTGGCATAATCATCTTCAGAGGAATTCGAACTACTTTCCTTGTTGACTTTCTGACAACACACGTTCTGAATTTTCTACTAACGGTTGGAAGTCTGTGTTGTGGGTAATGTATAATTTTTATTCTTGAGAACCATCATAATTATTTTCTTTTATCAGGTTTATTTTGCAGCTCTGTCTATCCATTATTATTTGCATTGTTTTAGCTCAAACCTGCTTGTTGATATTGACTTTGAGATCTGTAGCAGGTTTTATAGGCAAAAGGCCTTAGGAATTACTAACTTTTGCAAAGTGATGTTCATCCTTCAAATGATTTCTCTTAATTCTTTTTGTTAGCTGCAAATCGTAGATTGCTTTGAGGACCTAATATATGATACCAGGTCATGCAATTTTTTTTAATTTTAAAATTAAGGATATGAAAGTTCCAGTGATTTTGGTTCTAACAAGTAGTAAGTTAGTAACAAAGAAAAAATGAATAAAGAAGGCATCAAAAGTCAGTGGACAAATATTGACTGAATTGTCAACTGCCACAAAGGCAATTTGCATAACTTGATCTTCTTTATAGTTTTATGGTTTTTTGCAGTGATTTCAATAAGCGCTCGGGCGCTCGCTTAGAGCCCAGGCGCCGGGCGCTTCGGGCGAGCGCCTGGGTTAAACCAGGCGATCGAACTAGACTTTTAGGTCTAGTTTTTTAAATCACTGGTTTTTTTATTATACATTGTGTATTGATAAACCGTAACTTCTATTTCTCATATAGAACTGAGTACCATATTGTCCATAATTTGGTCTCTAGGGCCAATGTATAACCAGAAAATTGGGAAATGATAGTTAGTGATAATACAACTACATTTCTGTTACTTCTTTCTAAATTTGGAACCTACCGTAGGTGAAGGTTCTGTTAACTTAGCATATCTCATTCTCTTATTGAAGATCTCTAATGCAAAGTATACTTTATTGTTTGACTGCTTCCTTTTCTTTTGATTCAGCTATATGAAAGAAGGCATGCGGACAAGTGTTGAAGGAATTTTATTGGTAAGGATCTCCATGGTATACCATTAACGTATGAGCTTTTAGTTATAATTTGTTATCTCAGGTTTGCAGATGATAAAATAATGTAACTTAGCATTCACATTTTTCTTTGGAAGAGAGTTAATTATTTTGGAATGTTAAAACATGCAGTTGTTGCAGTGAATTTGTTTGTTATCCTATGATCCCTTGATTCTGATGTGCTTTTCTTAGCTGCTAATGTGTACTGGATTTGTCACCGTTTCAAGACAACTGATAGGTGGCCAGTAATGAATCATTGTTAAATTTTTTGATGCAATGTTATTGATATTGGTTTGTGCTTTATGGCAAACCATACATTCATAGGATAAAAACAGGTAATGTACTTGACATTGGAGGTTTCAGTTTCTTTTTTTCTGAAAAATAAAATTTATAAGCTTAAACCAGTCCGGAACAAAAAGGTCCCTCTTTATCAGAGGGGAAGATATTACAAAATTGGTTTGGCAAGTTTCCTTACCACAAAAAGGTAGTAGCTGTGAATCTTGCAAAAGTAGCGGCTGAATGAGCCGCTCTATTCACCTCCCTGTGATTATGAGTGATTTGTGTCGCTTCAAAATTTCTCAATAGTTGCTGAATGCTATTGTAGTTGGTCTTCAATCTCCATTTAGGAATTTTCTGTTTGTTAAGGGTGTCCACCAGCAGGGTGGAATCACTTCCAAACAAAATGTGAGTCACTCCTCCTTTGATGGCTGCCTGAATGCCCTCTAGTACCACAAGAACCTCACAAGACTCCCCATCCCCTTTATCAACGTACCTGCAACTGGCAAGTGAACAATTACCAAAAGCATCACTACTAACAAAACCACTGCCCCCTTTGTTTTTCTCAGACCAAGATCCATCTGAATTAAGTTTGAACCATCCTTGGCTAGGTTTCTCCCATCTAATGAAAATTTCAGCTGATCATTATATGCAGACAGTAATTCTTCAGCATAAGAGGCTGTGAGTGCTAAGTCTTTGTGGCAGATATCACTGGGAGTGATCTTGGCATTGTCAACTCTAGCCTCATTCCATGCTTTCCATAAGGCCCACAAGCAATTCGCTATACTGGCCCTCAAGATCGGATAGTTCACTTGATTGTCCTCCTCTCCTTCTTTGAGCCATAGCCCAAGGTGTCCACTGATCCATGTACTTGAATTGAATGTTCAAAAGGGACTGAACAATCTCACAAACATCCCTAGCCATCTTACAATCAAAGAAGATATGTTTCGTAGAATCATTTTGATCATCTCTTCCACAAAGCCAACAATTGTGAGCAGTGGTCAAGTTAAGGGCAGCCAATCTTTCTAAAGTAGGTAATCTTAGGTGCAGGAGCTTCCAGCGAAAAACAGAGACCCTATGGGCAGTTGGCAGCTTCCAAAGGTTACCCCAGCTACCTCACAAAGTATCAGTTCTGTTAGTTCCTCCTTTGAGAAATCTGTAGGCAGACTTGACAGTAGCTTTTCCACTCTCAGTGTGCCTCCAAATCCAATTGTCATCACTAGACTGGTGGGCTATATCAATTTTCCAGATCTTCTGGGAGATAGAAGTGACAATTGTTAATAAGAAGCTCCATGTTCCAGACAGTTGATGGTTAGGTCTTTTACAGTGGACAAATTTGAGATTAGGATTAATGTAGGTTGGAGGTTTCAGTTTTAATGTTAAAAGACACAACAAAACTATAACATCAAACATTTGTCTTTTATATACAGGGATATCATAGTTGTGAAAAAAAAAAAGATTATTTATAGCCTTGACAAGAAGATGCATGTAACTTTTATGAATAATGAGTTGCCTATATTTTGGAGTTATGACAGAAAACATATTGCAAATATGGACAATGAAGTAATTTGATATTATGATTTTAAAATTGAAAAATTACAATTGTTGGGTTCTCCTGAGGGGTTTTGAAGTATCTTGAAGATTCATAATTTGGCCTCCTCCAATACTTAGCTGGATTGCAATACTATTATTGTTTCTAAATTTATTGTCTTTATGATATCCAAAATAGTTTGGAAAATATTCTGTTATTTCTAGTCATTGACATCATAGATTGATGTGAAATGTATTGTTGGTTATCCTAGCTAGGATTGAGCCAGTTCCATATTAGATCTATGATGTGGAATGCATGTTAGGTCAAAGCCATAGGCAAATCGACCTACTCTAACAAGTTCTCTGAAGTGGAATGCATGTTAGCTCTAAAAGGACAAGTTTGATTGTCATTGGTCACTATTCCTTTCTTCATCTGTTTCTCCTTTTCCTATTTTTGTTGATTCAATTCCTTGATTTTTAATATGCTTTTCATAAATTCAAGAACCATATCTTTCTTTGCCCTCCCAATCTCAAGGAATGATTTTCTAGCTTGGGCGTAGCTCAACTATTCACTTGGTAATTCTCTTTGATGTTTCATTCAATCTTTTAAGTGAAAGTGAAAGAGCCTATAAACTAATTTTGATTTTCTTTTTCATTTTTCTAACTGATATGTCGAAATATAGTGCAAGTCTAAGCCCAACTTAGTTGAAGTATACTAACTTAAAACATTTTGGATTGGTTAATCAGTACTTCTTATTTTAGATAATTGCTTTTCCACTTGATGAGTTACCTTTTTTGCATTGAATTTACTCTTCTTGTCCTACCATTTATCATGTCATGGCACAAAGTTACACAATGTAACAATGAATTATAAATTTTGAACAAATCATAATTTGTATGTGTCTATATTCATATATGTGCTTCTACACATCTTGGGATAAGTACATGCCTAATGTACTTTTTACATGATGGAGTTTAACTAAAGCATAAACCTCCCGTACGGATGTAGGACTAGGCTTATGTTATGGTTTGTCTGATTGATAAGTCTTGAATGTGGATTAGGTTCTTAGCCCTCAAGTTGCTCATTGTTTTTAGGGTTAAGGTTCATTTTAGCCCCTGTAGTTTTGGTAATGGATCACTTAAGCCCCTATGGTTTACTCGTGTCTAAAATAATCTCCTACATTTTTAAAATATAGCATATCAGCCCCTCCTGTCAAGTCTGAGTTAACAGACGTTAGAGTTTACTTACGTGGCATGTTGATTCATAATAAACTATTAATATAATGACACGTGTAATTTAAGTTTAAAAAAAGGGGTCAATTTCACCTTTTATGGTTTTGGTCATTGACCACTTAAACCTTTATGGTTTTGTTTGTGTCTAATATAACCATTATGTTTTTAAAAACATAGCATATAAGCTTCTTTCGTCAAGTCTAAGTTAACAGATACTATAATTTGCTTATATGATATGTTGACTCACAATAAATCATTAATATAATGATGTATAATTTAAGTTTAAAAAAAAGGCTTATCTTATCGAGGAAGAAGAAGCGGTAGACGAAGGCGGAGAAGCAGAGGAAGGAGAGGCCGAAGGCAGAGGTGATGGAGAGTTGGACTACCATGTTGTAGGCACGATGGGTGGGGGCATAGGAGAGGATGAAGTGGAAGGCGGTGGGGATGAAAATGTCCAAGAGGAGGAAGAGGGACCAGGAGACCATTGCATGCCTAACGTTGGATTGGTCAACGCACATCCACTTGAGGCGGGACTGTAAGCTCTTGAGCTTATCGTCAGCGCGGGAGAGGCTGTGTGCATGTGACACCCTGCTAGGCAGCAGCGGCTTGGTGTTGTTGTTGGTGGTCGCTTCCGCGACGATGCGTCCTCTCGTCATTGATGATGGTTTCAATTTTTTTAATTTAAATTACATGTGTTACTATATTAGTGGTTTATTATGAGTTAGCATGTCACGTAAGCAGGCTTTAATGTTTGTTAAGTAAGATTTGACAGGAGGGACTTATATATTATGTTTTTGAAAATGTAAGGGTTATTTAAGATACGAGCAAAACGACAAGGGCTTAAGTGGTCCATGATCAAAACCACAAGGGCTAAAATGGATTTTTTTAATTTAAATTATACGTGTCATTATTTAATAGTTTATTATGAGCTAGCATGTCACGTAGGCAGACTCTAACATCTGTTAACTCAGACTTAACGGAAGGAACTTATATGCTATGTTTTTAAAAATATATGAGTTATTTTAAACACGAGTAAACCATAAGGACTTAAGTGGTCCATGGTCAAAACTACAGGAACTCAAATGAACCTTAACCTTAGTTTTTATCCTTATGTTATATTAATTTTTGATCTACTTAAATATTTTTATGTTGGACTTAGTCCTTTTATGCTATAGAGGAGCCTTGGAGCCTTCTTGTTTTATGTCAACAAACAGGCTTATCTAACTTGATCTAAAGTCTTAGACAACCAGGCTTTTCTCCATATTTGTTTTTGTTGCAAAACATTTTCATATTTCAGGCTAAACATTTTCATCTCTTGGCCTCCATAAAACACTTTAAAGTTTAACCTTTAGGAAACTTTCATTTTGCACTGGTTGACATATAGGCAGATGACTCACTGGTCTTATAAATTTCAACTCAGAAGAAAGTCTTCAGTAAACTTCTGGTTGATATATAGGCAGATGCCTTGATGGTCTTAAAATTCCACCCAGAATGATGCTCTACAGTATATTCTGTAAGGATTTGACTGTTAACTGGTAGCCTGTCATTATAAAAATGATTGATTAGGTTCTTTCTTGTTGTATTATTTTGGCTAATGTAAGTTGCAAATTCTGATTTTCTTTATTGAAGTTCGTTAAACATATATAATACATAATAATAATACGATATGCTTAATATTTGTCTGACTGGGCTAATTTGATGAATTTTGCCTCACAGGGGTTTCCTTTTCTTTCAGCTATCTTATATGCTTAAATTATATTTTCTAAATATCTTGCAATAAAATTTAGCAAATTTAAAGGGAGCTGACTGCTAAGTGCTAACCAGATGTTTCCAGAACTAGTAATGATTACTTCTATGTAGCATGACTAATATGCTGTGGTGTTGCACATGCAAAATATAGAAAAGAATTCTTATCTTGCACAGGTTATCGTTAGTTTGTCATACACCTTGTTATTCATCTGGACATGTGATAGTAATGGTTCTCCTGGGTTCATCTTGTTTTTAGCATATAATATCTATGTTAAATTAAAAAGCTGAATAAAAGTTTAAGTTTCAATTGCATTAATTGTGGAACTCTTTCCTTTTCTTGTAGGTCCAGGAGCACAATCATCCCCATATACTTCTACTGCAAATAGGAAATACTTTTTGTAAACTTCCTGGTGGACGTCTGAAGCCTGGAGAGAATGGTAGGTTTTCATTGTTAATGGAATTTTATATCGTTACTCCACTCTTTCTGAGCTGTGTTTATGTGACTACACTAATCAGAAATAGAGGGTCTGAAACGAAAGCTTTGTAGCAAACTTGCTGCAAATTCACCTTCCTTTCAGCCAAACTGGCAGGTACATAATCTCCGCCTTCACTAGATCCACTTTCTAGTTATAGATCAAAGAATTCTATAAAAAGAAAGACAGACCATAAGAATTGAACATAATTCATAAAGCAAAATTTGCTGTTTTGTGTTTGTGGTTAAATCATATTCAGAGAAGCATTCATCATTACAAGAAAAATAATTCATGGACATCAACACAGTGACCTTCTATGTTGCCTTAGTCTCAGCAACTTGCATGTTCCACTCCACATTCTATGCCACCAGAGGTGGCAGACGGCTAATTGTTCCCCAGTTTGTTTCTGATTTCCTAAACCATTAACCAGCATGGGCATTCATCTGGAAATTTGTGGTGTTGGAGTAATTATGAGTTCTACTTACAGTTTTCCCTGTTATAATAATTGCAGGAATGCTATCAGATTTCTGTTGTTACTTGTTAGCTTAAGTCCTTCAAAACTTTTACTTTTCTGCATGGGTCAATTTAATTACTTTACCTGTGTCACGAGTTGATGATGAACTGGTTGCTTTTTCATTGAATTGTTGCGGTACATATGTTTACCATGTGTTCTGTGAATTCCAGTAGTGAACCTCTTATGATGGTGATATTGAATTATTAGTTACATGTTTGCTTTAACCTGCAGATCGGGGAGTGTGTTGCTACCTGGTGGAGGCCGAACTTTGAAACAGCAATGTACCCGTACTGTCCACCTCACATAACTAAGCCCAAGGCAAGTTGCATTTGTAGCTTTAGAAGTCAGACGCAATTTAGTGGTGACCAATTTCTGATTCGGAACCTGAATCTTTCTATTTACAGGAATGTAAGAAGCTCTTCCTCGTTCACCTGTCAGAAAGAGAGTATTTTGCTGTTCCAAAAAACTTGAAGCTGCTTGCTGTTCCACTGTTTGAACTCTATGACAATGTTCAGGTACCAGTATTTTCACATGACATTCTAAATATACAGCAGACATCTCAACTGTTGGAAGATGTGCTTTATTACAACAGATGCAGTCAATGGTTTATTCTGTTAAATATTGGTGTTGTGCATTATTTTTTAATTCCTCGTCCATTATTAAAATTTCTTATAGATAAATATACCGATTTAACTAGATATTAATTTTCATAGATTAGCCTATATATTCAAAGCATAATATCTTATGTATATTGGAAACTGGTTTTGTGGTCTCAATTATCTGTTAATTTTACCTTATTTGCAATTTTCTTTCTTTTACCTTATTTGTAATTGTAAGGTCCTAATTCCTAATTGTATTTCATTTTTCGTGATGGTGGACTTACATTGTAATCTACATCACATGGTAAACTAATATTTTTATTGGCCATTTTACTGTTTTTATTGGGTTTACCTTGTTCGCTGACTTGAGAAAATCATGGATAAGCTGAACCTGGCTGTTAAAATGAATGCAGAGATATGGTCCTGTTATATCTACAATTCCGCAACAGTTGTCAAGGTTCCAGTTCAACATGGTTGCATCCTAAAGCTGGTGGAGCTAATGTGGTTACCTTCAAGGTTAGTTTGCATGAGTAGAAAATTGCTGAAGCCAATTCAATCAAACTTGATCTTGTCTGATACACAACAAGTATCTTAGTTTTTTCTTTTCTTCCTTTTGGTTTGGTTGTATGAACCTGTAAGTCAGCTGACAAGCAACTCTTTCTGTATCCTTCGATTGAAGTCATTAGGAGTTTTATGTTCTCCCTCTTCCTTGCAGCTCACTCACTGACACTGACTTTGCTTATTTGGGGGCAAGATATACGAGAAAAAACATGTAGTTTGGTAGAAGATAGCTTAAGATTTAAAGGTGGTTTGTGGTTCAGCTCATTCTGTGCATGGTTGTTCATCATGTACCAAAGATCTAATGATATAGAACCATTGTATGTCTATCCCAAGACATAATGCAATGATAAAGATGGTGGTGGTGCTGATGCTGATGATTTCTTGGAGCTAAATGTTAGGCAATGTACATTGTACAAAATCTAGGGTTGAAAGGAATTCAGAAGAGAGAGCTGCCAAAGAGCTAATGTTCTTTACCAGAGACATAGCATCATCCATATTGAGGTATTTCGCTTTTGTGCATATCCTCTGCGTTTAACGTATAGGTACATGAGTCAGATTTATATTGATAGTTAATCAGATTCAGAATTAAAAGGGTGTAAAATTCAACCCAACACGAGATAAGGCGATGATAGTAGTTGGGACAAGAGAATGGTCAGCCACGTAGACTCCAAGAGGATGGTCAGCCACGTAGACTCCAGAAGGAAGGAAGATGATAGTAGTTGGTACAAGAGGATGGTCAGCCACGTAGACTCCATAAGGAAGGAAGATGATAGTAGTTGGTACAAGAGGATGGTCAGCCACGCAGAATCCATAAGGAAGGAAGGAAGAGCGCTTATATTATTTTTGAACGGGTCATAGCAATCCATAAGGAAGGAAGATAGCATTATGTGTATCTGCTTCTACTATCAAACTAAATAACGAGACTCTGATCAATGGATTGGTGTTCTCAATGTTTTGAATTTGTGTCTCGATATTGTAGGTGTGTTGGACCGAAGCTTCAAACTATTTCCATGATATATTCTATAGGTAAGTTATTGATGTGGCAATTGTTGTTGCCTCATCTGAGCTTCCTAAGGCATATAAGGATATAGAGGTTGAAGTGCACTGGTTCTATGATTATCATCTCTCAACTATTGTTTTGTCATATAAGAATATTGTGATGAACTATCTATTGACCATGAGATTTCTCCTACTATCAAGGTTGTGAATTGACATCATAGAGGCTTTGTCTCATCCGCTAAAAGTCAATGACTTTCTTCTTCTTTCCTTTATCCTCCTTTACCATCAACAAGATGTTTGATCCTCGAGCTCAGGAATATAAATATTGGATGGTATATGTAAAATATTACTCATTCATCTATGCCTCCATTGAGCCTAAGTAGTCGAAATAATCAATTGATTGTTGCTCCTATCCATGGACCTCAAGGAACATAGACTACGAGTGAGAAGGTGTCTTGTCATCATGTAGCTCGTCAATCATATTTGAAGGATTAGTCAATGTTGTTGCCTTCCCCTTCTTCAAATGCTGGTCGGACGCTTATGATTGTGACTTGTTATGACTCATATTAAACTAACTCTTTGATTGTGATCGCCATACCTATCATAGGGCTCCTCTTCCTATTGTTCCTCTTCTTCAATAGTCTTACTGATTAAATGAGATATCAAGAGTTTGCTCTCCTTTCATGTCCTCTATGGGATCCTGTAATCCATCTTGTCTCATACTACATATCCTCCTAATCGAGGAGTAGAAGTTAGTTGTCTCATACTGGCATTCTTGTCCAATCTCTATAACATGGAAAAGATTCTTGTTGTAGATGATCCATTGTCATCGACTGCAAGATCTAGGTTGATATCATCAATGTGACTCTGGTACTCATCATATATCGATGCCTCGGTAGTATACCTGTGTCTTGCTTCCTATTCGGCTTGTTTCTATAAATTTTTATTTTTTTCTTATCAAATTCTACCTCAAAGGTATCTCTTGAGGAACCTTCATGCATTTTGTGACATTGAGAAATTTACCAATTATATGTTGGTCTTGATGAGGTATTCTTCTATCATGATTGATATGACCACAATGATACACTGCCAATGATAATAATGCTTTAAATGATAAACGTGATTTTATGCAAGATCATAAGGTTAGTACTCGGGTTCATTGGCCTACATGTCAATGGAATAAATTATCTCTAGTTAGCCCTTAATTATGTAATAAACATGCTGTAATTAATCCTAAATTATCCCCAATGACCCCTAAATTGGATCTAAATTGATGAAAAAAATTCTTAATTAGCTCAAATTACCCTTAATTCATATGTAAATGGAAGAATATACCTTTAATCCACAAGCAAGAATAAGCATACTATTATTAGCTCTAAATTGTTAGCATCATAATAACTCTAAGATAGGATGAATTAATATTATTTATAAATTTAAAATCAACTTTATATTTCAATTGAGGGGTAGGCAAACATGGAAAACAATATAAGCAAGTAAGCATGAATAAAAAATGCAAACCATAGATAAAGAGGCACATGATTTATAGTCATTCGATCTTTCCAATTAAATTCTAGTCTTGATTCTTTGATCTTCAAAGCCATGATGTCCATTAACAATCTTTCCTTTAATGGATAAAGATCAACTATCCTTTTACGAGCTTCTTTTCAATACTTAAAAGAGAATCTTATACTAAATCTTTTATAAAGAACTCCCGCTTCCTATAATGTAAAATTATAACAACTAAAGAAGATAGAGGAGAATCAAACAAAGCCTAAAGAGAAAGCTACAATACCTACAAACTCAAGGATTGGATGCTTTATCAACCAAACTTGAATGATCTATTTATAGACCCCAAAAAATCTCAAGAATAGAGCCAAAATGATCACTTTCATGTGATTTTGAGGTATAAACAATACTATCATTGCATCCTTTGACACAGATATAACTTTTTACATGGTGACGTTATCATCGTCTTAGGTGATACTACTATTATAATGTTTGACAAAGCATCAAAGACACTATCAATCGACTTAAGCGATACCATCGCCCCTAGGCAGTATAACACCATGTGTTTGGTCCAACCCAATTTCAAGCCAAATAACTGCTTCAATAAATGTTGATTATTTTAGCCTAATAACAATTCAATTTGGCCTAAAACAAGTTTGACCAAGATTATTAATTATCAACGGTTCATTTGACACAATTAAACCTTTTAATTTATTGTCACAACTTTCAACACGCCATTGTAAATTTTAATATCATCAAATCTTCGGGCACGTTATCGAATCTTGTGGCACATCATCCTATCTTTTGGCACGATGCCCAATTCTTAGCATGTCGATCAATCCTCTAACCTGATATTTAATTTCTTGGCTTGATGATCTTTAGACACAATGATCGACTCTCCATCTTGATATTTGACCTTCTAGTGGCTTGAATTCTTGGTCAAAATATTTCTTATGTCACTTATCTCCTTTAAATTTATCAATTGATATTATCATTAAAATTTATGATTCATCGTAAATTACTCTTAATTAACTCCAAATTAGGTCTAAATGTAAGAAAATGACCCAAATTAATCAAGACTAAATCCACATAGATCGTGCCTTAATACAAAAATAAATAGCTAATAACATGGCTTTACTTAAGATTAATCTTTTGAACCATGCAAGAATAAGCCTTTAATTAGCTAGAAAATGTAGTATAATGAACTCTTAATCATGTAAAAAGTGGACAAATGATATCATTGAGCTTAATTTACTTAATTACCACTAATTAGATGTTAATTAAGCCTAATCGACCTAAACAAGAATTACTAAGTCTTTAATTATCCATTAAACATAGTAGAATGAACTCTTAAATCATGCAAGAAGTTGAAACACGGTCAGCTCATTATGCTAATTACCCCTAATTAGGTCTGGATCAATCATTAATCCTTAATCAATGAAGAATTATCAATAATCATTAGGCTAATTATATAAAATGATGAAAAAAATACATAGAGATCACCTAAATACCTTAAATTGAAGACAAATTTCAGCCACTCTCGAGATTTATAAAGTCTCTTTTATCTAAACCAACATCCACTAATAGTAATTTGAAATCTTAAATCATCAAGAGAGTGATCGAGTAAGAGTGAAAAACAAAGTGAGAGGGTAAGAGGAGGCAGCCAAGAGAGGTCAAATAACCTAACAAACGGGGCTAATAGGATTAAATTCGATTTTTGACAATATTATACCGAGACTGATAGTACTACCATCCGGTATTGATCGGTGACAATCAAAATTCTAACTCTACTACCCCGAAATTACGATCAATAACTTTGATAGAGTTAAGGTGATAGAAAAGTATTTGCATGACTCTACCATCTGACCCCATACGGATAGAGGAAATGGAAAATGCCTAGAGAATGGAAGTAACAATATGATGCACTAGGAAGGAAGAAAAAAACATGAAGTTATCCACTGGTTTCAATATTAGCCCAAACACTACCATGTTATTTTAAATCTCACCACTACAAAATAAATGACATAAAGCACGTGTGTCATCCATCTCCAAGGAGATATTCAATGGGTTTGGAGTCATTTAATCTCACCGCTTCCATATCATTTAATTTCACTAGTAGACTTCGACTAAAAATGAAATATGAAACTAAAACTGGAATGCTTCTACACCACTGATTTCTGATTTTGGATTCATCCATTCTCGTTTCAAAACCACTGATTTCTAATTATATATATATATATATATATATATATATATATATATATATATATATATATATATATATATATATATATATATATATATATATATATATATATATATATATATTCCACCAACATTCAATTCAAAATTAGGGCATTAGATTTTGAGTTTGAAGTGCTAACTACTACACCATGAACTCATTTTCTGGCCAATTTGGAACTGAACCGAATATATCCTTATTTTCTGGCTCATAGCAGTTTCTCCAAATTCCAAGAGCTTTTTTTTTTTTTTGTTTCCAAATGGTCCTCCTTTTATTTCCTACAAACTCCAAGTTGCTTCCTCTCTCTCTCTGACAGGGAAAGAATCCTATTGATGTCTTGATGCTTAACCACCTTCTTGATTACCCATATGGGCTTCTGACATTTTTTCTTTTTAACTTCTGACTCCCGTGACTTCTTTCCTCCCTTCTTAGGCTGTTCCTCCCAATCATTCTCCAACACTTTTCCCTTCCTTCTTAACCTCCCTTGTTAACATAGTTTTGAGCAAACAGAGACAGGTTAGAGCAAGTTCCACATTACCATGAAATGTGGTACTCAAGTAGTAGTAGTAGTAATATTTAACAAGCTAGTTTAGGCTACAACAGGTTAAATGACACAAATGCCTGGTAATGGATCCAGACATTCAGTACAATGCTATCAGAATAACACTGTGATGTCAGATATAGGCTAACAAGTGTGTTACATAAGATTATTTTATATTAATGTTTCTGGTATAAAGCAAGATAGCTAAATATTTAGCATGCCTATTTAGGGCCACAATATCAACTGCTATCTCACTAGGGCTGCAGTGTCACCAGAACCAATGGCAATTAACAAGTAAACTACTCAGGCATTCACTAAAATTTTAGCAGAATAATACACATAGTTGACAGTCAAATAAAACAAGATTATGAATTGGGTACCATGTACAATCAATCCGGACATTGGTTATTGCAGAATCGCTCCGCACAGGTTTTTTCTGTCAGAAAGTTTATCAAAGTTTCGCCAGTTCATAAGCAAAAGGATAACAATCAGTAGCAACTATTGGATGAAGAAGTGCAGGAACTTACACTGAGATGACACATATTTTAAATATGGAAAGTCCATATTCTCATGGAGTTCAGTTTTTATTAGCACTTGTAACTTCAAAATTTGGACTGCAAAATGGTGTTTCCTTGCAAATATCTTCCGTGGAGTTCAGTTTCTCATCCGAGTCTAAATCCTGTGTTTCCAAAGATTCCATATGAGGACCATGAGATAAGTAAAAATACTACTAAAGTTTATTGACAAAGTACAGCAAACAGGATGCCAATTTTGGCATTATGTCAAATTTAGCTGGCATTGGTGCAGAAATGAACCTGCAGCACATTTAGATAAAAGGAGGGGTGTGAAGCAAAAGTCACATCACTTTAATTAACATGATTACAAGTATCAACAAATGGTGAATTTTAGTGCCTTTCTAAGATTGCTCCACTACATGTCAAGGGCTCGAGTCAATGATACAGCCACATAAATTTGACCCTTCCCAACTCTGCATTCCGAGGAGATTCATATGTTGGGCCATTATATATATGTTTCAGCAAAACATAAACGAGTGCTTGGAAAAAGCCGACTCTCATTACACAAAGAAACTCATGATAGTGTTGTTATATGTCTACCATGCAGGTATTTATGCACTTCTGCAGTGGTCCATAAGAGTATACCATCAGTAGATAAGTTTTCCTGATTTCTTGTGAAACTTGACTTGTTCCATGCAGTTGCACGATATGAAATGCAACATGAAATCAATGGTTTTTTGACATAATGAAGCATATGTTATGCCATGTTCTGGAAGGAATCTGAATTTTCAAACCTTGATGGTCAAAAATTTCTCGTGTCACTAGGAAAATGGTTATTAAAGCTTTCTTGATCCCTGGGAATCTAGCTCAAGTAGTCAGCAAAATATGACTAATTTTAAACATCCTATGACATACAATTCTTGTATATTCTTAGAAGTTAGAACTATCTTATTTGGTGTTCTTTGGAGCTAATGTAACCTTTTCTGGTTCATTCATTTCTCCAATCACCTCGAAGACCTACCCAGATCATACAATAATGACAATTCTTTTGTCACTGAGATAACTTCCATATGGTCAACAAGCTTATGGCAGATTGCTGCCTTGCCCATATAAGAGCACATTATCTCCATGAGCTAGAGTAGCGAGCATCCATATACATCCAGGATCTGTGCTAGCCTAGTGCTTGATTGGTGTACACTTGGCATGACACCATGTAGTATTGTCCCACCCAAAAGGTGCACAGTGATCCTTTGTTTCATGCATCTCAATTTATTTGCATATATTTCAAATTCAAGACACTTCTATTATTTCATACTCAGCCCGACAAATTCTTTTAAGCAAATATTATGCACTATTTCAAAGGATTCAACCATATCATATGTAAGTCACTACTAACAGATATCATCCGAATAAGAAACTTATGGACAAGAATACCACATACTCCAAACTTGAACCCAAGATTGTTCTTACATAAGATAAGAACTGCTGAAATACAAGAAGCAGATGTGTAACATTCATAAACTGGGAAGCATAGTGCCACAAGGCACATGAAATAAACAAGGAACTAGGAACCCAGTATACTTACAAGGAAATCTTGTTCGAAAGCAAGGATCTTGCAGACACTGTTTATATTTGGTTTAAAGGCATGTTTACTCAATACTCCATGCTCAATATAGCATATGCAATCCTTAAGGGTTCGAAATACATATCCACTTTCTGGATCAGTGTAATACTGCAGCAAAGATGATATTGTCATCAAAACGGTTCTCTGGCTTAACATAATAAAGGAAAATGGGAAGTAAACTAGACACGAGCGAGAAGGGAAAATAGCAATGTCAAGAAACATACCTTAGTAGTGCTACTAATAGCACTATCAAAAACACTATGACTAATAGCTAAAGACAGTTAAAGTTAAAAGAGGCATGATTTAAGATTTACAATTGAAGCATCAGAATGACAGAATGACTGTTCCAATAGGATAACAAAGAGTAAGTTTCGATATTTAAGACATGAGAATATTCTTTGCAGTAACAGATTTAGGACAATGAGATTTATGTTTGTGCATGTTGGTTCTAGCCCAAGCTTAGTTTAAAGTTGCACATTTCTGCACCTCAAATTGTATGTCACAATGAAACTATGTTTCAAAGAATGAGTAAACAAAACTAGTGATCAGTTCTCCTATGGCTACTATGTGAAGAAGGGCTGGAACATAGACTGATGGTAGAAATAACCTGAGATCAGTGCAAGTGGGAAAAATGACCTGAATCATTGTGGTGCTTAAGTGCTTTTCGACCTGTATTACTATTGAGTGGCATAATTTATGCTTTTCTTAGATTATTTTGTTTCTTCTAGTAAGTGGCTTGCACATGTCACCGTTGCTTCTGTATTAGTCCAGCATCATCCTAGGTGTAGAACGTAAAGTACAGACCTATGTGCTGATACTGTGCTTTTGCATCAACAACTAGCACTAGTCAGCATTACTAGCAAGTTTAATCCTTAGTTTACATACAGCAGGATTTCCTCTCTTGTATTTTCCAGTTTTCTTTAGTTTTACATTTTGTGATTAAACTAACACTACAACTTGAAGCTGAACATTGCTATTAGGAACTCTAAATCCAAACCAAAAAAAAGGAATTTAACAGAGAACAAAAGGAGTAAACTATATAGGCTGTTTTGCATCTTTACTTATCTGAGTAAATAAATAATGGTAACAACCAACCATCTTTACTTATCTTTACTTAGAGACTCGAGATTGCTGGGATCACAACCAACCATGCAAGAGAAATACACTATGTTGAATCAATGACTTGTATGTATGTGTGTATATATATATATGTATATGTGTATATATATAACATATATATATACATACATACACACACAAACACACACACACACACACACACATATATGTATGGATCATGCACAGAATTATTGGATACAATGCTCATGGCTGTCTCAAGACAAATCCATTCATAGAAAACACAAAGCTGATATGTCATTCCTCACCAGAATTTATGAACTACACTAAGGACATACAGAGAAGTTGCATGTGAAAGAGCCATCCTATGGCTTTCTAAACCCAAGATTAAATAAATAGGTTGATGTGTAGTAGGACAAGCTGAAACCACACCTAAAACACTAAAAAGAATTAGAGATTGTTGTTCGGATGACTCAAGTTAAGTAATCAATAAGTCTAGAGAAAAAAATGACATAACCCAGGCTTGATAGGTTAATTGGTCTATCAACTTCGTTTGGCCCAAACCACTTGCCAAACTGTTTAACTTGAAGTTGATATTAGTGTACTCATCAAACCCTTATAAGTCAATCTTAGTCTTGCCCACTTTTGATGTGAGACTAATTGGGGTGTTACAAATTTCCCCACTCAAGAGCTTGACGTCCTCGTTAAAGCCCAACATAGCTCAAAATCAAATTCTAGCATCGTGCATGTAAGGCGTAGCCCAGTGATGGCTTCACGCTGTGATGAGTCTTTTGACTCTATCCACGGGTAGCCCTTTCCTACTCGAGCCCCCTCACCATGCCTAAATACTATGTCAGCTCTATTACCAAATGTCACGACCCAAGCCTAATGAGCTAATTGGCCTATTAACCTCATTTAGCTCAAACCACTAGCCAAAATGCTTAAACTGAAATTGATAGTAGTACACTCATCAGACCCTTATAAATTAATCTTAGTCTCGCCCACTTCTGATGTGAGACTAATCGGAATGTTACAAAAAAAGCACCCAAATTGTTATCTCATGCATTCTAACAAAGATCTGCCACTATTGGGTAGAATCACATTGGATCAACTGATCTAAACTGAGTTGATCACAGTGTTTTTAAAAGTGATAAGCACCAAAGTCCCAAAATGTTCGAGATCCTAAGCGCTCACCTAGGCACCAGTCTAAGCAAAGAGAAGCACTCTAGAATATTAAAATTTTAAATATATATATTACGATTGAAACCTATGCTAAACTGGGTTTTACTAATAGATACCTATGCTAAATAGTGTTTTCAATATGGTGCTAAAGAGTTCTAACTCTAACAGAAATATAGTGCACCACAGGTTAAATGAAATAAGAAATAATAGATTGAGAAGAGGAGTAACCAATGGCTATGGAGGAAGGTAAAGGTAGGAGAGGGCGGTAGACAAAGCTTCGAACGAAGGCGATGTGGGCAGAGGAAACTGCAATGTCAGAGAGGAAGCTACAAACAAAAGCAAAGGTGGAGGAGTTGGGGACGAAGGTAGCTGTGACAGTAGTAGACGAAGCTGTGGATGAAGGCGGCAATAGCGAACGGAGCTACGGATGAAGGCGATAGCGGCGGATGAAGGTAGTAGCGACGAACATAGGGTTTCACTTTGAAGACAAATTATGTCAGGCATGGGAGGTGACGATTGCAAAGCTTTGTGTTAGGGCAAATTATTTGGTTCGATTGAACCAACTTCCTTGTTCAATCGACCAAGCACTCAGGCCTCACCTTGCCTCGCTCAGAGGTTTTGCAAGGCACTCAGGCCTCACCTTGCCTCGCTCAGAGGTTTTGCAAGGCACTCAGGCCTCACCTTGCCTCGCTCAGAGGTTTTGCAAGGCACTCAGGCCTCACCTTGCCTCGCTCAGAGGTTTTGCAAGGCACTCAGGCCTCACCTTGCCTCGCTCAGAGGTTTTGCAAGGCACTCAGGCCTCACCTTGCCTCGCTCAGAGGTTTTGCAAGGCACTCAGGCCTCACCTTGCCTCGCTCAGAGGTTTTGCAAGGCACTCAGGCCTCACCTTGCCTCGCTCAGAGGTTTTGCAAGGCACTCAGGCCTCACCTTGCCTCGCTCAGAGGTTTTGCAAGGCACTCAGGCCTCACCTTGCCTCGCTCAGAGGTTTTGCAAGGCACTCAGGCCTCACCTTGCCTCGCTCAGAGGTTTTGCAAGGCACTCAGGCCTCACCTTGCCTCGCTCAGAGGTTTTGCAAGGCACTCAGGCCTCACCTTGCCTCGCTCAGAGGTTTTGCAAGGCACTCAGGCCTCACCTTGCCTCGCTCAGAGGTTTTGCAAGGCACTCAGGCCTCACCTTGCCTCGCTCAGAGGTTTTGCAAGGCACTCAGGCCTCACCTTGCCTCGCTCAGAGGTTTTGCAAGGCACTCAGGCCTCACCTTGCCTCGCTCAGAGGTTTTGCAAGGCACTCAGGCCTCACCTTGCCTCGCTCAGAGGTTTTGCAAGGCACTCAGGCCTCACCTTGCCTCGCTCAGAGGTTTTGCAAGGCACTCAGGCCTCACCTTGCCTCGCTCAGAGGTTTTGCAAGGCACTCAGGCCTCACCTTGCCTCGCTCAGAGGTTTTGCAAGGCACTCAGGCCTCACCTTGCCTCGCTCAGAGGTTTTGCAAGGCACTCAGGCCTCACCTTGCCTCGCTCAGAGGTTTTGCAAGGCACTCAGGCCTCACCTTGCCTCGCTCAGAGGTTTTGCAAGGCACTCAGGCCTCACCTTGCCTCGCTCAGAGGTTTTGCAAGGCACTCAGGCCTCACCTTGCCTCGCTCAGAGGTTTTGCAAGGCACTCAGGCCTCACCTTGCCTCGCTCAGAGGTTTTGCAAGGCACTCAGGCCTCACCTTGCCTCGCTCAGAGGTTTTGCAAGGCACTCAGGCCTCACCTTGCCTCGCTCAGAGGTTTTGCAAGGCACTCAGGCCTCACCTTGCCTCGCTCAGAGGTTTTGCAAGGCACTCAGGCCTCACCTTGCCTCGCTCAGAGGTTTTGCAAGGCACTCAGGCCTCACCTTGCCTCGCTCAGAGGTTTTGCAAGGCACTCAGGCCTCACCTTGCCTCGCTCAGAGGTTTTGCAAGGCACTCAGGCCTCACCTTGCCTCGCTCAGAGGTTTTGCAAGGCACTCAGGCCTCACCTTGCCTCGCTCAGAGGTTTTGCAAGGCACTCAGGCCTCACCTTGCCTCGCTCAGAGGTTTTGCAAGGCACTCAGGCCTCACCTTGCCTCGCTCAGAGGTTTTGCAAGGCACTCAGGCCTCACCTTGCCTCGCTCAGAGGTTTTGCAAGGCACTCAGGCCTCACCTTGCCTCGCTCAGAGGTTTTGCAAGGCACTCAGGCCTCACCTTGCCTCGCTCAGAGGTTTTGCAAGGCACTCAGGCCTCACCTTGCCTCGCTCAGAGGTTTTGCAAGGCACTCAGGCCTCACCTTGCCTCGCTCAGAGGTTTTGCAAGGCACTCAGGCCTCACCTTGCCTCGCTCAGAGGTTTTGCAAGGCACTCAGGCCTCACCTTGCCTCGCTCAGAGGTTTTGCAAGGCACTCAGGCCTCACCTTGCCTCGCTCAGAGGTTTTGCAAGGCACTCAGGCCTCACCTTGCCTCGCTCAGAGGTTTTGCAAGGCACTCAGGCCTCACCTTGCCTCGCTCAGAGGTTTTGCAAGGCACTCAGGCCTCACCTTGCCTCGCTCAGAGGTTTTGCAAGGCACTCAGGCCTCACCTTGCCTCGCTCAGAGGTTTTGCAAGGCACTCAGGCCTCACCTTGCCTCGCTCAGAGGTTTTGCAAGGCACTCAGGCCTCACCTTGCCTCGCTCAGAGGTTTTGCAAGGCACTCAGGCCTCACCTTGCCTCGCTCAGAGGTTTTGCAAGGCACTCAGGCCTCACCTTGCCTCGCTCAGAGGTTTTGCAAGGCACTCAGGCCTCACCTCGTTGCTAGAGTGCCTTTTCGCTCGAGCACCAATGCCTCGCTCGGAGGTTTTGTGAGGTGTTGGGGCCTCACTTGAGCATCTGCTTGCTCGAGCGGTTTTTGAAAACACTAGTTGAAGAATCTACACCAATCACATAACTCTCGTGTGTTGCATGCCATTGGTGCACTGCACCCACTCAATATGTCTTTACAAAGCTCTTTGTCCTAGACTATCAATGATTTTATAATTTTTAAAATTAATCTTAGTCTCGCCCACTTCTGATGTGAGACTAATCGGAATGTTACAAAAAAAAGCACCCAAATTGTTATCTCATGCAAGCAACATACGTCTGCATTTTGCTGATAATGCTCTAGTTCAATATTCTAGAAGTATCATGCCTTGATTGATAATTATTGATAACATCTGAATGTTGCTTAGAGTTCACTCTAATATTAAATCATGCAGTTTTAGCTTCCTTGCCATAAAAAAAAGAATTTTTGAACTTATTGAAATTGACAAATCTCTCATTGATGTAATTGTTTCATCAACAGTCATATCATGATGTATTATTAGTAGACGAGCTGTGGATGAAGGCGGCAATAGCGAACGGAGCTACGGATGAAGGCGATAGCGGCGGATGAAGGTAGTAGCGACGAACATAGGGTTTCACTTTGAAGACAAATTATGTCAGGCATGGGAGGTGACGATTGCAAGCTTTGTGTTAGGGCAAATTATTTGGTTCGATTGAACCAACTTCCTTGTTCAATCGAACCAAGCACGAAACCCAGACCCATCTTCACTCGAGCACTCGCCCGAGGCACCCGGTGCTGGGCTTAAGCAAGTGCCCGAGTAGCACTTCATCAAAACACCTCACCCAGAGGTTTTACGAGGTACTCAGGCCTCACCTTGCCTCGCTCAGAGGTTTTGCAAGGCACTCAGGCCTCACCTTGCCTCGCTCAGCGGTTTTGCAAGGCACTCAGGCCTCACCTCGTTGCTAGAGTGCCTTTTCGCTCGAGCACCAATGCCTCGCTCGGAGGTTTTGTGAGGTGTTGGGGCCTCACTTGAGCATCTGCTTGCTCGAGCGGTTTTTGAAAACACTAGTTGAAGAATCTACACCAATCACATAACTCTCGTGTGTTGCATGCCACTTGTTGCAATGCACCCCCTTTAACTTTTAATTGTTAAATCCTCCACTAACTATGAGCCTCTTTGGATCATTTATACAATAAGAAAAATCCTCTAATGCAAGCAACATACTTCTTGCATTTTGCTGATAATGCTCTAGTTTCAATATTCTAGAATTATCATGCCTTGTATGATAATTATTGATAACATCTGAATGTTGCTTAGAGTTCACTCTAATATTAAATCATGCAGTTTTAGCTTCCTTGCCATAAAAAAAGAATTTTTTGAACTTATTGAAATTGAACAAATCTCTCATTGATGTATTGTTTCATCAACAGTCATATCATGATGTAATATATTTTTTCAATATGTCTTTACAAAGCTCTTTGTCCTAGACTATCAATGATTTTATAATTTTTAAAATTATCTTGTTTTACATTTGTTAAAATTCCTATTGCATTATAAAACTGTTTTTGAAATCATTCTATGGTGAAATATCACTAAGGTAATCAGAAATGGGAGATCTTACCTGAACTAAATCCAATACCTCCCAGAACCAATCCCAACCTTTAAAAACCCTCCAAACCATGCCTCTAAACAAGCAAGATACCAATCCAAAGGTGCATATCAGAGATTTCTTACTCTTTCTTTTGAGGAAACCGAACAATTTTTACATTAATCCTTAAAAAGAAACATACTTCCTGATGCAATTCTTCACTTTGATAAAAACCTGCACAACTTCAGTGCTCAGCTCCATTTCTAAGCCAAAACTTCAAGTTCCTATTAGACTTCTCTTACAACGTGGCATGAATTTTCAAATACACCCTGACTTAGATTTAACTTGTTTTGTCTGCTCTATTTTGCAGAGCCCATAGGAAGCTCCATATTCAAGGGATTATTTAAAGCAAGGTAGGTAATACCGAATAATACAGCCCGGTACGGGCGGTACATACTGGTCTGACGGTATACCGGTACGCGAACCGCCCGCTACCAGGCGGAACGAATAATAATAATAAAATAATATATATATATATTTATATTTATATATAAATATTTTAGAAAAAGGCTCGGCGACGTCGCTGAGGCACCTATTTTGTATATATATATATATATATATATATATTTATTTATTTATTTATTTATTTAAATAAACGAGTCGACGTCACATCACCTCGGCGACGTCGCCCCGCGTGGGGAAGGAAAAGGCGACATCGCTAAGGCGATGCGACGTTGGCTTTTAAATAAAAAATATATATATAAATATATATATATATAATCTTTTATATATATTAATTTATATATATATACCGAACGGTATACCGCTCGGTATACCGTTCCGTACCATACCGAGCGAACGTCGAAACGCCGGTACGGTACGGTATTTCGAACCTTGATTTAAAGGCTGTTTGCACTTTGCAGTGCTGCCACACATTTTATCAGCAAAAATACACGAATACTTTTAATCCACTTTTTGGTGATAAATCTCAGAAAAAGTACCAGGTAATAAATATTTCCTTACATTTCCCCAGTAGTTTTTTTCAACATTTAACAGTTTGGAAGATTTTTAGATTTATCCATGGACAAGAACATGAAAATTCTAGTATTCAAGCAGTACAATGTTGAGCAATGAAAATAAAACTTAATTACTTGAAACAGATTACTGATCATAAAAAGTATTATTTACCATAAAGACATCAAGTTACTAGCTAAAGTTTTGTAAACAACATGGACTTATTTTCAATGTACATACTGCATCCTGTTTGGTTGGGCTCTTCTTATCCTTGTTCCTTCTGAATCTGATTTCTTTGATCCATCCATCAGGTAAACCATCTGGGGAATATTCAATTCGGTATAAGACCTATTTGGAAAAAGAAGCATTAGATTTCTATCAATCATCAATTGCAGTGAATTTTAGCAAGGATAGGCATGAGATATAGGATGCAATAAAAGAGTTTCAACAAAACCCATACAAGGTCACCGGATTTATTCCTGCAGCGTCTCTTCCGAGAGGACGTGGAGGGACCACATGCATTCCCTGCCTCAATAAACTGAAGTACTTCTTCCTTTGAATAGAAAACAGTTCCAGTCGATTGATGCAAGTAGCACTAAAATGATACAAGCATACAATTCATGTAAACACCCTTTTGATTGCCATTCAAAAATTCAGAATTTTACAAATATATCAACTATTTATCAGTATATCTGTATCACATTCTTTCTTTCTAATGCATCCAGGATAAGAAGTTTCTAGGATTTCCATATGCACGAGGTTCAATCTTTGTTCATCATACATCAAAAATTCATTGTGAAGTAATGTTCTCACAAAAGAACAAAAATCGGCTAGCTATTCATCCACACTACCTATTTTCTTAAATTTTAGGTATCCACTATTCATCTACATAACTTCCAAACCCTATGATTTTACACCAAATCTGCTGCTTATACCACAAAAATTACAAAAATATGCTCACAACTCTAGATATACACTCATCTCATCATGCCAAACATCATATAGCAGATGTTCTTGATCAATGAGCATGATAAGTATTCCTGGGAAGAAAGTACAACTAGACTATAATTTATCAAACTACAAACCAAATGGACATAGCAAAGACCTGCCTGTATTTGAGAGAAAATAAATCAATTCTACAAGCCAGATGGACAACCTGAGTTCAACACAAAAGTTCAATCACCTATAAAAATCTAGCAAATACATAACCAAATAGTGGTGCCGAAAAGATATAGCAGATAAGAAAGGCAGATTAAGAAATTTCACAAACATGGTCTTGCTGCTGAATACTCATATCATTTGCTACTAAGACTCACAGGGATAAAGTCCCATTTGGAGCCTCTCGCTTGAACAAAATTGATGTATGGTTTCTTGACCCTAATGGGCTTAGTTATGTGTGGGCTACATTCTGACTAGTTTGGCATTCTTGTGCAGGTGTAATTCAAATCTTAAGGAGATGTGGCTACAGATGCAGAGGCCATTGCTTCAATGGCAGGGATCTATGAAGTAAATATGCATCAACTGAAAAATATGATTGAATCAGACCCCCTAATCCAAGCTGTCTCTGGAAAGTGAAGAATCAAAATGTGGAGCTAATAATCAGTATTTTGCTCAAGTGATATATCAATCTCAAATTGTGCATATCTATAGAGAAACTAGTGGATATGATGATGTTAGGAATCTAGCTGGGAGAGTCCTAATTGATAGGGACATTCATGTAAAACCTACTTAAGCCGACCCCTAATAAAGAGGTAAAGAGGCCGGCTAGGATTTGGTGGTTATTTCTTAGAGAAGAACTAGGAGTTGTAAAGGAATAGAAGTCTTGAGTAGGAGTCCTATTAGGAGTTGGTTAGAAGTAGGAGTCTTGAGTAGGAGTCCTATTAGGAGTTAGGGTTTAGAAACCCTATAAATAGCCATGTATTCATCCTCTTTTCATAAGCAATAGATGAATCTTTTCTGCAGCCTTTGAGCAGCAACTTGGAAAAATGAACCCCTATAGAGTTCCAAGGAGGCCGATCCCCTAAAGAGATCAACCCCAAGCTTAGAATCTGTAAGGGTTCTAACACCTAGTATCAGAGCAGCATTCTTGGCATCTCACTGCCCTTCCATAGCCATCCATTATCCCTCCACAACCGCCCAAAGCAATTCCCAAAATTGCTTAAAAGATCGTCGCCAAATTCCGCCGTCATCTCCACCACCGCAGATCATCCTTTGATATCCCCGTGAATTGCAACAGGTTCTGGTTTCCTACCTTACTGCTGCTACAATTTAGTTATCCTTATTCGAAAATCCAAAAAAAAATTGTTCCTATATTGCTGCATAAACTTTTCGTCGCAAAATTTTCATCTCTACGACGAAAGATATATTGCAGAATTCCAACCGCATAGCACAGTCTGTTTGATCTTGCTACTGTATTTTTCTATCCAAATCTCTACGAAATTTTTATGACAACTTTGACACTTCCTAATAGCAGATTTCCCTTTGGTTTTGTCAAAAAATTCTCAATATAAATCATTGATCTTTTACGTCTAATCTACTATACTTGAAAATCTGCACTGTAAAATTCCAATCGCATAGCATAGTTTGTTTGATCTTGCTACTACGTTTTTTCTATCCAAATCTCTACGAAATTTTTATGATAGCTTTGACACTTCCTAACAGTAGATTTCCCTTTAGTTTTGTCGAAAAATTCTCAATATAAACCACTGATCTTTAACGTCCAATCTGCTACACTTGAAAATCTATGCTGCAGAAAATTTCAGCCGCATATTATTGCCTTAACCAATCTATTTGCAATCTTTTTTGAACGAAATTTCTTATACACTTCATAGGTCATCTTGGCTTCCATCTAAGATTGATCTATTGAGGAATTCATCTCTAAAAACGATTTTGTGTTGCTGCAAATTTTCGTCGTAAACCGTTGAAATTTTTCAACGAAAATTCTGTTATCGCAACTTGCACCAATTTCCTTGCTATTATACTGCCAAAATTTTCTTGATTAAATTAGACATCCTTGCTGTCATATAAACTGAGATTTTGCTGTCAATTCCCTCCTCAAATCTCTCAAGTTTTTGGTGAAAATTTCGTCGAGAAACCACTGTTTCTTCGACGATAATTCTACTCTTACAAGACAACACAATTCTGCAGCAAACTTCCACTGATTTCTATCAAACCTTTGCTGCCATCTATCACAGATCTAAAACTTTCATCCACAGTCCTAAAACTCCACCAAACTACACCTTTAAACTGGACCCAAAACTGCAACAAAACAAGCCTAAATCGCAACCTACATCCACCAACCTTTACGACCATCACTTCTCTTAACCTATACATGCCTTTAACCCGATAACAAAAGAGAGATCTTAATATCACAGATTTGGAGGCATATACTATGGCATCTAAGGAGGCAATCAATGCTAAATTCGAAGCCTTGGAGGCACGAATGGAGGATAAGATTCGGACTCTCTTTACCGAACTCAGTTTGGGCCAACCATTAAGCCTGAAGAAATCACATCAAGGAGAGAGCTCTAACCAATCGCACCAAGCCCGAAGAGATGACTTCCAAGAGAGGGGAGGCTTTATGACCGACCCCAACTATCCACGCATGAGGTTAGACTTCCCTAGATAGGAAGAAGGAGACCCGAGTGGTTGGATCTCGCGCGCGGAGCGATATTTTCGATACCACAAAACTGCGGACGCATCTATGGTGGAAATTGCAGCTATACATCTTGAAGGGGATGCCATACAGTGGTTTGACTGGTTTAAATATACTCATGGAGTCCTCTCATGACGACAATTCAAAGAAGGACTGTTGATCCGCTTCGGACCAACCGATTACGAGAATATTGATGGACAACTAGCAAAAATCCGACAAACCTCCATCATTCAGGAGTACCAAACCAGGTTTGAAAGGTTATATAATCAAACTCATGATTGGTCTCAAAAACAGTTATTGGGGACCTTCATTGAGGGCTTAAAGACGGAGACCCAGGGAGAAGTTAAAGCACGACAACTGTACACGCTTATGGCAGCCATCTCTTTCGCACGACATCAAGAGGAGCGATTGAACCATGAAGCCCGGATGACTAGGATCGCTTCTCGACCTGCAATGCAGAAGCCCTCAGCCCCCCCTACTATCAATCGAGTCCCTGCACCAAAAATGATGACAAGAGAAGAGCTTCGGGAGCGATCTACAAAGGAATTATGTTGGCACCGCGACGAGCCGTGGAGCCGCGAGCATCGCTGTAGAAAAGGGAGACTTCTTATGATTAAACCAGTAGAAGAAGAGGTCATTGAACATCTAGAAGAAAACCTTGATAATAAAGAAGAAGATGCAAAAGAAGAGTCACAACCGACCAAAGTTACGGTACATACAGTAACAAGCTACTCAAACCCGCAAACGATGAAAGTTGAAGGCCTTCTCAAACAACAATCGATTACTATTCTCATCGACACGGGCAGCACTAATAACTTCCTAGACAGTAAGGTTATTGTTCGAATGGCCTTACCTATCGAGTATTACAGTAGGTTTGACGTCAAATTCACCGACGGACGAATTTTAAAGTGTGATCGTAGGCGCCCGCGGGAGAAACTGTTACTACAGGACCAAAAGATAATTGCAGATTTCTTCCTCCTCCCTCTTGATGATCATGAGGCCATGCTCAGAATTGAATGGTTGACAACATTAGGTGATGTTTCTTGGAATTTTATGAAACTAATTGTGAAATTTTACAGTAAGGGGAAACAGGTGATACTACACGAGAAACGTGAGGGCGACGTAATGACAATTTGCACACAACAAATGGAGAAGGTTTTGCATAAAGCATGCAACGGCTTTTTGGTACAACTTGAGCAGCAAACTAAGGGAGAGCCAACAAAATTTGAAGATCTAAACCTACTTCCTTTGCTTGCTGAATTTTCAGATATATTTGACAAACCGCGCAACGTACCTCTTGCCCGTCGGTATGATCATTGTATACCGATTCTTCTAGGCAAACCTCCTGCAAATACTTGGCTATATCAGCATTCATAGCTACAGAAGGATGAAATAGAAAGGATTGTAAAAGAGATGCCCGAAACAGGAGTTTTTCGGCCAAGTTGCAGCCCCTACTCTTCACCGGTGCTCTTCGTACGAAAGAAGGACGAAACATGACGAATGTGCATTGATTACCGAGTCCTCAATGGCGTAACCGTCAAGGACAAATACCCTATTCCAATAGCAGATGAATTGCTAGATGAAAGGGAGCACAAATCTTCACAAAGCTGGACCTTCGATCCGGGTATCATCAAATATGAGTGTGCAAAGAAGGCATACCGAAAACCGCCTTTCGAAAACACAACGGCCACTACGAATTTTTGCTTTCTTCACCAGAAAGTAGAATATCTTGGGCATATCATATCAAAGGAAGGTGTAGCAGTGGACCCTTCCAAAATTGGAATAATGCAGAACTGGCCGACCTCGAGGAACATAAAATTGCTACGTGGCTTTCTCAGTTTAATAGGCAACAATCACAAGTTCATGAAAAACTATGGAAAGATCAGTGCACCACTTACTTCCTTGCTAAAAAAAGATGCTTTCCAATGGTCAGACAAAGCCACCACTGCCTTCGACGAACATAAAATCGCAGTGACGACAATGCTCGACTTCGGCAAGACTTTTGTTATTGAAGCCAATGCCTTCGGAGTCGGAAATGGTGTTGTACTAATATAAGATGGTAGCCCCCTCGCTTATACTAGTAAGGCATTATCTCCTTCCCATCTTAAAATGACTATTTATGACAAGGAGATGCTTGTGATGGTGCATGCGATGGCCAAATGAAAATCGTACTTGATCGGGCGACGCTTTCAAATCAAAACCAACCATAAAAGCCTAAAATATTTTTTGGAGCATAAGATATCTTCCCCCGAGCAGCAAAAATAGGTAATAAAGCTTCTTTGATATGATTATGAAATAACTTACAAAAAAGGGAAAGAGAATATTGTTGCAGATACGCTTTCACGGCTATCCAAGCAAGTTGAATTTTTGGCCATTTCACTTTTGACCTGTGACTTCCTTAAGGATATTAAGAGGGAATGGCAAGAAGATCCGAAGATCAATAAGATTATAAAAAAATTGGAGGAAGCACCAAACTCCGTGGCTCATTACAATTAGGACTCAAAAGAATTACGCTTTAAGGGACGCATTGTGCTTGTGCCAAATTCTACTTGCATCTTCACGAGCAGATTTTGGACAGAGTTATTCCATATGCAGGGCACTAAATTGAAAAGGAGTACGGCGTATCACCCACAAACCGACGGCCAGACGGAAGTGGTAAACAGGTGCTTGGAGACAACCCAAAGCCACCCACCAAATATGACTACCTAAGGAGAACTCCAGACCCAATCGAGTGCCATTATTGATCGACGGATCGTGACTCGACGATGACGACCCATTACTAAAGTGCTAATACAATGGGCGAACTTACCAATAGAAGGTGTCACTTAGGAGAACTATGACGACTTGAAAATCAAATTCCCAGAATTCATGGATTGTCAGCCTCGAGGACAAGGCTAATTTGAAGAGGGCGGGTCTGTTAGGACTCTAGCTAGGAGAGTCCTAATTGATAGGGACATTCATGTAAAACCTACCTAAGCCGACCCCTAATAAAGAGGTAAAGAGGCCGGCTAGGGTTTGGTGGTTATTTCTTAGAGAAGAACTAGGAGTTGTAAAGGAATAGGAGTCTTGAGTAGGAGTCCTATTAGGAGTTGGTTAGATGTAGGAGTCTTGAATAGGAGTCCTATTATGAGTTAGGGTTTAGAAACCCTATAAATAGCCATGTATTCATCATCTTTTCATAAGCAATAGATGAATCTTTTCTGCAGCCTTTGAGCAGCAACTTAAAGGAAGGAACCCCTATAGAGTTCCAAGAAGGTCGATCCCCTAAAGAGATCAACCCCAAGCTTAGAATCTGCAAGGGTTCTAACAGATGATTATCCTCCTAAACTAATGTGTTAATTGTCTTGCTAATTTAATTTGTATGGTTTGAGAAACTTGATGAGTTCTCTTCTCCTCATTTAGATATCTGCAAAGCTGATATCTAGATCTTCTATTTCAAGGGTAATATAAGGCTTATAAGCCTTTGCTCTTTCTTACCAAAAGAAGAATCAGGATATAGTCTTATAGAGAAGATGCCATATTACATCTACATCTGGTAATGGAAAATCATTATATCCTTAGGCTGTTGAGAAATATCCATTATATAGCAATACTTTCATATGTTTATATATGTTCATATATCCTAATTATCATCTTTCATATATAATAATAAAACTTCATGCAGGGTGGAAAAAATAAAGGTGCAAACTCATATATATGTGCATACACCATCTTGACAAGATGCATGCCAATGTTTACCACATATATACCAAATGAATTTTCTTGCAAGAACAATAAGAAGCCACAGTTCCCAACTATTTCGGACTGAATGCGTGGATCATTTTCTTCCATTAAGGTTTGCTGAGAGCAATATCGATTGTCAAATGAACCATTATAAAATTTAAGGCCAGCTCTATAGATATAATTGTCTTTAGCAATGTTTCTCAGGACTTTCTTTACCTGTCCTTGTGCTGCTAATCTGATATGACTTACCTTGCTTAAGGATTGCACTCATAAGTCTCCTTTAACATATCCTGATTACGTTAAGTGGTTTTCCCTGAAGTTATGCTTGTTTGAGGCTGTCCCAATAGTTTATGAATGCAAATATCTTCTGTTGAATCATTTCTAGTGATCCCACACATCTTTGTCTCAACATCATCATCTCATCAACAACATTAACTTTCTGGATATACCTTTTTCAACCAGCTTAAATCTACAAAATATGCGGACCTTTTATATACTTCACACACAAAAATCATACAACATTCTTTGCACCACTCTTCACTTTAACCATCCTTCTTCAACTCTACAAAACATAGAATAAGAATGAACACTATAGGTTGCAGTAGATAAAATGATCTCTTAAAGATAAAGATGCAGCTCCAAAAGAAAACGAAATAGATACTATACTTCATTATGTATGCGATACCTTGTATCTCTCTTCTGCTTCTGCACCAATTTTTCGAGTTCTAATCTCCATGATCCACCCACGAGGCAACCACTTGAGTGAATCTTTTACTTTATGTACAAGCTAATAATCAATAAAAGAAGCAAAACATTATTATAAGTCCCAAATATGCTGATCTTACTTGAAGAGAGGAACCCTTACTTGCTGATCTTCATCTCCAAAACATTCTGTATCCACAGATGCATGGGATGCAGCTGCTACAATGTTGAGATAGTGGATAACTTCCTCTTTTGAACAGAATGTGTACTCAGATATGGGACATGTGTAATACTGCAATAGAAAACAAAAATCAAAGGCTTGCTTGTCATGCTTACAGGGATTCTTTTTTCATTCACAACCTACGGCATGTTCTTCATTTCACAAAAATTCAGCATCAGGAGCACATATAAATCTTCAAGTACATATAAGGAATATCAATAATACAAAAAATGACTATCATTATGAGCATTTGAGTAAAAGGGGATGAAAAGAACTACAATAAAGAACACGGTTCGATGGAAATGGAAATAGCACATTAAATATTGAGTCATGCTTTCTAACCTTATTAAATAAAGGCTATTAGAAGATGCAGGATTTGAAGTTACCTTTCTTATAGTAATTTTTCATATCAAGAAGAACCAGTTGTACTGCCTGAATAAATAGAACTAAATTATGACTGGGATGACAATATTCCTTGACTTTAGCATAGAAGCCATGAACATGTAGTTAAAAGCCTATGCCCTGTCTAAAACCAGAAAAGAAAAACCACCATCACAAATGAATGTCTGCATTTGATGTGGAAGATGGGAAAAGCAAGCAAAGAGCTAAAATTAACCTGTAAAGGGAAAAGGTATTTGGATGATTCTGCTATAATTAATAGACCATCGAAAAAAATAACTGAAGCCAATCATATGCATAGAGATTTTGTGGTGTATAATTGCAAGTTCTAATTTCGAAAAATTAACCAAGATGTGAACCTGAATGCAGGTCATTTTGGCATATATTGAGTTACCAGTAATATCTCATAGTCAATAAAGCAGGACAGATTTTTTGATGCAGGGACTGAGTCATCAGTCACAATCTACTACATGAAAGTGATAATGCAAATAAGTTGTTCCATTATGAAAAATGGCAGGTATTGATGATCATCTATTTATTAACATCGAAGATCCAGTTTATGCAAGCATGTTGCAACAGCTGAACCATCTTGAAATGTTTCCAATAGTAAAAAAAGAAATTCAATGGTTCATGATCAACTGTAGCCTGTTTTGTGACGAGATCAGAAAAGAAAATTAGATGTTTCAATGAGCAGGTGGATTCCTTATGATTTTTTCCAAAACAATGTTTGCTAAGAGTAGCCCATTTAGCAAAACAGATCAAGCTACTTCCGCAAAAACCATCATGTCTTCTTACTTATATGACCAACCTAACATTGAGAGTTTTAAAATAGAACCTAAGGTTTGCTCCTGAATCCGGTTCTTTACTCGTCGGTTTTTGTGAGGAAGGGCTACGTGACGGGAATCATTGCAAAAACCTCTTCTATTCTGACAAACTCTGAGATGACCGCGGAAGAGGAACAAACAGAAGATGAAAATTGCATCGTATCACCAGATGAACGGCTAGAACAGGAAAAAGATCCGTTCAAGAAAGGAGAGAAGTGGTGGGGTTACTCGATAGGTGAAGCCCTTCTTCCCCCTCCGGACCTCCATGATCCATCCGTCCGGCAGCCAATCCGGCGGCTTCTCCTCCGACATTCCCTGAATGTATGTCTTCCACTTCTATGCCGCGATGATTACCCACCGGCGATTCTCGGGTCGGCAGCAGCGGCAGGCACTCCACTCTTGCTGACGCTCTCTCCTCCTCGGGAGTCACCTAAGGGACAAAGGGCGAATGTGGAGCTACCCTCCTCGAGATGCGGGGAGAACGCATCATCAGGATGGTGATGGGATTGGGGTTTTTTTTTTTTTTTGACACTTCTACAGTTTTGATTGGAGGCAATTTATCGAATAAAATCCATAATGATCATTTTTAGGAAGTTTAAATTGGCAATCCCATTATAATTTTACTTCTAAAATTTTCATTATTTTTTTAAATATCCCTCTATAAATATTTTTAATTTATCATTTAATAAAAATTGAAGAGACGAAGGTAAAAAATATTTTTTTATTAAATCGATTTAATATTTTTAGGACTTAAGAGAAGATGATATTTTAAGTATTTATGTAATAGCTTGAAAGATTTAATAATCTGAGCTATCATATTCCATACCAATCAAGGGATTGTGAGAAATAAAGGATATAATTAGTAATTAAGATATTATATTTAGTAAAACTATATTTTATTATTTTAAAATAATTATATCATATCAGAGTTTATTAATAATTAAAAAAAGAGTTGCCAACAACAATCTTCTTTTTTTTATTATTAGATAGTATCATTCGTAATAGTTTTTACCTTTGAAATTTTTTTATATAAATATTAACCTTATCCTCATAATTTTTTAATCAATTTAGATCAATGAATTGATTTAGATTAAATCTTGGAACTCTCCTTCTCCTCCGTGCTTACCATTCGATCTTATTCTCGACTTATTAACTATTTTATGGTTGTCACACTCCCGAATTATCATGTTTAAGAAGCATGAATTTATCTTAAATTGATAAGATTAAAATTTCTCAACAATTCAATCTAGGATCCAAACTAACATTTGAAGTTACTAAGAAACATTCGAGTTAAAATTCACATCTACATAACATGTGTAATTTATAATCATACATCACATTATTCAAATTTTTATGAAAATTCAAACCAATTAACAAAATATTAACCACACTTATAAATCCATGAGCATAAGAGTTTATACAATCAAAACTCCAACCATTTACCATAAGTTCATATCATCATAAACTAAACATTTTAAAATTCTAAATGTGAAGGGTTTTTTAAAACTTTTACATGATATATCAATTCAAATCTATCGATAATATTTCATTACATACAAAATATACTTATACAATAATCATAATATATCAACCAATAAGACTTGCCCAATAGCTTTCCATTGTCTCAACCCAATTCAAATATCTCAGTGTGCGATCAGTTAACTTGAAAATTTTATATATAGCAATGGAGTGAGCTACAAAACTCAACAAGTAACAAACATATCCAAGACAAGAGGAGAAATTTTAGGTAAGCTTGGTACCAAAATGCAATGTGGGTATATAAGAGTTTATAGATATCATCTCATTAGATAAGAATCATAACTGTCAATTCATTTAAAATATATTTGATTCATAACAAATGAAATAAAGAGTAATTGGAGCATATCAATGATGTAAGAAGTATTTCGGGACATATCAATAATGTATGGAATGTTTCGAAGCATATCAATAGCATATGAAATATTTCGAAGCATATCAATGGCATATAAAATGTTTCAGAGTATATCAATGGTATATAAAATATTTTAGAGCATATCAATGATGTATAAATATTTCAGAGCATATTAATGATATATGAAATATTTCAGAGCATATCAATGACGTATAAAATGCTTCCGAACATATCGATAGTATATGAAATATTTCAGAGTATATCAATAGCATATGAAATATTTTGGAGCATATCAAAAAATAAATATGAAACAGAAGTTAAAATATCATATTTAACGTTGCATTCATTTCATTCTTATCCAAAGCACACATACAAACATATAACCAAAACTTTGGATATAATATCAAATACATAAAAGGTGAAGTGGGATCATAGATAGAATATGGTTCATTTATTTCTGGATGACCACTAGACAGAAGTCTCTCATGTCTAGGAGCTCTATCCACCCACGTCTGGGTGAAGTCAGAGGAGGGCCAATAATACATCACGGGCTCTAAGCATAATTCTCTTTACCATTGCTAGCAAAGGTTCATATTATCTCATAAACACTATAGTATAAAAGGACATTGTGAATAATAAAATTAACATATATTGGAAGTGTAAGGAAATCTAGGGGCGACATCATATGCATAGTCGAAGAATAGAAAACAAAAATCCTAGATTTCCCAAAAAGGTGTTTGTCATCATAAGAAGATTGGTGTGCAAAAATCCATAAAACTTAAAACTACATATGAGATAGTTGTGTTACCTAGGGAGATTGTATATCCCTAAAATCCTATGATCTGTGGAAGAGGATAAAGGAGGTCAAGTGTCCTTCTCTCTAGTGGTGATCCACACGATAGGGGCTGCGAAGACGCTTCTTGAATCGTTGCCCAAATCTCCATACCTTTTGGTTGAGGAGAAGAATGGGAGAAGAGAATATAAGGTGGCAAGCCAAGAAGGCCCAACTTATAGTCCTTTGGTTCCCTCCTATTTATAGAGGTCTCCTGTCAATTTAACTCTAATGGATCCTGCCTTATTAGATACTGAATCTCCATCTAACTACCCAAGCCTCTTATATCAGTGGACCTCTATCTAATAATCTTTTATTGGCTCTTATTGGATCTCATATATAAGATCCAATAATTCAAGGGCTTATTGGATATTCAAAAAGATATGGGCTCTAACGAATATCTCACATCCGAACCTCTACTCGTCGTAATATCTACCATATGTGTGTGACCCTTTAGGCCCAATATCAAGCTGACCATGAGTCATACTTGTCAAAACTCCTTCTGGCTCAATAAATTATTATCTTCATAATAATTCACTTGAATCATCAACTACGAACATACTAAGCCACTGCACTACAATCCTCAAACAATATAAGGGAATCCAATCCATTAGACTTACTATCCTTAGTTAATATATACCTATAGTCTCTCATCTATCTAATATCTCAAAGATCGTATACCGAGCATGGTACTATCAGGCTCATACAATTTCTACTCGAGTCTCACTCTAATCGAATTTTCCTAGAGAATTCTTTCTCTCTCAATCCGAATGAACTTAGCTAAGGATTTGTCTAAGCAAGAATACATGAGATATTCCTCTCATGACATTAAGAGCAAATTATCTACTATCAACACTCAATAGCCCTCGTAAAGTTGGTTGTCACTCTCGATAACTAACTATGTTAGATTTAAAACTTTCAGACCTATAAGTCTGGTATCAAAGAGTAGAGTACTCGTATATGACATCTTTGGTGTATCAAGTCTAAAGATCAAATACACCACTAAAATGACAGAATCACTGTTTAACAATGAGGTATCATCAACTATCCAGCATTTTGTGAGCAGATCAATCAATGAACTCATTCTCCAATGAGCACCTGCATTGTATCCCTAGTGTCTTCACACGAGCAGCTATAAGACCAACTGCCTCTATCATATGGATGAGTATACTATACACCAGTATATCCGGTTATCTCGATGTCTCTCTCGAGTAACCTATGACCGAGATTATTTAGGGTCTATATTTAAAGGCAAATCAGTCTTATTATCGTAATCTCATCATAATTTGATTCCTATTGCATAGATTCATGGACATCACAATATATGCAACATGCAAAATAAAGTGATGAAATATCAAATAATATAATAAGCAAAAAGAATATGTATCATATCATATATGCTATCACTCACATGATTGACTTGCAAGGTACCTATGACTAGCAGGAAGCATATGCGAAATAACAAAACATACATATATCTTCATGAGTCAATATGATGTAAAGGTAAGTTAAACTTTCCAACAAATAGTTGAAAATATTCAGTAACTAAAGGTTAAAGGACAAAATCTCTATTTTTACAAACTCTATAGGATTAAATTCAATAGATGATTGGGTAAGTTATTATGTTGTAAATCTTTTAAGTTAAGTATTGAAAGATAGATCCATAATTCTAGTTTTACTAAATTTATAGGGTTGATTCAATTAGATATTGGAGTAAGCAAATTTACTCTAAATCATTCAACTAAGCTATGAAAAGAAAAGTTTATAAGTCTATAATCAGATAAAATAAGTTTTGTCTTAATTGGAAATCAGTGCAAGGATTTATATCTAAAACAAGGTAGAAGGATCAAAATCTCAATAATTTTTCAAATTCAAACCTTTACATCCAAACAAGAGAGATATCATATTTGTAAGGATAGAACTATTCAAATTTTCTCATAATTAAGGCAAAAACATAGATCAAATTGCAATAGAATAGGATTAGAATAGTTGTCTTTCAAAGAGTTTGATCTAAAGAAGTTTTAAGCCCAAATCCTTCTTCTACTCTTCCTCCTTCTCCTCTTCTCCATGTTTTCCTATTTTCTTTCTTCCTCCACAGTTGCAGCTCATGCAAAACATAGAGAGGCATAGTTGCTTGCTCTCCCCTCTCCCCCTCCTCTTCTTCTACTCCTCCTTTTTCTCCCATAGTTGTAGTCGCAGCCTCGTCCTTTGCTTCCTTCCTTCCTCCTCTCCTCTTCTTCCTTCTTCTTCTTCTCCTAGCTACAACCTATTCTTCCTCCCCCGCTCTTCTTTCTCTCATTTTTCTCTCCCAGCCATAGCCTTAGCTGTAGGTCTCTTCCACTTCTTCCTCTCATTCTCTTCTTCCTTCCTCTTCTTCTTTCCCAACCGTAGCTACCACAATCGCAGCCCTTTCTTCCCCTTATCTTCTTCCTCTTTTTCTTTTCCAATCGTAGTTGCCATAGTTGTGGCCCCTTCTTTACTTTTTCTTCTTTCTCTCCTCTTCTTCATTCTCAATTGTAGCTGCCACAATTGCAGTCGTAGCCCCTTCTTTCCCTTTTCTTCTTTCTCTGATTCTCTTCTTCCTTTCTCTTCTTATTTCTCGGTTGCAACTGGCATAGCCACAGCCGTAGCCTCCTTCCTCTCTTCTTCTCTCTCTTCTTCATCATCTTCTCCTCTTCTTACCTTCTCCTCCTTAATGCACTGCACCTCCTCTATTTCCTCGTGCAGGAAATAGAAGTGTCGCAACCTCCTTCCTCTCTTCTTTTTCTTTCCTCTCTTCTTCTTTCTTCTTCTTCTTCTTCTTCTTCTTCTTCTTCTTCTTCTTCTTCTTCTTCTTCTTCTTCTTCTTCTTCTTCTTCTTCTTCTTCTTCTTCTTCTTCTTCTTCTTCTTCTTCTTCTTCTTCTTCTTCTTCTTCTTCTTCTTCTTCTTCTTCTTCTTCTTCTTCTTCTTCTTCTTCTTCTTCTTCTTCTTCTTCTTCTTCTTCTTCTTCTTCTTCTTCTTCTTCTTCTTCTTCTTCTTCTTCTTCTTCTTCTTCTTCTTCTTCTTCTTCTTCTTCTTCTTCTTCTTCTTCTTCTTCTTCTTCTTCTTCTTCTTCTTCTTCTTCTTCTTCTTCTTCTTCTTCTTCTTCTTCTTCTTCTTCTTCTTCTTCTTCTTCTTCTTCTTCTTCTTCTTCTTCTTCTTCTTCTTCTTCTTCTTCTTCTTCTTCTTCTTCTTCTTCTTCTTCTTCTTCTTCTTCTTCTTCTTCTTCTTCTTCTTCTTCTTCTTCTTCTTCTTCTTCTTCTTCTTCTTCTTCTTCTTCTTCTTCTTCTTCTTCTTCTTCTTCTTCTTCTTCTTCTTCTTCTTCTTCTTCTTCTTCTTCTTCTTCTTCTTCTTCTTCTTCTTCTTCTTCTTCTTCTTCTTCTTCTTCTTCTTCTTCTTCTTCTTCTTCTTCTTCTTCTTCTTCTTCTTCTTCTTCTTCTTCTTCTTCTTCTTCTTCTTCTTCTTCTTCTTCTTCTTCTTCTTCTTCTTCTTCTTCTTCTTCTTCTTCTTCTTCTTCTTCTTCTTCTTCTTCTTCTTCTTCTTCTTCTTCTTCTTCTTCTTCTTCTTCTTCTTCTTCTTCTTCTTCTTCTTCTTCTTCTTCTTCTTCTTCTTCTTCTTCTTCTTCTTCTTCTTCTTCTTCTTCTTCTTCTTCTTCTTCTTCTTCTTCTTCTTCTTCTTCTTCTTCTCCTCCCTAATACATCGCACCTCCTTTATTTCCTTACATGGGAAATAGAGATACGTGGGAGGCGATGGGATAAAAATCACTATTTTATAATTTTTTAACTTTAATAGTTTAATTTCAAATTTTTTTATATTTATAAATAGGTCTTTCAATTTATAAATAGGTCTTACATAAATTTAAAAATAAAATATTATAATTATGTTAAGACCAAAGTGCATAAATTACATGGGAACTTGGTGTTTTCAAGACGGTGATTGTCACTTCTCATTGTGATTACAAGACATTAAGGTGAGGTGAGGACTCATTGTACCTTACTTTGATAACTTACATCTAATTAAATTATGATCTTAAAATATATATTCTGACTATTATAACTTATAGAGATTACAAATGGTTGTCGGTTAATCTGAAAGAAGAATACTTAGAGTGTTAAACGTATAAAGAACCCATTCTTTTTTAAAATCATAATACATTAAACTTATAATAGATTACAATTGTGAAGTTATTTGGTGTGTCTTTGTTTAGTATCTGATATGTACACATATTCATATCATATATAAAATGCTATGTTGTTGGTTGTGAAGTTGTTTGATATGTGTATAGTAATATTGATACCATTTTTTTGACTATATTTCATATTATGTTAACTAAGTGTATGTAAGTCATATCTTACATAGTATATTATATTAACTAATGCATTTTAGTTTAATTTCAATGGTAATTGGGTCAATTTCTACCATACCAACTCAAGTTTCTTCAAATCTACTAAGCTATCTTTCCAACATCATTAGTACTATTTTTTTATTTTACAAAATTTAAAATAATTAATTATGAAAATTTAAAATTTTTAGGATAGGTCATGTCAATGAGTGTATTTTAGTTAACTTTCATAAATAAATTTAAATTTTCATTAATGTATTAGAAAATTATTTTAACACCATGAGTATCAATTTTTTTATTATTATAGTATTTAGAATAATTAATCATAAAAATTTAAAACTTTTATAATAGGTTCTCTAAACGAGTGTAACTGAGTCAACAATACTAAATCATCTAAAAATTTTACAAATGCACTAATACATCATTATAAACTTATCTATACATTTTTTGTACTTTTATAGTGTTTATAATAATTAATTTTGATTCTTAGAATTTTTTGAACGATATATTTTAATTTATTTTTGAGTATAATTGTGTGAACTTCTACCAAACTATCTCAAAACTAATCAACTAAGACTAAAATAATCAAAACAGTTATTTTTAAATAAATTAAAATAATTAATGATCAATTCATGAAATTTAGGATAATTAATGATCGATCATATTATTAATATATTTTTTTAGTGTAATTGGGTCAACTTCTACGAAACTATCTTAATCTTTTACCAATCCACTAGGACATCAATCTATATCATCAATATTATTTTTTATATATTTGTAAAGATTTTAGGATAATTAATGAAATTTTTAGTGTAGGTTGTATGAACTGAGTGTATCTTAGCTGATTTTCGAATATAATTAGGTCTAACTTCTATCAAACCAACTTAGCATTTCACAAACACATAAGAATTATTATTCTAACATCAACATACCATATTTTTTATTTTTAAAATATAGTAAAATAATTTATTATCAAAATTTATGATTTTTTAAATAGGTTCCACGATCGAATATAATTTAATTTATTTTTTAGTGTAATATTGTGTATCTCAAACTGTTACTAATCCACTAGGATATCAATCTAAGATTAGTACTTTTTATTTATAGAGAATTTTAGGATAATTAATGATCACTTTATGAAATATTTAGGATAAGTTCTATGAATGAATATATTTTAATTTATTTTCTAGTATAATTGGATCAACTTCCATCAAGCCAATCCAGACTTCTACAAAACATTAAGACATTATTCTACCATCATTAATATCAATTTTATATATTTTTAAAATATTTTATGATAATTAATTATATAAAAATATTTTTTTAAATAGAAGAGAAGGAGGTAGATGAGGAAAAAGAAAAGGAAAGTTGAGTTAGGGGTTTAGAAAATTTATCTAAACTAGACTGAATAAGTCTAATAGAAAAAAAATTAATTATAAATTTTACATTAGTTCTAATGTCATGTAATATAAAGATGATGATATTTATGTTCAAATAGAAAAAAAAAGAGGAACACCCCTAGGTAAAAATAATTATGAGGGGTGACATTCAAATAAAAAATAATAGTGGGGAGAAGAGAAGAGGAGGTAGATGAGGTAAAAGAAAAAGAAGTGGAGTTAGGGTCTAGAATTTTATACAAGGGAGAAGAGAAGGAGGTAGATGAGGAAAAAGAAAAGGAAAGTTGAGGTAGGGGTTTAGAAATTTTATCCAAACTAGATTGAATAAGTTTAATAGAAAAAAAGGTTAAATTATGAATTTTACATTAGTTCTAATTTCAAGTAATATAAAGATGATGATATTTATGGTGAAATGAAAAAAAAAGAACACCCATAGGTAAAAATAATTATGAGGGGCGATATTCAATTAAAAAATAATAGTGAGAAGAAGAGAAGAGAAGGAGGTAGATGAGAAAAAAGAAAAAGAAAATTGAGTTAGGGGTTTAGAAATTTTATACAGGTGAGGAGGAGAAGAAGGAGACAGATAAGGAAAAAGAAAAGAAAAGTTGAGTTAGGGGTTTAAAAATTTTATCCAAATTAGATTGAATAAGTTCAATAAAAAAAAATCAAATTATGAATTCTATGTTAGTTCTAATGTCATATAATATAAAGATGATGATATTTATGGTCAAATAGGAAAAAAAAAGAAAAAAGGAACACCCCTAGGTAAAAAAAATTATGAGGGGCGACATTCAATAAAAAAATAATAGTGAGAAATTTTTCAATAAATTCTCAAAATAGTTCAACAAATTATCCTAAAAAAACACTCACTAATGTATTTTAGTTGAAAAAAAATCATTCACCATTGATTGATTAATTAGTTTATCACAATCTAGAAGTTAAGAAAAAATAAATAAAATTTCGAAAAAGAATACAAATTAATTTATAGAATTTTTTAGGAACACTATAGACATAGACTATAAGGTTCTCTAATAAAAAAACCTAATAGTGGACTATTTCATAAATATGTTTAAAAACATAAGGAAGAAAAAAAAAATGAAGGCAGAAATGTCACAACTCTTAAAATCCATCGGAAAGACAAAGGCAGAGTAATAGTAATTGAATTCTACTAGCAAAAAATAGATTAGATCGATAAAAGTAGTTGAATTAATCAAGCAAAAGTCCTAATAAAAATAAGTTGAAAAAGATTGTAGAATAGGATAAATGTCTCCGATCTTAAAACTATTATTATCTTACAATAAAAAGGGAAATAATTAAAATATTTTTATAAATATAAATAAAAGATATAAATAAATAAGAAAGTGAATAAGTAAAAAGAATAATAATACATTAGAATATGATCGTAGAATACATGATCCAGACCAGAGTAGTAACTCAGAGAGAGATTGGTTCTAGTAGGTAAAAGAAAATTAATACTCGGAAATAAAATTTAAATCGTGGAAACCCAATAAAAAAGGAATTAGTACCGAAAAAATATTAGATGAGTTGCTAAGAGGAATCTCAAGTCAAGGGAAAAAAATTAGGCCTGTATGACTTAGGAGACACATAGGCATACAAGGAAAATAACCTAAGAAAACAGATTGAAAAAGGATGTTTTATCCTATAGGATAAAAATTTTTTGATAGAAAAATAAGCAAATAATAAGGTAAGTAAAACAATATAACTTAGCATGTGTTAAGAAACTCGAAATACTCAAAAGTTTCATATAACCACCAATTTAGCAATAATGATGCATGAATGTAAAGTAAATGATAATTAATTATATAGTAATAGGATGCAATCTTAGGTTTTTTTATTGAATCTAATAGAGTTTTAAATATATTAAAATAGTATTTGAAAGTAAAAGAATTATGATATGATTTCAGAAGCAAATAACATTTATGTTACTCTAAGATAGGAAAATTACATAATGACTTGAGTGTCGGATTTTTAGTAGAAAGTTTCACAAGTAAAAAGAGAGATTATATATATATATATATATATATATATATATATATATATATATATATATATAATATATATATATACATGTGTATATATATATATACATGTGTATATATATATATACATGTGTATATATATATATACATGTGTATATATATATATACATGTGTATATATATATATACATGTGTATATATATATACATGTGTATATATATATATACATGTGTATATATATATACACATGTGTATATATATATATATACACATGTATATATATATATATATTATATTATATATATATATACATGTGTATATATATATACATGTGTATATATATATATATATATATATTATATATATATATATATCTATATATATATATATTATATATATATATATAATATATATATATATAATCATAGTAAAAGAAAAAATTGAGACATTAAAATTTGAAAATTGAGATTTAGGAAATATAAGCAGAAGATAAGATAGACAATTAGAGACAACTTCATGACATAATCAAGATTATCAATTATGAAAAAAAAATGACATAACCAAAAAAGAAGGAAGATAAAAGTAGCGGGATCAAATAATTAAAAGATTGGTATAATATATTTCAATTTTTTAATTAATAAATAAATAAATTAAAAGTAATCCCGACAAACTTGAAAACTTGTATAGATCAAGAAAAGAGACCTAAAAAAAAAAAAAAAAAAAAAAAAAAAAAAAAAAATGACATAACCAAAAAAGAAGGAAGATAAAAGTAGCGGGATCAAATAATTAAAAGAGGAAGATTTTAAAAACCTATGTTTAGAAAAAGAAATATATAATTAAGAGGAGTTTGAGAAAGAAAGTGGAGAAGTATGCTAACTTGAATTCAGAAGTAAATAGGAGAGTGTTTGATGAAGTGATAATGAACGAAGAATAACTCGGAAGCAAAGATAAAGGTGAAGAAGAGAAATATAGAAACATAGAATATAGTTATAGCTACAGACATAACCCTTAACATAAATCTAGACAAAATACTGAGATGATGAAAGGATAATTCAAAGATTATGGACAAAAGTTAACCTAAGAGGAGATATTTAAAAGAC